>QVQW01000009.1:0-463521 GCA_003635345.1 Coniochaeta pulveracea | reverse complement strand
CCCCACTAGGGCCGTAAGCAATTGGTACGTAAAGCAAGCAAGCAAGCAACAAGGCAGCCGGCAGGACTGAGTTTCCCGGGGACGAATGTGTGAGGTCGTGCGGGTGGGGACGGAGACGGGCAGCACCTGGAACCGGGGAATATGCGGGCTGCCGGGGGCTTTTGTGGCGGGTTGTCTTGCAAGAGGCTGGCGGAGGGACGGACACTGTGCTTGTGACACGTCTGGATTGGGGGGTTGCTTTGGGGGTTTTCGGGTATGGGGGGGAGATGTAGGACGGGATTTTGGAGACGGAGGGCTGGGTTGGGGGCTCGAGGAGGTCGGCTCGGGTATGGGGACTGGAGGGAGCTGTGAGTGTTTCTGGCTTTGGGTATGTTTGATGGTGTTGTCTGGTTTCATGTGTTTTGAAGGCCTTGAGGATATACAGAGTTTGGAGATGATGGAGTTGACAAAGACCAGAGGGAGGAAGAGTCATGATGAAGACTGTGATGTCCGTTTGCTAGAGTAGGACAGCCGTGGAATCAAGCTGTCTACGACGACATATGGTTGAGGACGAGAACTTAAGCTGTTCCACTCCAGGATGTTGAGACAGTTATAACTGGGGTTTTGAGTCAGAATCACAACTATAAACTGTTCAACTGTATCATGATTGGCTTGATCTATCGTGGTCGTAATCTTCAAGGGCTCGGGAATATCCATGGACGTACCGCCTGTAAATCTGACATTTATGGCCTGGAACGGCTTGACACTCACAGCTCTTTGGTTTGAATATAGCTTGAGAACCAAAATCATATACCTATAGGTATTACGATGCCACACACACATTATGACAATCCAAACGTCTGTCGTGAACGAAACTGGCTTAGGATATAGCTAGGCCAGAACATGGCTAAAAACAATGCAGCGTGCTGCTCTCTCGTCATTCCTCATTACTTGTTCGCCTGCAATCCAGATCAACGCCGAGCACCAGTACGGGGTATTGCTAGGAACCCTCCAGCCATACTCGTGCCACATCCTGTAACACGGTGAATAAACCAAAACAAAATGAGAATAACCATGCCTAATCCTGCTTCTCCTTCTTCTCCTTCTTGTCGTCACCCTCTCCATCATCCTTCTTGTCTTGTCCCTCCTTCTTGTCTTGTCCCTCCTTCTTGTCTTGTCCCTCCTTCTTGTCTTGTCCCTCCTTCTTGTCTTGTCCCTCCGTCTTCTCTTGTCCCTCCTTCTTATCCAACTTCTTCTCCGCCTCCTTCCTCTTCTGCTCCTCCTCTTCCTTCTTCTGTTTTTCCTCCTCCTTGTGCTTCTTCTCCTTCTCCTTGTGGAGCCTCTCCTTCTCTAGTTCCTCTTTGTGAGCCCAGTTGGCGTACGGTTCACCGCCAATCGTGCTCTTCCGCATGGTGTCCTGCAGACCCTGGGTGGACAAGGCCTTGCCCTCCTCGCCAACCTTGAACCGTCCAATCAAGCTGACAACAATGGATCCTCCGACAATAGCAGTCAGAACCCATCTGTAGGTTGAATACCAACCAGGGGCCCAGCCATTAGTCGTGGCTCTCGCATCAGCGAAGTACAAGCCGATGAATGCGGCAAACTGCCCCGTTAGTGCCCACTCAATGGGCAGGAGGAGGGTCGGCCAGGCCACGACTGGAGCAATGACGCCCATTGCGTAGCGGAAGGTCGTACGTCCAGGGGCTGGCGCCTTCTCCGCTAGTTCCAGACCCCAGTGGATGGCGCCTAGGAAGGAAATGATAATGGCGCCGTATCCCAGCTGAATGGGCTCGAGTATCTGTAAGAACTCCTTGGCCGAGGCATTGGAGACCATGAAGCTGTTAAGCAACTGGTTGTCGGTGGGCCATGGGGTGTTTAGGTTCCATGATAGGTAGACTGTGCTCAGGGAGGTGAGCAAGTACGGCACTGTTCCAGCCAGGCCTAATCTGTACGCGTTGCGCGGGACTTGGTCTAGGGCAATGGTGTCGACTACGTTTTGCTGTGCGAGAAAGGTTAGCATGGAGACAACACTAGATACTGAAAAGGAGGCATGGGCCGGGAAACATACAATGTCCTTTTTCAGATCGCCCCCAACTTCCTCTACGTCCTCGTCCGTGACCTTGGCCGATTTGGCGTTTGGATCGGATTCGAGAAAGTGGCGGACTGATGACTGGGTCGACACCTCCTCCGGGCGAGCTTCCAGTTTCTGTTGCGCCACCTTCTTCTCATGCTCTTTATCGATCTGGGTCGGCGGGATGGTAGAGTATTGTGTCCGCCATACTACGGGTCTACCTGGCCGTAATTGTCCTATGATGCCATTGGAGGTCGAGGGTTTCGCTAACTTAGCAGCTGGGGTAGGGGAGCTAGTCTTGAGAATAGCTCTGGTCGAGAGGCGCAATAAAGGGCTGGTGCCGCGCAACATATTGGAGGTTCGTGTGGGTGTATAACTTATGAGACAACAGGTTGGAGTTTTGGTTCAAGATGGACAATATCAGCAATACGGGCTGCGATTTGGATGTCTGTACAACTTTACTGCTCTGGTTTCGCGCTTCTACAATAACCATTAAATACTGGAGGTTATAAAAAAAAACGCATCAACTGCGTAACGTTCGGTATCTCCGTCGCAAGTTTCTCGGTATGACTTGAAAGTCGTCTTGTTGATCTTCCATCTTGCGAACCACTACAGTGACGTAATGCAGCATTTGCTCTTTCATGTTGTTGGAGCTGAAGACAAGACGGGAGGGGCTGTTACTGGGCACACCCCCACACCGTTCCCCAGAATAGCCCCCTGAAGGCGACCTGTCAATGGAACCTGGGTATCTTCAAAACATACACTAGCTATGAAACCATGACTTCATGGCCGCCGCGTAGGAGCAATAGAGCCCAGAATTCGAGTAATGTATCATATACTATTGCATAAAACGGTATAGTTGTGACACATTGTTCATACAAGCTGGCCGGTGTTCGAATGTGGACAGGCAGAAGCATCCTTGGAAATATGGTAAAATGAAGCACTTGCGAGGACTGGTGTGGACAAATATTGACAGGGCTTATCGCTGATATCTGCTAGCCCGTGGGTTGCCTGCCATTGGGCCCTCGTGCCGGAGCCGAGAAAGACTGGGGCGTCATTCGAGGGACGTGCCAAGCATCGTCATCGTCAGTGTGTGGAGGAAGGAGCATCTGCCCAAAAACTTGTTGCTGGCTTTATCACACACAGGATCCCCTTGTCGTAAAACTGCCTTCGAAGTACCTGACACGTAACGAATGTACATGAATCTAGATCTTAACAACCCAGGTCTATTCACGATCCACACGAGAAACGACGCGTATCAACAAGTACATTCATCGCATCGACACACGAGCGAGCCCTCCCTGCAGTTCGAGTTGCCCCGCGTCTAGTGCTAGCTATCGATTCTTCATCGGCTTGCGCTCGACAGCACCGTCAACGAAGTTACCCTGACGACTTTCTTGCAGCCACGATATCAGATGACTCTAAGCTCTGATTTGCGATAGACGCTTTCAGCATCATAATTCCCGGCCCGGGTTACGGCACCACGTAATCAAGATGCTGGAAGGCCTGGTAGCGGGCTTGTTGAACCGCTTCTTGGGCATGTATGTCAAGAACTTCGATCCAGCCCAGCTCAAAGTCGGCATATGGTCAGGAGATGTAAAGCTCAGCAATCTGGAACTGCGCAGAGAGGCGCTTGACCAGCTGAAGCTCCCCATTAATGTTGTCGAAGGCCACCTTGGCCAACTAACCCTCACAATACCATGGTCCAACTTGCGCGGAGCTCCGGTAAAGGTCTTCATAGAGGATGTCTTTTTGCTGGCATCCCCGAAGGAGGAGGCACAGTACAATGAGGAGGAGGAGGAGCGGAGAAAGCAACGGATCAAGATGGAGAAGCTGGACTCGGCCGAGCTCTTGAAAGAAAGGTCGCAGGAAGGTCTCAGCCAGGAGGAGCAGAAGCGCAGTCAGAGTTTTACCGCGAGTCTAACCACGAAGATTGTCGATAACCTCCAGGTCACAATCAAAAACATCCACGTACGATACGAGGACTCCATCTCTGCGCCGGGCCACCCCTTTGCCCTTGGCCTCACCCTGGAAGAATTCAGCGCTGTCAGTACCGACGGCGAGTGGAAGCCCACCTTCATCCAGAACTCGGCCAAGGTCACGCACAAGATTGCCACCCTTGGAGCTCTTGCAGTCTACTGGGACACAGATACAAAGCTCATGGGCCCAGGTCGGGAAGTGGACACGAACCCTGACGATGACATGCCACATGATGAAATGGTCAGGCAGTTCAAGTCTCTGATAGTCAAAGCAGAGGCCGGTGAGGACGCCCTAGGAGACCATCAGTTCATCCTCAAACCCGTGAGTGGGCAAGCAAAGATAGAGATGGACAAGAGCGGCAACGCCAACGTCCCCAAACTGAAGGCCACTCTGCTCTTTGACGAGATTGGTTTAGTCCTTGACGACGACCAGTATCGCGATGCCCTCATGATGGTCGATCTCTTTCACTACTTCATCCGACATCAGGAATACAAAAAATACCAGCCGAAGGGAGTCAGGCCGAAGGAAGACCCTCGAGCGTGGCTCAAGTTTGCCGGGAATGCAGTTCTCAGCAAGATACACGAGCGTAACCGTCGATGGTCTTGGGAGTACTTCAAGGAACGGCGCGATGACCGCAACCGGTATATCGAACTGTTCAAGAAGAAGAAACAGAACCTGCCGCTCTCTCCTACCGAGAACGATGATCTCAACAAGCTTGAGTGGAAGCTTGACTACGAAGACCTAAGATTCTGGCGGTCACTAGCCCGAAACCAGCTTAGGAAAGAGAATGCGGAGGCGCTCAGGAACAGGCCAGCGCCGCAGCCACAGAAACAGCAACAAGGCTGGCTGGCCTGGGCATGGGGTTCGAAGCCCCATGACCAAAACTCGGCCGATGACACGGAGAACACACAGATTACCGAAGAACAGCGTCAAGAGCTGTATGAAGCCATTGAGTGGGATGAGAAAGCCGCTCTGGCCGCTGAAATCGATGTACCGCGTGACACGGTCAAGATGCAGCTTGACGCCTCTCTTAGCACGGGTAGTTTCACGCTGAAGCAAGCCCCCCATGGGAAAACCAAGGACCTGCTGAGTCTGCACTTTGACGTCTTCAAGGCGAAGGGGTTGAACAGGCCAGACTCGTTCCTGCTCGATCTTAGCTTGGGCGGTCTCCGCGTCAATGATGGGACCACGCCGGACAGTCTGTTCCCTGAAATTGTCAGGGTAAAGGATGCGCCAGAAACTGCCATACATCATCGTCCTTCGATTATCGAGCTGGAAGAGGAACGCGAGGTCGAAGATCCTTTCTTCCAACTCCAGGTCGAACAGAACCCTCTTGATGGCCAAGGCGACTTTGCCGTCTCCGCAAAGCTGAAGCCGCTGGAGATTGTGTGGAACCCCAACTTTGTGGTTGGTGTTGCGGACTTCTTCCGGCCTCCGGACCGGCATATGGAGTCTATCGCGGCACTCATGGAGAGCGCTGGTGCCACCGTCGAGGGACTACGCGAACAAACCAGGGCCGGTCTCGAGTTCGCATTGGAGGAACACAAGACCATCAACGCCAAGCTGGATCTCCAGGCCCCTCTGATCATCATCCCACAGAGTATCAAGAACAAGACGTCGACATGTCTCATCCTCGATGCTGGTCATATCAGCGTGAACAGCGAGCTGGTTGATCAGGCGACCATGAAGGAGATCCAGTCCAAACAACGGTCAGCGTATACGGATGAGGACTTCAAGAAGCTGGAGTCGCTGATGTACGATCGATTCAACGTCAAGCTCACCTCGACTCAACTTCTCATTGGACCTTCGATCGAGGAGACCAAGAAGCAGCTGGTTGCAAAGGATGAACAGCTCACGATGCACATCGTCCAGAGGATCAACGTGGATTTTGTGGTGCAAACATCTATCTTGCCCAAGGCGCCAAACTTGACCAAATTGAAGGTCTCAGGACGTCTTCCAGTCCTCCATGCCATGGTGTCGGATGCGAAGTACAAGGCTTTGATGCGCATCATTGACGTGGCCATCCCGAAGTTCGATGATCCCAGTGACACACCAGCTACACAACCCTCAGACAAGCCAGCAGGACGAGCACGCCTTCTCAGTACTGCATCCAACAAGTTGCGGGTTCAGGCAGAGCGAAGGCAATCCACATCACATCTTCTGGGAGCTCCATTCATGACGCCCCAGACGGCGATAATTCTCAATGACGACGAACTGGATAAGGACGATGAAGACGAGTTTGAGGACGCCAAGGACGGTTCAGCTGGTCAGCAACTCAAGATGCAGCAGCGTAGCTTCGAGTTCAAGTTCGCCGTAGAACAACTGAAGGGCTCCTTGTACCGCAGCGATCCGGATGGGAAAAAGGCGGACCAACTCCTTGTAGAGCTGACAGCCGAGGACTTCGATCTGGAGTTTTACATCCGGCCGTATGACATGGCTGCTGAAGTGTCTCTTGGCTCTGTAACCGTGGATGACTTTGTCGACAACCCGCCTGCCGAGTTCAAGTCTATCGTCTCGTCTGGGGACAAAGAAGGATCGAAGGAGCAGCAGCGTGAGCTGGTGCACGTCAAGTTTGTGAAGGTCAAGAAGGAGTCGCCTGAATACATGCCCGTTTATGAAGGTGTAGAGACCAACATCGACGTGGCCATAACGACCATCAATGTCATTGTAACACGCAAGACTCTACTGACCCTGCTCGATTTCATTCTGGTCACATTCACCAACAACGATGAGCAAAACCAGCTGGAGCAAGCCATAACCGGTTCGGACTCCGACTCGGATGTTGGTGTCGAGGTGGTCCCCCCTGAAGGCCAGCAGGCTGCTGGCGCCATTAAGGTCAAGGTTGACCTCAAGAGTATCAGATTGATACTCAACAACGATGGAATTCGCCTCGCCACCCTCTCTTTCAACTCTGCTGACGTAGGCGTCTTCCTTCTGGGCAAGACGATGCGCGTTTCCACCAAACTAGGGGATTTGAGCTTGGTGGATGATGTCAATCTGGGCGTATCGGCGGACTCCGAACTGCGGCAGCTGGTCACTATTCAGGGTGACGATCTGGCGGACTTCCGGTACGAGACGTTTGATCCCACGTTGGAGCAGTATCCCGGCTATGACTCCTCTGTCTATCTGAGAGCGGGATCCATCAAGCTGAACTTCATGGAGGAACCGTTCCGGAAAATAGTCGACTTCTTAGTCAAGTTTGGCAAGATGCAAGCCATCTACAACGCGGCGAGACAGGCGGCCACCAATCAGGCCAACCAGCTCCAACAAAGTTCTGGCAAGTTCAAGTTCGATGTTCTGGTCAAAACACCCATTGTCGTGTTCCCTCGTGGTGCTGTGACAGGTCAGTTGCAGAAGAGAGACCTGATGACGGCTTACTTGGGTGAGATATACGCCAAGAACAAGTTCGTTCCTCTTGACGACTCGGAGAACGCAGAAATTGCCATGAAGCTCTCGGCCGGTATCAACAATATTCGGCTGACGTCTCTATTCCACTACGAAGAGGGCCGGTCAGAAGAGCTTGAGCTTCTTGAGGACGTTGATCTTGACTTCAATATCACGTACGCTGAGCATAAGGACGGGGTCAAGCGGCCGGACCTCGAGATTGAGGGTCAGATGAACGGTCTGAAACTGCGCATCACGCAATATCAGCTCAAGTTCTTGTTAGAGGTGTCTAGATCGGTGCCGGCTGTGTTTGCTGGTGAGCCTGATCTACAAGCCGAACAAGCAGAGCAGGAAGTGGATAGTGCAACCCTGCAGCGGGCGCGAACCATCTCCAGCCAGGCTTCTGCTGATCAGGATGCGCAGTTGGTCGATCTGGGACCCGAGCTCGGTCTGCATTCCCGCGAGACGTGGACCAAGCTCGATCTCGTCTTCAAGGTCGACACCATTGCTTTGGAGCTCATCAACGGCGCGCCAGACGAACCGATTGGAGACGTGGACAAGGCCAGCCTCAGTCGGTTCTCTCTGGATCAGAGTCAGCTGAAGACGAGAATGATCTCAAACGGAAGCTTGGAGGCGGAGTTCGTCATCCAGGCATTCACCATCACCGACAGCAGACCGCAGGAGACGAACAGGTTCAGGCGCATCATGACCAGCAGGAACAAGGAAGTCCAGCAGCTCATGGCTAGCGTGTCAATGAGTGGTGGTAAAGAGCGCAACATTATCGCCATGGTAGCTGTGGACAGCCCCCGCATCATTTTCGCCCTAGACTATCTGTTCACGATCCAACATTGGGTCATGGCAGGTCTGGAAGTGGATGACACCACTGTTATAGATGAAGAGGATGATAGCATTGCCACCACGCCAGATGACCAGAGTGATGCCGACTCCATGCAGGTTTCTTTCACAGGCAGGCAGTCGGTGAACAGCAGCGCCAAGGGCAAGCAGATCGAGGCTTCACCGCAAGCGCAGGAAGAGACCAAGATGAACATTGCGTTCAGGGTCAACGTTGTGGACGCCCAGGTCATCCTCATTGCCAACCCTCTTAGTGCCAGTTCAGAAGCGGTCGTGTTGGGAATCAAGCAGGTTCTCCTCTCACAACAGCATGCATTGACCTTCCAGGTCTCGGAGGTGGGCATGTTCATGTGCCGTATGGATCGCTTCGATGACACCAAGCTGCGGATTATCGACGACTTCTCCGTCCAAATGTCCATGGACAGCTCGAAGCCGTCCTTGACTAGCATTCATGTCGACATTGAGCCTTTGGTCCTGCGTCTGTCGTTACGAGACATCCTTCTTGCCATGCAGATCGTGACCAAGGCTTCCCAAATGTCATCCAGCGACGAACCCAAGGAGCCCAAGCCTGGTGCAGCAGACCAAAAGGCCAAGCAGCTGCGGCAGGCGGGACTCAAAACACGCACACCTAGCGGACGAGGTCCGTCCACTCTGGGCCGCAGCAAGTCAATGGCCCTGACGAGAGCCAGCAGCTCCAACAAGGTCCATCAGAACCAACACCAGGCACACGATGTCACGAAGCCACCTCCCAGGTATGAGGAGTTGACCGCAACGATTGAGGGCATCCGAGTTGTTTTGATTGGTGATCTCCATGAACTTCCCATCTTAGACATGAGTTTGAAGAAGTTCACGGCCACTGCTCAGAACTGGTCGAGCAACCTTAAGGCGGAAGCTGCCATCGACACCTACATCAACGTTTACAACTTCGCCAAATCAGCGTGGGAGCCTCTCCTTGAACCATGGCAGGTTGGACTGGGTGTTGCGAGAGACCAAAGCACAGGCCTGATGTCGGTCGACATTTCATCCAAACAGACGTTCGACGTGACCATTACCACGGCCAGCATTGCCCTTGCCTCCAAGTCTTTCGCCTTCCTGACGCAAGATGAAGACGTGCTCACCAAGCCTCGAGGCTCTGATCTGCCGTACCGTATCAGGAACTATACAGGCTTCAGCGTGGCCGTACTCTCGAAATCCCCGTCCAGCGATGAGACCAACACCTTGGCACTCGAGGACGGCCAAGAGGCCCCCTGGAGCTTTGAGAACTGGGAGAAGATACGCGAGAGCTTGCTCACCGACAGTTCGGCGGCCGGCAATGTGGGTGTCCGCCTGGAAGGTAGTGGATTCGACACTGTTAAGAACATCCGATTCAACCGTGAAGGCGAGTTTATTTACGACCTAAAACCAAAGGCAGACCAGGTCCAGCATCGCATGCTTGTTGAGGTCAAGCTTGGTAATGACAATGTCAAGTACATCACGCTACGCAGTCCGCTTGTGGTGGAGAACGCCACGCAGATTCCTGTTGAACTCGGTGTTTACGATCCGCAAGAAGGTCATCTGCTCAAGATCGAAAAGATCGCCCCAGGTGAAAGCCGGCCAGCCCCTGTTGGGGCCGCCTACCTAAAGAGCCTGCTGGTCAGACCCGACTCCGGCTTCGGATATGGTTGGAGTAGTGAGACGTTGTGGTGGCGCGACCTACTGAAGAGACCGACGCGCACCATGGTCTGCAAGGCCGAGCAAGGCGGGGACCCGTTCTACTTCCAACTTAACGCCAGCTTTGACCGGACGCACCCGATCACCAAGTCAGTATCCTCTTCCCGTCGTGTTCACTTTTTTTTTGGTGTTCTGGCTGATACTAACGTATAACAGGAACTATCCATACATGAAGCTCAAGCTTTCCGCTCCGGTTACATTAGAGAACCTTCTTCCGTATGACTTCAAGTATGGAATATACGACAAGAACACCAAGAAGGATTGGACCAACTTCCTACGCAAGGGAGGCGTCAGTCCTGTACATGTTGTCGAGCTGTCCCACCTCCTGCTGCTTAGTGTCGACATGCAAGACACCGTGTTCAAGGCCAGCGAGTTTGCCATTATCAACCCTGGCAGCTCCGAGGACTTCAGACGAGAGCATCACCTTATCTGCAAAGACAATGAGGGCCTGACGTTGAGTCTCAGGCTTCACTACTATAAGATACCTGACAGTGGCGGAGCTTTCAAGGTGACGGTCTACAGCCCTTACGTGCTCCTGAACAAGACGGGTCTCGACCTCTCCATCCGGTCCAGGGGTTACATGCAGCAAGCAAAGGCTACCGCAGGACAACCACTTAGAGAGCTTGCTGACGACAACAACACCCGAGCCAAAGCCATGCCGCTTATGTTTTCATACAAGAGTGACGATCACAACAACCGCTCTCAACTCAAGGTGGGCGACTCGGAATGGAGTAGACCTCAGAGCTTTGACGCCATCGGTAGCACTACCGAAGTTGTGCTGCAGTCGACGAGTCAGAACGCTGAGATACATCTCGGCATTACGGTCGAAGCGGGCGAAGGCAAGTACAAGATGACCAAGGTGGTGACCTTAGCGCCACGTTATGTCATGCTCAACCGGATGGGCGAAGATATCAACATTCGGGAGCCGAGCTCTTCCAAGATGCTGTCGCTTAAGAGCGGCGCTCTCGAGCCCCTGCATTTCCTGCAGCGCAGCCCCGTCAAACAGTTGTGTCTGTGCTACCCAGGGGTCAATAACCAGTGGACATCGCCCTTCAATATCTCGGACCTGGGCACGACACACATCAAGATTGCGAAAGCTGGCCAGCGGCAACGACTGATCCGGGTCGAGGTCCTCATGGAGGATGCCACCATTTTCCTGAACCTCAGCATGGAGACCAAGAACTGGCCGTTCTCGATGCGCAACGAGAGCGACACCGAGTTCACCTTCTACCAAGCAAACCCCAACATAGATGAGGAAGGACAGGAGGACCGGTCTGGGTGGAGACCCATCCGATACCGTCTTCCACCCAGGAGCATCATGCCTTACGCCTGGGACTTCCCTGCTGCCAAGAACCGCGAGATATGCCTCAATGCCTTTGGCAAGGAGCGCTATGTCAAGCTGGCCGAGATCGGTAACCTTGTGCCTATGAGGTTCGTGTCCGCCTCGGGTGAAGCCAAGACCATCGACATCAATGTGGCCGCCGACGGACCTACGCAGACGTTGATTCTGTCCAACTTCAGCAAATCTAAGAGTTTGTATAAGCAGCGATCTAATACCACGGATGCTTCGGCGAGCCAAACAGCCTTTGAGGCCAAGCAGCTCGACACAGGCCTGACTTTCCAAGCTCAACTCAGGTTGGCTGGCATTGGTATATCACTCATCAATCACCAGCTCAGGGAATTGGCATACATCACGTTCCGCGACATTAGTCTTCGATACAGCGAGTCACCGTTGTACCAGACGGTGAGTCTGGCGGTCAAGTGGATCCAGATTGACAACCAGCTTTATGGCGGTATCTTCCCCATGATTCTGTACCCTAGCGTTGTACCCAAGAAGGCTCAGGAGATCGAGGCACATCCCTCTCTGCACGCGATGGTCACCCGCGTCAAGGATGACTCGTACGGTGTGCAATACATCAAATATGCCACCCTCCTGCTGCAGCAGATGACTCTCGACCTGGACGAGGACTTCGTTTACGCCGTTCTCGACTTCTCCAAGGTGCCAGGCGCGTCATGGGAAGGCTCTGAAGACGAAGGAAAGCTGTGTGACGAGAACATCGACATTCCGCAACCGAAGAGGCAGGAAGCCGGTCAGGACATATATTTCGAGATGCTGAACATTCAGCCGATGCAGCTGGATCTGTCATTTGTGCGCACCGAGAGAGTCAACGTGGAGGACAAGACGTCGTCGCGGAACCCTATCATGTTCTTCCTCAACGTCATCACCATGGCCATCGGCAATGTCAACGATGCTCCTGTGCGCTTAAACGCCTTGATGCTGGAGAACTGCCGCGTGTCGATCCCTGTGCTCACTCAAAATATCTCGAACCACTACAGCCAGGAGGTTCTCTACCAGATCCACAAGATCCTCGGCAGTGCTGACTTCTTGGGCAACCCTGTCGGTTTGTTCAACAACATCAGCTCCGGCTTGACCGACATCTTCTACGAGCCATACCAGGGTCTGATCATGTCCGACAAGCCCGAGGACTTTGGCATCGGTCTTGCTCGTGGCGCAGGGTCCTTCTTCAAGAAGTCTGTCTACGGCTTCTCCGACTCCTTCTCCAAATTCACCGGATCGTTATCGAAGGGCTTGGCTGCCGCAACACTCGACAAGCAGTTCCAGGACAGGCGACGAATCACGCGCGCCCGGAACCGGCCCAAGCATGCTCTGTATGGCGTCACAGCCGGTGCCAACTCGCTCTTCACGTCGGTGGCATCCGGTGTGGGTGGTCTGGCACGCAAGCCACTCGAAGGTGCCGAACAAGAAGGTGCACTGGGCTTCTTCAAGGGTGTCGGCAAGGGTGTCCTCGGTCTAGCCACCAAACCAGCTATTGGAGTGCTGGACCTCGCCTCCAACGTATCTGAAGGCATCCGCAATACAACGACCGTCTTTGATGGCTCGGAACTAGACCGCGTCCGTCTTACCCGCTACATCGCGGGCGACGGCATCGTCCGACCTTACTCTCAGCGGGAGGCTCTGGGCCAGTACTGGCTCAAACAGGTGGATAATGGTCGATACTTTGACGAAGCCTACATTGCCCATCTGGAGTTGCCGAGGGAGGACATGGTGGTCACGGTGACATACAGTCGGATCCTCCTCATCCGTAGCAGGAGGTTGACGACGGAGTGGGACATCCCGCTCAAGGAGGTGCAGACCATTGCCAAGGAACGGACGGGACTGAGTCTCACACTGAGGGGCGGAAATAACGGTCCCTTCATCCCGGTCAGCGAGGAAAGCGGACGGGCGTTCCTGTATCGCATGGTTGCGGTGGCCGTGGAGGAGTTCAATCGCAAATTCAGGGGTTTGGAGTAGGTGGTTGGTCCTGCTGGCTTGCCAGAACGCGAGCTGCCGAGGGTAGATCAAGAGTCTTTCTTGGGGAATGGGTTGTCCCCGAGTTTGAAAGCATGGCCATGATTGATGCATGGGGACGTTTAGCAAATTGATTTAATTGAGTACCACATGTAATTCGCTTCTGTGACTGTGCCATCAAAATGGGTTGGGTTTATGTACTGCGCATCCACATTGCAGTTGGCTTCACCTCGGTGTCCCTTCGCCCCAAGTTTATCACCTCCGCACATAACCAAGTTATGCCAGCCTCATTATTGTTTGATGTCGGTGATAGGAGGCGAGCAACTCCAGATGCAGATATGCCAAGAACCGTGGGATTCGAATTCCATGGGCCGTTTGTTTCGTTAGTAAGCCGCAGCGCATGACCTGAACGAGGTGCGGGACCTATTACAAATCTCTGAGCATGTAAGTCCCCGAGACTTCATACCCCATACTCACTGTCCCGCGGACTACATTCGCAAGAATAGCTAGCTATGTTCTTATGTCCTATATGCGAGAAACCTATTGCTACAGGTAGGTTTGCTGTCTCAAGTGACAACCATCCTTGCTTGGCATGCGATATGAGCTTACATCTTCCTGCCAGAGGTGGCTCTTAAACGACATGTGTCGTACTGCCGCCGCAGCCAGAACCGGCCCCGGACAAGGCCTCGATCATGTATCTCGTGCAATGTGGCGAAAGTGAAGTGCACCTTCCAAACGCCTTGTCGGAGGTGTGAGGCGAAGGGGATCGAATGTGTTTATGAAGGCCGGGGAAGAGGTGCTGCTGGGGCCGGTACAGGTGCTATCAATGAGACCCTTACTGACAACACTGAAGGGGTCTCAACGGGTCTTGGAGAGCAGGCCGTAATATCGGGTTCAGGCAACGGCATGGACTTTAGTGTGGAAACCACTTCTGACATGGTGCTTCCCGAGACACACGAGATGGAGCCTCAAGTCATGGAACCATTTCTAGCAACGACTCAGGACACCAGCACCTTTTCCCAAGACCTCATGTCTCTACCTCTAGACAACATCAGCTACCCCTCGTTCCTGAACAATTCATGGTCATGGCCCCACGCCTCAATCCAACCCCGGATAGGCGACGCCTCCCAAGCCCCCTGGTCATCCTGGACCACCCTCACCCCGGACTCCTCCCTCTCCTGGTCCCCAGAGGACATACCATCCTGCTCCTTCAGCCCCTCCTTCACCATCTCCTCTCTCCGCAGCCCCTCCCTGCGCCGAGCCCTCGAACCCCTCCTCTCCGAAACCTCCATCTTCCGCCACAGCACCAACCAGATCCTCGAGTCCGTCCGCGCCTATCCGCTCATGATGCTGCGGCGAGAGACCTTCCCGCCGTTTATCCATCCGCATTGGTTTAGCGAGGGGAGTCCCGCGTTGCCGGAGGCGTTGGGGCATTGTATGAGTATTGCGCACATGTTTGCTTGGCGGAATGAGGAGACGAGGCCGTTTTTGTGGAGTGCGGTGGAGGCGGAGGTTAAGCGGTTGGTTTTGAAGGTGAGTTGGACCTGACACTGGGATGGGGGTGATAGGAGAGAGGGCTGATTTTGTGTGCACGCAGAGGAAGGAGATGGGCCTGGACGAGCTGTTGAGTGCGGTCCAGGCTCTCCAGATCTACATGATCATGAGGTATGTGGATGGGGTGAGGGAGCAGAAGGATCTGAATGCCAGGCTGGTCCTTTCGTATCAGGTGAGTCCACGTCCGAAACCTGATCGTCCTGGCAGTTCAAGGGTGGTGGCTGAAGCCCTGGTTGACACTTCTCAGGTCATGTGTAAGCAGTTCAAGCACGAGTGCTTCTTCAAACTGAGCCAGGCATTCTGCGAGGTGGATGACTTCACCCACCGTCCGACCTGGGAGGAATGGGTCTTTGCCGAGTCTCGACGACGGTAAGTGTCATACGAACCAATGATTCCTCCCTTCTTCAGCTCATGGCTAACCCATGTCTAGAACCGTATGCCTCTTCTACGTGGTATGTCGCTGCATCTCCTTCGACACCGACCAGTGTCAGCCCGTTGAGATCTTCAAGATGCTCCCGCTCCCCGCAACGAGGTTGCTCTGGGAGGCCAAGAGCCGTGCCGAATGGGAAGCCGAGTACACTGCTTATTGCTCGGGGCAGGGTGCGCCGATGATGCAGAGGATCGATACCATGGCTGTGTTGGTTGATTTCTACACGAGAAGAGACGAGGACCCGGGTATAAGGGCCATGCTGGATTATTGGAACAGTACGTCGGACGGATTGTCTTCGTTGATAAACCTGGCTGCTATGGAGGGAGGCTAGAATCATTTAGATGCGTGAGATATAAAATGCAAATATCCCAGAATGATCATTACTGCGTGACACCCGTCTGGCTCACATCCCAATCCCGTCTTGTCCTACTCTTGCCTCTCCAATCGCCCAAGCTCTTTCCTACCTCATCACCTATCCAAAGTCACCAAGGCACAACCCCATTCTCATCCGTAAACGACCCATTCCCAACCCTCCCCTCCCCATCCGTCGCCACCTTTACGACCCACCTCGCCCCATCCTCCGGCAACCTCTCCGCCGCCTCCCAGTTATCATTCAGGTTCGAGCGCACCAACCCGGGACAAACCACCAAACTCCTCCCCTTCCCCTCCCCACACTCGCTCTCCAGCAACTGCACGTACTTCAGCGCCAGCATGTTCAGCGCCGCCTTGCTGCAGACATACGCCGTGTTCCTCATATGGTAATAATTTGTGCTCTTGTCCAAGATCCTCTCCATGCTCGCCATGCTGGAACTCACCCAGACGATCCTCGGCCCGTTCTCCTCCGTGGACTTCACCAGGAGCGGGAGGAGGGCGTCGGTGAGGACGGCCGCGCCGAAGACGTTGGTCTGGAAGGTCCGCACAAACAACTCGCGCACGGGCGGCTCCTGGACGGTGGGCTTGTAGGCGTCGAGGTAGATGCCGGCGTTGTTGACGAGGACGTCCAGCCTGCCGAATTTCTCCTGAACGAGGGTGACGGCGGCGGAGATGGAGTCGTCAGACGTCAGGTCCAGCTGCACGGCGTGGGCGGAGTGGCCCTGCGCGGTGAGCGAGGAGGCGACCTCCTTGCCGGCGGGGAGCTTGCGCGAGCCGATGAGCACGGTGTAGTGGTGGTCGCGGGCGAGGGAGGTGGCGATGGCGCGGCCGATGCCGGTGTTGGCGCCGGTTACGAGGGCGATGGGTTGCTTGGGCGAGGACATGATGGTAATACAGTTGGATTAAGAGGACATAGATTTAGATGGGGGTACTAAAGTGATGGTTGGGTTAATTGGAAGAAGCGAGCTGTGGATGCGCTCTCTCAGTTGCTTGTAAGGGCCGTAGCGTAGGCGTAGACCAGAACTCGACCAAACAATCCTCTCTTTATATATCTCCATAGATCTCCATGAGACTCCCCTCATTTGTATTGAAGATAGCCCATTGGTAAGCATATCCGCGTTGTGGTTCTATGCATCCTTGGTTCGGCAACATTGGCCGTGCCGCCGTTCGGTTCTATCCTCTTCATGGTATATCTCAGCTGTTTACCAAATAAGTCAGTCCCGGCGTTTACCCATCTGTTTCCACGCAAACTATGCAAGGCCACGTAGAAGACTGTCTACCAACTGCTTGGGGTGTAGCTGTCGTCGCTGATGGGGGTGGATTGCTAACCGGCGAATTTGGCCGGTGCCTTCGTCTTACCTAGAAAAACCAGAAACCTGCTTCTATAATCAGGCTTATTTTATTCAAGGCTTGAAGTAGCAAGGCTGGTATTGGCTCATGCCAATTCACCGTTGGGCTTGTTACAGGAACCTTCTATGAACAGCCATAAAATCATTAGGTTGCAAAGCAAGGAAGGGTACTGTATTCCGGCGTCATTCATCAACGGTGCAGAAACAAAAGATGAAGTAGAGGTGAATGCTGAAATGTGATCACATATCCCAAATGACGTGGAAACTCTGCAGCTTGCAGAAATGAACCTCTGTAGGCGGCAATGGAGTAATAAAATGGACGATAGCATGTAGACGCAAAAGAAACGATCTTGCCAGGGGTCGAACCTGGAACCTCCTGATTCGTAGTCAGACGCTCTGCCATTGAGCCACAAGACCTGGTCATGTCCTTTGTGACAACATAATTATATTATCTTCAAACAACTTGGCTGGGAAGGTTGTCCTCAAAGTTTCTGCACCCATCGGTACTGCACCTTAATTCTACTGAGGAAACCACAAATCAGAACACAAATTCGAGTGTTCCAAAGTACACAGTTAAACATGCTACATAAAGACTAAAACTTCACATTTCCTTCTTTCACATTGTAGCCCCTCCACCTCCTTCCATTTTCTTTTCGCCAGTCGAAAGCAGCTTTGACAGTCCCCAGTATAGTCATGTTTCCTCTTCGCTCCGAATCAGTACCAAGGAACAGATATTCGACCCTTTCTGCCATATACTCGTGAACCGCCTCAGACAGAGCTCTACTCGCTTACAGCAGCAGGCGCCGACTCGCCCTCCGGCTTGGAGAGTCTCGCGTCTCCAACGACAGGGATGTCTTTCTTCTGGGTGAAGTGACGAGGCAGGCGGTTCTCGCCTTCAGCATAGAAGAAGCCGGCCTCGTTGCGAGCCATGTCGTTTACCCACTGGTCGTCGCCCCGCAGGCCGCCCTTGCCGTTTTTCTCGACGCCGACCTCGGCCCACTTGGCCGCGAGGTAGAACCAGCCCAGCGCGTTGCCGACCGTGCCAACCTCGTCAGAGACACCAGTTCTAGCGCCGTAGCTCATCTTCTTGTGGAGTTCCTCATCACTGAACAAGTTCATAAGATGTCCAGCGACAGCCTTCCAGTCGCCTGGGTTGACAAGGAAACCGTTGATGCCATCCTTGACCTGCAGCGGGATGCCGCCAGCCTTGGTAGCGATAACGGGCCGGCCAGCGTGCAGGGCCTCAGAGACCTTCACTTCGAAGCCCTCGCGGGTGGAGAGCTGCAGGACGACATGCGCATTGGCGATCATGCAGTTGAGCAGCTGATCATTAGGCTCCAAACGCATGACGCTGATGTCTCGGATCAAGTGAGGGTAGTAGGTCTCGATCTGGCTCATGGTTTGATCGTAGATCATGCTTGCATCGGGATCATCGACGGAGCCGTTACCGCAAACCACCAGTTGAGGGACGTCGGTAACGCCGGCCTTCTCGCACTGGCGTCGGAACTCGGCGTAAGAGTCGATGACGGTTGGGATACCCTTGGCAGGGTCAAAGCGGGCAACTTGAATGATGTACTTGCGCGCCGGCCAGTTGAGTTCCGTCCTAGGGATGTCAGCATTGGGCCTAGCCATACAGTGGTCTTGGGGGTAACTTACATCCGCTGGGCGTGACAAGCCATGTTGTAGATATGGCCGTAATAGCCGGTATCCCACGCGTTGAGGTGCTTGTTGAGGCCATCGAGCCAGTCTGTTGTGGCGGGGAAGTAGACAACCTTGTCACGGGGAACAGTGTGCGGGACAAACATGGGAATGGGGTGGCTGATGAACATGTCGGCCAGCTTGATGTTGCTCCACAGGAAGTCCCAGATGTCGGCCTGCGGCGACCCAGCTTTGGCTACCAGATCACTGCGAATCTGGATGTGAGATCGGTACAGGACCGGTCGGTCAGGGGTGATCTTCTTGATCATAGGGATAAGACCAGGCATCTGCGGGTCGTCGATCTGGGAAAATGTTGGTATGATACACTGGTATGGCACGGGAGAATCACGTGAACTTACCACGACAACGTCAGCACCACCTTCCTCAGGGGACCTCAGGGGACCGCCCTCCGAGAACCAGTAGCGGTTAGCATTCTCCGCGATCCAATCGATGATGGCCTGCTTCTCCTCAGGGGAGATGCGCTGGTCCGGATGGCTGACACCCTGGAGAATGTTGTGAACATTCTTGGTGATTCTGAAGACACCTGGACGTGGCTTGGGCACTACGGGCAAGAGTCAGCAAACTGCCGAGTAGCAAGAAGGACAATGAGTCCTCAAAAGCCAAGGGAGGAGTTGTTGTCAAGCTTACCATACCACGTCAAGTCCACGCCCATCAAGCGAGCGAAGCGGACCAGAGCGTGACGCATGAGAGCGACACCACCACCCTGAGGGGTGGAGCTGAAGAAAGCAATCTTGATCTTGTTGGCTCGGAGTTTCTTGGCGTATGTCAACATGGTTTCCCAAGTGGCATGGCTGCAAGTATCCTTGTGGTTCTGGACCGTGGTGAGGTGAGCACGGAATGCGGCATCGGTCTGCACTATGCCTCTCCACCCAACCTGCAGGATGGGCACCAGGGAGGGGCCAAAGTTCCTATGCTTACATGTCAGCCGCTGTACAACACGTGGAGGGGGGCCGACCTACATGATGCACTTGCGGGCCATGGAATCAGCCTGCTCGTCGACGCGCTTGACGTCCCAAAAGGTCTTTTCCTTGTGCTCGTCATCAGGACGCATGACAATGGGTACAATGTCCAGCTCCAGCCACAGACGGGAGCACAAGTTAGGACTCATGTACTTGAGCGTGGTGGGCAGACCAGCGCCGATGAACTTGGCGAAGTTCTCATGCTCGTACTTCTCGACCTCGTTGATGATGTAGTCGGCGATGAGATCATCGCCCAATTTCAGGGCATCATCCAGGACGATGTGCTTGACCGAGAAGTCGATGAGGTACACGGTGTCGTGTATGGCCAGAGCCACAACAGCTGTGTGGTCATCGGCGAAGACAGCCGAGATACCCAAATACAGCGTCTTGGATTCTCTACTGTTAGCGAGCCCTTCAAGGAGAAAAGTAGAAGGTGGATGGAGGGGGAAAGGAGCTTGCATACGTTGAGTGCGGGACCAAAGGCGCCTTCCTTCTCCACCAGAGTGCTCATCTTTCTCTTGCGATGCACCGAAGTGCTCGCCGAGAACTTGCGACCCTTCTCGAAAGCCATGATTGCCTTGACCAGAGGTCGAATAACGTTGTGCGGATGGTGATGCTCTTGGGGCGTAGGGGTGTCCTGTCCACTAGACCGGTCGGGCGAGTACCGGTCGTGCTCGAGAAGACGGGACAGACCTTTGTGATGCGAGGCGTCACGGGTGGAACGGATGAGATGAGACAAGTGAGAATGCTGCTCTGGAGGGGTAGGTGGTACAGCTTTCTCCTCAGGCGATGTTGAAGGGACAAGGTCCAGGGAATAACTGGGGGTATGGAACTTCAGGGGGAGCGGAGTGTATGAGTGAGGCTGCGGACTCGGGTCACGATTGTTTTCGGGGGAGGGAGGAGAAAGTGGCGAGGCGTCAGAAACGCTGACGTGGGGAACCCCCAGCACGGTGGCAGGTGAGCTTTTTGTACTCTTGTCCGGCATCGTGAAGGAAGGAGCCTCTGAGTCTGTGTCTGTGGATTCGGAAGGAGCTTGAGCTACTTTTTCGAGGCGGTGACGCAGCTCGTCCTCATGGCCCTCGAGCACTGGGGAGGGGTCGGGAATGGATGGGTCTCCGGGTCCCTGTAGCACCTGCAGCCCGTCACGCAGACCCTGGCCCTTGAGGTGCGGCATGTCTAGTCTAGGTGGGGTTCCCGGTCAATGACTTCTTGGCGGCTGGGTGATCCTCCTGCTTGGTCGCCTTCACTCACTTGGAGCGCGTGTTTGGTGTGTATGGTAAAATCCACTTCCAACTGATTCTACTAAATGTGTAAAAATTAGGCGCTTGCTCTTGTTGCTTTCCTTATTCCTGTCTGCATCCTCTCTTCTCGCTCTCAGGTGCAGGTACCTTGGCACTTGCCAATACGGAGATCAGGAGAGATGTCCTAAGCCGAGCTTGTCTCGTAACAGGTGGACGGGATGCTCACGGATTGTGTTACCAACACCAAGGTCGCGCTGGATGTACTAACCTCTCTGCCGGTCGATACAAGTTCGTCACCCGAATCTATCCCTGCCGAGCCGGAAGGCTGGGGCAGCTTCTGAGTACAAAAGACTTCAGCTAACAGATCCTAGAAAATACGGTCAGTGGCCGATTTCAAGCTTTCTTGATTTGCCGTCTGAAGTCATTCAATTTGGACTATGCGACAATGCTGGGCGCAGTGGCTTTGGACATCAGAAGGAAGGGCGGGGTAGAATGTCCGTTCGAAGCTGTCATGACAATTGACAACGACGCTCCCCTGGTCTTACAAGGCCATTGCAAGCATTACGAACAACGGCCAGGAAGAACCGGACACCAAATCTCTCTGGATGTTGAGGTGGGCGAACCATGGCACACTCGTTACCGCTCATGCAGTCGGCCTGTTTGCTTGTCCGTGTGATAGCTTGCAGATTTCGAGTCCGAGGGCCAGCAAACAGTGGGAGGTAAGCATGCAGGCGACCGACTATCGAATGCATTCCCAGCCACTCGATGCCGAACTCGAACTATCGAGTACAGATACTCGGTGTGGTATGTTCGGGGCAATGAAGACGATGGGAAGAGTCGGTGAGCGGGAGTAACGGCAGGTGAGCCATGACGATTGTCAAGCTCCAGATACCTCGCAACGTGGGGGACATTGTTGGGGAACCAAGCCAGATGCAACATACCTGGGGACACTAGAAGATCGGACCCCGGTTTTCACCCGTCGATCAAGGTAAGAAGATCTGAGCTTCGATGGTGTGTGTGATGTTATCTCGAAACCTGAAGGAAAGCCATGGCTTAGCACGCATCATTCCTAAGGGGTGGTGGGCTTATGCCGCCGCTGGGCCCATGGAGTGATGACGGCCTTACCCTATCCGAACTGTGGAGATATGAGCAAGTTGTTCCAAGCTTTGAGAACTGGTAAGCTGGATGCGTTTTGCGTATGTTTTGAACTATCGTAGGTAGGATTCTGATCACAGTGACTTTTGTTTTATATTCAAAGGTCGAGTTACCTCTAGGTATTTACATGGAAAGGGCGATCTCTACGTAACATATCGAACGGTAGGAAGCAGTGGTGTGATCTTTGGTGGGCCGTTGGTCTTGGATTCCATCTTCCGGTATGGTGGACTACCTTGATGGGAGCGGTAGCCTGATAGGCTCCCCGGAATACCTGCCATGCCAGGGTGATTTATAGCGTCCGGGTTGCCGTTCCGGCCCATAAAACCACCTGGAGCTCGCAAGGGTGGCACAGCCTTGTGGGGTTGGCCTTGAGAGCTATTTCGGGGGTTGGCGCTCATGGAGCCCGTTCCAATTGATCGCTAATAACATCATTGTTCAAAAGTACCCAAGGTACCTGTAGCGGATCACGAGAAAATCAGACTCCAGTTCGTATCTAAACTTATGCAAACGAACTGACGATTTACGGTTCAGGTGTTTACTTCGGCAGAGCAAATGGAAAAGTGAAGCGGATGTCGGCGCCTTCAGATGTCAGAAGACGTGTGCAGGTACAGTAGGCTTCTCGGCGACCACGCCATTCAGCATGCACCAGGACCCGCCTATGGTTTGTAAGACAGCAACCCTTACCAACAACATACCCGCCTAAAAGGGACGAGCTATGAAGTCTGTCATTTGGGGGTCAAACCCGTCCTGTGGGGGAATCGCTACCACCATCTCAAGATGTAAACCCCCATATGGCAACCTCTTCGGTGCTTGATGGTGGTCGTAAACGTGTGTGTCTTCTGTTACATATTACAGGTACCCATATCCACGGTATCGCTAAGGGCTCCGCTTCGACCCCCACCGTGAACGGTACGACGGGAAAACTGCGGGAGACGAAGGAACACCTCTGATGTCACCGCACGATGACTACAGGTTCAGGTGCAGGAAGTCCTTAAGGTATACTGATAAGCTCCCAGAATACGCATTTTAACTGTCTCAATAGCGCTATGCAGGTCCAGAGCCAAGTATATCAGTTATAAGAGGGCAACCCGCCAACTCCAAGAAGAAGCCTTGATCCAGAGAGGATCTGGATCTGGATCGCCTCGACTAGTAACCTTCAAGAACGATACAGTCGAGTTTCTGCCCAGGATTGGAACCGGATACTATCCTCGGCTTGTCCGCCCATCTCTCTGCCAAACTCTTTGCCGTTGCAGCTTTCCGGCCCCCATTGGCGTGGGCAGAAACGGCCAAGACGCTTGTCACGGCAAGGATACTGTCCCCTGGTGTCAAATCCTCCACGACATCCCTTTCCACGACTGGAATCAGTGTTCGTGGTTGAGCAATATTCGTATTGGAATCCGGCTTCAAGGGGCGTGCACCTATTGCTGGATGCTTATATGCTGCGTTGTTGTCGATGGCGGGTATGGCTGATGAAATACCGCTGGCTCCTGAGGAGGAGAGAATCAGGACGGAACTGCTGCTCTCATCGTTCTCCGTAAGTATACCCTCGGCCGAACCGACATCCATATTCTTTTCCAGACCGGTCAATGCAGGTAGGTTCGCTCCATTTGCTGCACACCTAGCATATGTAGCAAACCCGCCCTCGACGGTATGCAGGCTGCGTAATGGTCCGCTTTGGACCTTGATTCTGTGAACACGCACATGCCAATCCGGCCATCTGTCTGTTGGAGGAATAAGTGTCGTCTCTACCTCCACTTGGCCGTCACCCCAAGGACGCCAGACGACAGATGTTGACAAAAGTCCGGTTCTCGTCCCATCGCTGGATACGAAAGAGACATTATCGTTAGAGAAGGTCGCCTCTTGACACTTCCACTTCACCGCCCAAGTCTCGGCTCCGTCACGACTCAAAGCTAGCGTGCAATCCGGCGCAAGTTGCTGGATTAACGGACCAGTCGGGACAGAAAAGCCAAATGAGGACGAGTACTCGAATTTGGAGTACTTTGCCTGGGTAGCTTTGAGTGGCCAGGCGACGAACTGGGCAGGTGAAAGCATGAAGTGGTGGTTTGCTTCTGGGTGGTTGCTGACTATCTGTCTTGGGGTGGGAATGAGTGTTGGTTTGAAGAGCTCCAGGGGAAATGGTTCTTCTGCTGCCGTCCAGAAGTCGTCGTCCTGGGGGAGGGATACGGCTATCAGGGTTTTCAGACACCAGTAGGGTGACTGGGGTGAGTTGTAGTCCTCGGCCATGTACATGTTTCTTCACCCGTCAGCCATTGGTTCAGGGGGTAACGGGAGGGTAAAATCGATGCAGGAGCAAACTTACGGATACAGCCAGCCGATATTAAGGGTTCCGTCCGGGTATAAAATGTCATCCGAGTGGTTCGACCACCAGCGGAGGTGACGAAGCAGAAATCCCTTGATGGCACCAGGCGAGGACAGAGGTGCTGGCATGTCGGGTACCTTGGCCACCGCCAACGCTGCGAAGAAACCACCGCAGGCGAAACGGTAGGTCAGGGATCGACCAAAGGGTATAGCCGAACCTAAGTACAACCATGTCAGCGCCGCCGTCATAGCCCTCCAGGGAGCTGCTTCACCAACCATCCTGATCAAAATACCTCCAGAATCCCTTCCCAAACTCCCTTGCCTGAGCTCTATACTTCTCACATCTCTCCGGATCCAAATCCCCCGCAAATCTCGTATACAACAACTGACTGAACTGGATCGCAAAGCTCCCCGAATAATAATCCGCCTGCCGTCCCTTGCCCACCTTATCCCTTCTCCTCGTCCTCTCCGCCTCCTCCTCGTCCCTCAACTGCTCCTCAGCACTCAACCAAGGCCCGTCGCCCGACCACCCTTCCCCGAGATAAAACCCATCCAACAGCGCAAAATCCGCCTTCATCCCCTCCTTCACCTCCGCATACTCCACACCACAGACCCTCACCAGCGCAAGGTTGGCAAATACCCGGAACCAGCGCCAGTTCGTGTCAGGCATCTGCTTCCCGTTGATACCCCTCAGCCAAGCCGTGATATTGCGCCTGGTCGTCTCATCTCGACTGTGGAACAATCTCTCCGGCGCGGAGAGGAGCGCAAACGAGATGATCTCCGCCTCGACCATGCGCTGGTCCATGTGCCCTATGGGACCCCAGTACTCTGGGTGGGTGGGGTCTGTGCCTGCTGCATAGCCGTCGCTCCATGGTTGGACGACGGTGTCTATCTGGTTTGCTAGAGAGGAGTGAGAGATGTTGCTGGAGAGGCAGGAGAGGAGGGCGCCGACGGACCAGAGGGGTCGGGCGAATCCTTCGAGTTGGGCCGCGGCTTCGTCGAAGTGCGCGCCTGAGGTGACGGGAATGCGGATACGGGATTTGGAGGGGGAGAAATGCGGGAGCAGGGGAGATAGGAGGGCTATGTTGGCTTTGATGAGGTCTTCACGTGTTTTCAGGGGGTTGCTGGAAAAGCCGGGGAGGGAAGACATGGTGGATGGTGTGCTGTAGGGTAGGTTATGTAGTGTTGGTCGAGAGAAGAGGGGCTTTCGTGGATGAGCACTCGTGGACGGTGGACGACGTGAAACTCGGGTGAAAAGCCCTGATAAGCCGAGCTTCTGTACCTGAGGTGTATTCTCACTCGTTTCAACGGTTTTCAAAGTCTGCTACTAATTAACAGCATGATGTTCTGAGTATGGAAGGATAGGCAAGTCTGCATCGGGCACCGGCATAAGTCTCGGCCGGTGACCCCGCGCACAACGGACATCAGCGGCCGGGGACATGCGGGGCTATCCCGAAGAGGAAAGTAATCGGACAAGTCGGAGTATATGGCGGTAATCCTCTATTCCTGGGGTCAAGCAAGGGTCTGCATAGAAACGGAATGTAAGAAAAGCCGAAAGTCGGGTATGTTAAGCCCACAGGCCCCGAGTTATAAACCTCATTCTAGTTGGGACAAGTCCAAAGTACTAGTATTCTCGAGTAAGAAACCAAGGGTATACCTAGTTGAAAGCAAGCCACCATGTCCGAAGATACTCGAAGCGACACATCAGCAGTGATGGTCACGCCCCCCGAGGTTGACACCGCCAACAATGACTTCACCACATCCTCAACCTCACAAATCCCCCTATCCCTCCCCTCTCCCCTACCAGACTCAACCATCCTCCGCCTCTCCGCCCTCTACGACCCCAACATCACCGCCAAGATCCTCCGCGCCACCGAAACCTGTCTGTCCAACAACTACCCCATAACCGCCTACCCCGAATACGTCCCCCAGACCGGTCCCTCAACCGGCCTGTACGTGACCCGCACCGCCAGCTTCTGGACATGCGGATTCTTCCCGGGCTCCATCTACTCCCTCCTGGAGCGACTGGTCCGCTTCCCCTCCTCCCTTCCCCAATCCAACATCCCCCTCCCCCTTCTCCGCCGCCGCCTCCTTGAGCTCGGCTCCATCTGGTCCGAGCCCCTGCACGCCATGGCCCACCGCACCGACACGCACGACATGTCCTTCATCATCCAACCCGCCCTCCGTCCCCGGTGGGAGCTCCTCGGCGACGAACGCGCCCTGTCGTCCATCGTCACCGCCGCCAGGAGTTTGCACACGCGGTACAACCCGGTTGTCGGCGCGATCCGGTCCTGGGATGTGCTGGATCAGGAGGGCGTGAAGATCACGTCCCTAGTCAGTGATTTCCTCGTCATCATCGACGGCATGATGAATCTCGACCTGCTGTTCTACGCCGCGCACCACAGCGGCCAGACGGAGCTGGCTTCCGCGGCAAGGAGACACGCGCGGACCCTGCTGCAGACGAATCTGCGGAACGAGAGCGAGAAGGGGGTGAGGAGGGCAGGGTACGGGGGCGTGTTGTACAGCACCTTCCACGTGGCGGATCTGGATCCGCAGACGGGGGATCTGAAGGAGCGGTGTACGGCGCAGGGGTACAGTCGGGACTCGACGTGGGCGAGGGGCCAGGCGTGGGGGATCATGGGGTATGCGCAGACGTTTGCGTGGACGGGGGAGAGGGAGTTTCTCGAGGCGAGTTGTGGACTGGCGGAGTATTTCCTTCTGAGGTTGGAGCAGTCGCCGGGGTGTGTTGAGAGAGTGGGGAGGGAGGGGGAGAGATGTGGACGATATGTGCCGCTTTGGGACTTCGATGCGCCGATTGAGGATGAGGAGAATCCGTTAAGGGATAGCTCGGCGGGGATCATTGCTGCGAACGGTATGTTGATTCTGGCGCAGGAGTTGTCGGCCAGGGGACAGCATGGTCTTGCTGTCAGGTATAAGGACGCGGCTGTGATGCTGGTGGAGGATGCGTTGGCGTTTTCGTTGGCGGAGGAGAAGGCTGTGCTCAAGCTTGAAGGAGGTGACATACGGGTGGAGGACGAGACGCCAGGGAAGAGGTTTGATGCCGTGTTGAAGAATGCTACGGCAAATCATAACTTCAGGGATCATCATCGGTATTGGGACCATGGGTTGGTGTATGGAGACTATTATCTTATTGAGTTTGGGAACCGGCTGCTCAAGATGAGACTTGCTTAGACTAGATGTATTGGACACATCCCATATATTAACATGTATATAGAGCACATGAGATTATCTTGTTATTGAAACGAGTATGAATCCCCTCCGTGACTGCCACCAAGCGAGCTGTTGCCATCACCCATTGCATGAGCCGTCGTACCCATACTGGTGGAGAAGATCATGTTATCCAGGCTGATAACCCTGTCCATGTCCAGAAACTGCTGATCAAGAAGCATATACGATATATTCGATAGCTCATCATTGGTGGGTGACTCGTAGTCGATCCGCTGAGTTGGAGTAGCGTTGACTAGGGCAACATCATCTCGGCCTTGGACAATGTGAGAAGTGGCTTGTGGTTGTTGGGGAAGGTAAACTACTGAGTTGTTGACATAGTGGTGATTTGACGGCACCATACTGTTAGTGCCATTGGTGGTTCGGGGTATCTGGCCACTCTTTTGATGTGCCTCCTGAGGCTGTGCTTGGTGGTAGTGATGACGTGAGTGGTTGGAGATGACGGTCGAGTAGCCAAGCACGTCAACGCTGAAGTTGGTGTCCGCTACACATCTCTGATGCAGATCTCGCAGATGATCGGCATACGTTTCTGCTAAGCATCGCTGTCCTTCTCGTCGCCCAGCAGACCAGCCCGGTCGGCCTTCACCGGTCCCGAGCCACCTCTTGGCCATCTCATCGAGTCCCTCCACTAACAGCCAGAACTCTTGGGGTAGGTCCGAGCCATAGTACCGCCAGTGAACCAGTAATACTCTCGCAGCGACGAAGACACAAAAAGCGAACTGATTGGTCACGGGACCAATTTTGGATGTGTATTTCAGGTACTTGGCCATGATGTTTTGTGTCTCTACGGCGGCATTTTGACAGGTGTCGGCACTACAAAGGCTAGGCAGCTTCACAATGTTGGCCCACTCTGCGGGTGGGTAGGCAATGCGTTGATGTAGCAGGATCATGGACGTGTTGTGTGTGGCATGGGCCAGCGTCAAGTTCGGGTCCATGTTGATCAGCTGGGGCTGACGGGATATATTGGAGTCTTTCCATTTTCGAGGGAGAAACATCTTCCAGCTAAAATCACCATTAGTAGCTAAATTATGAGGGCGAGAAGATAGTCCTGGACAGGGTGACTCACTGGACTAAACGTAGGTCGAGTTCCTTGAACCGTGTTAACCAGTTGATCACTTCTCGACGGTCATTGAAGTCGATGCGTTGCTGGAGAAAGAAGGTGGTCACGCGGCTGAGAGACTCGGTTGCCTCGATGCAGTATGCGAAAGCGCCCACTGTGGACATGTCCGGACCAGCTACCAAGCTCTTGGTAGTGCTCGGTCTCGGACTTGGCTGCGGTTGCGCCATGCCCGGTTTTGTTGTGGCGTCTGGCTCAGCACCTGGGTCGTCATCTTGTTCCAGACTAGAGTAATGAGCGGGCAGAAAGGCGATGGAGTTTCCAATCTTTGCATTCGAACGATCCCAAATGCCAAAGTACGGGGTTGTGACGACTTCCCCTGTGTGCCAGCAGCCGCCATCTGCTGGAAGTCTTCTTCGCACGTCGTCGGCGGTCAAACTTGTGTTCCACCCTGTGGCAACAGAACAGAATCGATCAAGGTTAAAAATGTTCCAGAAGACCCGTCTCCTCTCTTCCTCCTCGACCCAGCTTTGTGCGGGTGGAAGGGACACCAGAGGCTTGAGTAAGGGTTCCGTGTCGTGATTCACAGGCTCGACGCTGAGCTGCAGATATTCGACTGTCCTGGTCAAAGAGCCAACGATGGACCACGCCTTGGAAGCCTCGCCGTTCCCAATCTAACAGATACAGGTCAGTGCTGTAATGTACGACCTCGTAGTTCTTCGTGGAAAACCTACATCGTTAAAGGCAATCATGATCAGGGCCTGTAGATTCTCCACTGCCAGAGAATCCATGGCTGTCAAGACCACAATACTTCTAGACCTTTTTGCCATGCCTTCTACTTGGTCAGGGCTAAGGCCGTGTGTTTCGGGCTGGGTAAATCGTATGGTGCAAACAACCATGGCGTGGATGATGACAAGCAACGAAGCTCGTTGGTCTGCGTCGTTCAGTCTGGTTCTGAACCTCGTCTCGTGTAGGATGGGAACCCATGGTTGGATGACGGTGAAGTAGGTGTTGACCACATCCTCCAGCAGTTCTGGCGGAGGGAGGCAGGAAGCAGGCGACGCATCAACCACGTCTTCGAGCGATAGCTGAAGGTCGATGTTGGGATTACCACAGCTATCTAGGCGTCTCCTCTTTCGGCTATGGGATACGAGTAACGGTGAAGGTGAATCTTGGGACAGGCTATACTGTCGCTGTCGTTGCTGTCCACGAGCATCCGGTGAGGCTGATGCCCCAGAAGGTCGATCCGAGCTCTGTCTCAGGCTGTTGTTGTGTTTGCACAATTCCACGCACAGGTTGGAGAGCAAGTTGAGGACATCTCCAGGAGGATTGTTACCAAGCAGGCCCTGGTTGTGGTTTCCATTGACAGCAGGACTATCTCCGCGAGGGCACTCGGAAGCATTCCTTGAGAATAGTGCATTCTCGAGACTCTCTGCCCAGTTCGTGGTTAGCAAAACGTGGTGGCGGCAACTCGACCGGGCCAAGAATCACAGAGACGCGGCCATCGGGCAAGAACCGGGGCAGATCTTCCCACCTACCGATACGCCTGCTCAGACCCTCTATTGCCCCGGATTTGAGTCCGGGTTTACTCTTCTTGTCACCATAGACGCACTCCGTGTCTGTAGCCGAATGGGCATGTTAGCTATCAAAACCATCATAGTAAGTCAGAAGCATGATTGACGCACCTAAACGGCGACAGTGGGCGCATGTTGGCAACTCTCTGGAGCACTTGAGCTTGCGTTTTCGACAGCCCTGACAGGACGGCTTCTCGGGCTCAACCAGGGCGGCAGCAGCGCTGGGTCCATCTGCATCGTTGATCGTATCCATAGTATGGCGATGCCGAACTCATTTCGCAGGATTGCAACCCATGGCCATGAAGAATATGCCGTGGGTTCTTGTTGCATGATAGAAGGAGCCCCCTGCGAGGAGATACCACCCCGGAACTCGGAGCCGAGGACGCAGTCTGTGGGGTAAATTGATGCCAAGATCGTCCTAGTCCAGACTAAAGCCGTGGTCACATTACCCCAATCTGGGGTGCAACCCCGCATTGGGACAAAAGCCAGACTCGCTCTTCTTTACAGAACTTCGGGCAGAGATACAAACTGCGGCCGAGAGACCTCCCGATGCCCGTCCGGTAATGATGGTGCCACAGAGTTGGACTTGTCCCGACAACCATGCTACCCCAGCTTCGGAAACCCCCCGGATGTGAACAGGAATGGAGTTCAGTGGCAGACAAGATGTATAAAACCTGGGGTCTGGAGTAAAAATCCGGGGAAAGATGGGACTGCAGTTGTCTTGACATCTCCTTCAGTACTCGTCTCAAGACCGGTCAGCCCGAGTTATACAGACATTTAGATTGACAGTTCATCTTCACTCTAGCCGTCGACAGCCATGGCCGAACTCACTCATGGCGAAGATTATGCCGGGCTCATGCTCAAGGACATGATCCCCAAGGATCGCAAGCCTTGGTACCGGGACCCAGCACTTGTCCGGCTCAATCTGCTCCTCCTGTGCGCACTGCTTACCCAGACTGCCACCGGCTTCGACGCGAGCATGCTCAATGGCATGCAATCCCTTCCGCAGTGGGTGGCCTACTTTGGCAAACCCGAGGGAACACGTCTAGGTGCCATGACTTTTGGCCCGACGGGAGGAGTACTGATCTCCATCTTGGTCTCGTCTCAACTCTGCGATTACTTTGGTCGACGATACCCTATCTTCGGCGGCTCCCTCATCATCATCCTCGGTTCCGTCATCCAGGCGGCGGCCCAGAATTACGCCATGTTTGTGGCTGCACGCTTCATTGTCGGCTTCGGCCTCGGTATCGTCTCGGTCGCTGCACCTCCTCTTCTCTCCGAAGTGGCGTATCCAACACATCGTGGCAAGCTGGTGTCTTTCTACCTCTGCTCGTGGCCACTAGGCTCGCTGATCGCGGCCTGGGTCACGTTCGGCACCTTCAAGATGAGCAACGAATGGGCGTGGAGACTGCCCAGTCTCCTACAGTGCTCCTTCTCCGTCATCCAGGCCATTCTGAGCTTGATGGCACCAGAGTCACCGCGTTGGTTGATCTACCAGGGGCGCGAGTCGGAAGCCCGAGCGATCTTCACCAAGTTCCACGGCAATGGCGACCCCAACTCCGAGCTGGTCAAGTTTGAGATGGCCGAGATCACGGCCACACTGGAGATGGAGAAGATACAACGGAGATCACGGTGGGCGGAATGGATCTCCACCAAAGGCAACATCCACCGTCTCTTCCTGGCTATGTACATCCCTGCCATGATGCAGTGGTCCGGGAATGCGCTCATTTCCTACTACCTCTCCATCATCCTCAAGTCCATCAATATCACCAACTCCAAGACGCAGCTCATCATCAACGGCTGCCTGTCCATCTGGGGTTTCCTCATCGCTGTTGTCTTTGCCTCCTTGGTGGACAAGGCTGGTCGTCGTCGGTTGTGGCTCGGTGGTATGAGCGGCATGATGCTGTCGTACATCATCTGGACCATCTGCTCGGCACTCAACCAGCAAACCAACTTCGAGCACACCGGCTACGCTGCCGCTGTCATTGTCATGATCTTCATGTACCAGCTCTTCTACCACGTCTGCTCACCCATCGCCACCACCTACATCATGGAAGTCGTACCGTACTCCCTGCGATCCAAGGCGTCCATGATGTATCAGCTGTCGGGCAACCTCGCGGGCGTGTACAACAGCTTTGCCAACCCTGTGGCCATGAAGGCCATCACCTGGAAGTACTACATCGTCTGGTGTGTTGTGCTCGCCATTCACCTGAGTGTCATGTTCTTCTTTTTCCCGGAGACCAAGGGGCTCGGACTTGAGGAAGTGGCTGTCATCTTCGATGGGCCAGATGCCCTTGCCGGTACTAACGCGATGAAGGTGCATGATTGGGAAGCCAGAGATGAAGCCACGGAGATTCCTGATACGGTCGGAAAGGCGGACAACCTAGCTACGGCCAGGGAAGTGGACCGAGTATCTTAGACTGAATGTTTGAGGAAATGAATCCCGGTTTCCACCTAGTCGAGTAGGAGATATTTATTGAGAATTTCACATACGACATTGATTTGAGAGTGAACCTATCATCTTCCAAAATTATTCTTCCTCTATCTAGTCCTAGCTCGGTGCTTGTTGATGTGCTGCAAAAGCTAAGACGAACGGAATACGCTGTCACGGAAGCCTTATGCGCCTCGTATCTCTTGCCATGATTCAAAATGAGTATTATGGTCAATGTACAAAGTTCGTCAAAAAGAAGCTGTGGGACTTACAGCACTCCATCTCAACCTTGATATTTTGCAATGATGCGTGGTGCTGAGAAGGAGAAGTGGCGTAAATTACATACCCAGCAACCCGAAGAATCCATCCACATCTTTTAGCAAGGCCGGAGTACGGAGAAAGTATGCCTCCCAGGCTTGTCAGGAGTGTCGCCGGCGCCGCGCAAAGGTGGGTTGGACTCGTTTCTACGATGCCTATCTGACCCGGATCCCAGTTTGATGGTGTAAAGCCAGCATGCTCCCGATGCATCGGTTGCCAGTTGACATATGCGTCTACAACACCGAGGATGACGGCCAGGGAACTGCCCCAAAGTCATACGTGCGACTCCTGCAGGCTCGAATTAGCCTTTTGGAAAAGATCCTGTATATGCATTCCATTGATGTCGACGCTTCTGCGGCCCAGTTGATGCAGCAGAACACAGTGGCGGCCACAACCGCGTCTCTGGCTGCTGGAGGCTCAACTGGCCGCCTTTGACCAACTCTGCGACGCCTTTGAGGGCACTCTTTCTCTAGATGAGTCGCAAAACTTCGATCAGGACGGACAGGCACGCTACTTTGGCCCGACCAGCGGCCGACTTGATTTCAAGACGTGCAATGGTAGCTTCTTCTTTCGGTTGTTGCCCCATAGCAAGGGCTTGACGACATTTCTAATGCTAATTATTCCACAGAGCCAGGCGATTCTCTGAAAGAGTACTCCTCTCCAACTGCAGACCTCTACGCGCAAGCTCTAGGTGATGATCATGGCATCGACAGAGAGCTTGAAAATCACCTTCTGGAGCAATATTTTATCTGGGAACAGCCATGGTTGTAAGCCGTTGACAAAGCTCTGTTTCGTGAAAGCAGGGACGGCAAAGGACGATACTTTACTTCTTTACTAGTGAACTGCCTATTGGCCAGTGGCTCCCGCTTCTCTGATCGAACCGAGGTTCGTTCTGACCCGACCGATCCCAATACGGCTGGGCGTCCCTTCATCGAGACGGCCGAAGTCCTTCTCTATTTCGAACTGAAGCGACCGAGCATCACCACCATCCAGTCACTTGCCGTCCTGGGGACCGTCTACCATGTTAGTCCGTGAATCTCCATGCAGTCAGAATAATTTCCTAACACTCATAGGCTTTCGGGCAGGATGCCGCAGGCTGGCTGCACTCAGGCATGGCAAACCGGCTTGCCTTGGATATGGGGCTTAATCTTGACCCAAGCACGTTGGTCACTTCAGGCCGCATGGCGACAGAGGAGGCAGGACTGCGGAGGCAAATCTACTGGTCGCTGTACTGCGTCGATAAGCTGGCCGCGGGCTACACAGGACGTGTCTGTTGCATGCTCGTGAGACCTGCCAAACCCGTGCCCTGCTCTCATAGCGGATACTGATAATCAATATCCACAGGATTTCCAAGGGTTCGTTGGTATGCCCACGGTGCCAGCCCATTCGCAGCAGCAAGATCGCCGACGTGTCCTATACTCTGTTAGACCAGAACTCCTCATCTCGCTCCATAAAGGCTTGATCAGGTTGTGTCAGATCTTGGAAAAGATTTTACTGAACCTGTAAGTTGGACATACGACTTGACCGATCCTCGTCTAATAGTGCGTAGGTATGCTCCAGAGAAGCTATCTCTCAATGAGCAGCGTAAGGGATTCTTTGACTCATGCCTGCTCTGGTTGAAGAGCTGGTTCTATGGGCTGCCCATCGAACTCAAGCCCGTCCAAAGCGGAGCGGTTAATGGGTTGCCCCAAGCGTACACTCTCTGTGTGGTCTACCACACAGCTGCGATTCTTCTCGCCCGGCCATACGTCCGGAATCAGGCACTTGCAGCCTCAGCCCCTGATCATCTGGCGCAAAAGGCCACCGGCATTTTCCTTGAGGCTGCACGAAACATAGCGTCCCTGGGTGACCAGTATCGCCAAGTCTTTGGCAGCTTTCGGAAAAGCCCGATCACGGCAACTTATGCTAACTTATCGGCGGCGCTGGCTCTGCTCAATCCCCCATCCCAATGCAGGTCTTCGCTGAATCAGGCCGATCAAGCAAGCATCAACTCCTGCATCCAGACATTGAAAGAACTCTCCACTGCTTGGACGCCACCCGGCAAATTCCATCGCAACATCTTGGAAGATGATCAAAGACACAACGCAGCAGCAAGGCGAGGCAACCACTTCTGATGCTTCAGCCGATTCTCATGATGGGGACTTCAATCCTAACTCCGAAGCAAGTCAATTGGTACAACCTGCCAATGGGATGCCGCCTGGTATAATGTTTAACGACATGAGTTGACGATGGTCTATGCCAACGATAGAGGGGGAACCAAACATGGGGAGTGTTCTCAACGACGACGGAGACACTGCCATTCCAGCCGGGAAGCAACACGTCCTGGCAACGGTTGGATCTGACCTGGTGTGGAGAATCACTGTCTGGGGATATTCCATCTAGCTGAAGCCAAGGGCTACAGAACGATGCATACCGGGTCCTTCCCCTCAACCCTCACATTCGCACCACACTTCTGCCCCACGACCGATCCATGCTGGAGTTTCTGCATGCCACTTCGGTAATAGTCCGAGACTGATTTCGGCCGGCAGAGGCTCGCGATCTGATGAGCTGAACCGCTTCGAGAGCTTCTAGCGCCTCCTTCCGATCAGACTTCCCACGATTCGTGATATCCGCTCAACCAGCGCTACTAGAGGAATGGCAGGCGTAATCTCGCTGCCCGGCAACACTAAACAAGTCCTTGTGAGCCAGGATAGGCCGGATTATGGGCCTCTTTGTACACAGTCATGCGCTTAATCCTGCCCCAGAGCAAGAGGTCAAGAGGCCAAGCAGGGTTCTGCCGCTTCAACACCGCGCTATTTACATCGTGTACAAGGTCTCGGAGCAGGCTTGGGTGTAGAATGCGGCGCCGAGACTGCCATTGTGATATGCTTGAGACGGTAACTTTTTCCTATGTGGAGGATATCACAAATATAAGGAGGGTCAGTGTATGCAAGCACTGGCGATATCGCTTTCGCGACAGTGGACTATGTCCATGCTAGAGGTCCGGCCATGAGATTGCTGGATTGCTGGATTGCTCCGAGTTGACCCGGTTGTAGTTTCGAAATGCAATGCCCTAGTTTTAGTCGAGGAAATATAAAGGCGGGGAGTATTCGACTCGAGGTCCCTGGCCGTGGAGTTAGTTGATACTTGTGAGCCAGGGCAAGAGTATACTACTTCATACCCATCTCCCAACCTGGAAAGTCTTATCAATAGAGATTGGATGCCCGGAAGACCTGGGGAAGTGGAGACTGATATGGTGAAGCCGGTCCGGCTCCGGTGACCAACTCTGCTGGCAGTCTTGAACAAAACATACACCAGCAGAGAAATAGTTAGACTAGTGGCTAGGAAGAAAGTGAATGCACAAGGTAACTGAACGCCGCTCCAAGCAGCACTGGCATCATATACCGGGCTTGGACGCTGGCATCTACAGACATTACGATCGCTTCCCGCACCGTCCTCCAAGCATTTCAAACAGCATCCGAGATACCACAACACATATTTACGTATTGCCTAGCTTTCTTGCTTCATACCTCCCCAGTAAGAACTGGGCGCCCAGGGCATGGTGCTCTGGATTACGGTGGTGTTGTTGTACATGTGAACGCTGCCCACGTGGACCCCTTGGGATAGACTTGTGTGGGCCAATGGGATGAGGTGCTGGAGTCTTGGGCTCGGTGTGCGCAAATGGAGATTCCAAATGCAGTACACTGTCCATACCTCACCTACGTTAGGGAGCATTCCATTGGTGTGCGGCGACCTAAGGCTCTTCTTATTCATGGACAACAAGCATGCCTGTCTTTCTCTTTCTTCACAACCCAAACATACCTATGCGACAGGGTTTTCCCCTATAATCTGGCCTTATCCGTAACAAGCAGAGTTTACCCCGAGAGGTACCGGGTTTTCAATTCGGGTACCAGTCATTGGGAGACTCATTGACTCCACAATTGATCGGCGCCGGTCAAGGACTTCTCTTTCCCCTCCGTCATTGCGCATCTGGGCCGCAAGAGACATTTTACCAACTTCTTCGCCTTGTTTCATCGGGCCCCCAAAACAGCAAAACTCTGCCCTGTCCTACTAAGCAACACCCACATGGGTCTCGGGGTGATCATCGCATCTGGTAGCTGTGGTCTTTCCCTCCTCCAGGCCAGGATGAAGCCGGGATAATGTTGACTCGGTCTCCCATTCAACCCAGCCCGGCCAACTCGTCCCCGCTGACCTCGTTCCACTCCTTCCATTATGCTCCGCCGCCGTCACCACGCCGCTCACCTTCTTCCTCCCGCGTTTCGGCCTCCCTGAACCGGAGCCAGTCGTCGCCGTCGCTCGTCGGCGCGGCCATTCCCATGACGGCCTCTCCGACCGCTTGTCCTCCGCCACCCTCGAGACGTCATGGGTCGATCGATACCTCGACCCAGTCCCTGGCAATGGAGCCCCCAACCGCTTCGGTAGCTGCCGCCGTGCCTAGAATAGAGCCACCGCGACCAGACGTTTCACAAACCACAGCATCTGCGCCCGTGTTTACCGGCTTGTCGCAGGACCAACCAATCCAGCCGCCCAAGGACAAAGAACCGTCCAACGTGCCGGGCACAACTCTCACCACACCTACACCAGCAGCCCCTCTCTTAGCGTCGCCTAACAAGAGGCGAAAGTCACAGACGCAACGTGACGATACCGGAGCGCCTGATACACCAGCAAGTCCTCCTTCTCCGGTCAAACGCGCCCGGCAAGAAGCGGCGCCTCCGAAAGTTTTGCCACAACGATATGAGCTCTGCCAAGTTGAGGACATTGTCATATTAGTTGCAAACTTACTATGCGAATTGATTGAGACCAACGATAAACTGGCTTTGACGACCGGGCACCTGACTAGGTTTCATTCTCGGTAAGTCTGACTTCTCCTTTTTATGATGCAAGGCGCAACTTACTGATAGTAGTGGGATAGGACGGCGCCAGGGATATCAGTTTTGGATTACCTGCATCGGTTGGCAAAGCATGCAACACTATCTCCGCCGCTATTGCTGTCTATGGTCTACTATATCGATCGGCTATTCAGCGCATACCCGGACTTCACTATCAACACCTTGACTGTCCATCGTTTTCTCATTACCGCGGCGACGGTAGCAGCGAAAGGCCTTTCAGACTCGTTCTGGAACAACTCGACTTATGCCCGAGTAGGAGGTGTCAGAGTTGCGGAGCTGAACCTGCTCGAACTAGAGTTTCTCCACCGCGTTGATTGGAGAATCGTACCGAAGCCGGAGGAACTGGTCGCTTACTACCGTGGCCTGGTCGAACGCTGCGAGCAGTATGAGCTGCAAGACGAGGATGACGAGTCTGATGATGATGAAGATGATGACAGCAGTGATGAGCTTGACATGAGCATGCACGCATGAGTGCATAAAGACGGCGACGAGGAAACGGATGGCCAGTTCCAAACCGCTTCGACTATAAAAGGGAGTCAATGAAAGGGTGAATGGGTGCAGGTACCGCTTGCATACCCAATACCACAGAAGCACACCGCTCCGGTGTTAAATGGCGGCTTCAGAGCCATACCACGAGTCTAGCCAGCACTTCTCTGGTCTAAGCACGTTAGCCATGAACCCAGCATTAGGTACACGGCCGTGGGCTGGATACGCGGAGAGAATAGGGATGGCCTGTGTTAGAAACATGATGATGAAGGGGAATATGTAGTCGAAAGACATCTTGGCCGGGAAGGGGATGGGACCACACGCGCAGTGATTTTCTGCCTTATATATGTTGATCAACCAAGATACCACGAATGAGACGCCAGCTTCATGATTTACCTAGTCGAATTGCTCCTTCCCCGTAGATGAATGCCTTCCTAGCAAACAGAAGAGTTTACATGCGATTGCTGCGAGGGTGTACCTTTGTACCTTGCACGCATCGGCTCCACCTGGTCTGTGCCGCTCCTGATTGCAACTCCGTCACTGACGCCAACCGGTGGTGCTGTCCGACATCACCAGCAGAAAAAGACGCCTCACCACGAGCAGCAGACAAGATGCGCCTCACGTCTCTCGCCCTAACGATACTAAGCGCAGCTCTCGCAGTCAATGCCGAGAGCAAGACAGCCCCCATCTACGTCCAACCCATAACCGCGCCCCCCTCGCAACATCCACCACCAAGCCTCCTGGTCGAAGTGCAATTCAACACCCTCGCCCCATCCACCACAGAAATCACAAACTACGAACCTCCTACCCTCCCCGACCCAACCCCCAAACTCCTCCGCATCGGCATCTACGACCCCTCCACCTCCAGCTGGACCTCGTCTACCACCGTGACCTCGGCCGAGAACTTCAGCAAGGGCTACGCGCCGCACTTCGTCCTCACCGTCGACGGCAAGGGGGAGATCCTGGGCGCCAGCGTGCGGGGAGTGAAGATTGACGCTGGTCATACACGCGACTTCGGTCCGCAGGCGTTGGTGGTGGTGACGAGCGCGGGGAAACAGCCGGATCTGAATAAGCCGGTGGTGTTGAGTCCCGAGGGGAGGAAGGTGCAGCCTGAGGCGGAGAAGAGCTTTTTGCAGAAGTATGTATACCTTGGAAGGGGAATGGGTGTTGGGAGATGGTATGCTAACGTGTTGATGTGTGCAGGTACTGGTGGGCTATCGCGATTGGAGCTGTGCTTGTTATGGGTGGTGGTGGAGGGGACGGGAAATAGAGATAGGTTACGCTCAATACAGGATTGTTCTGATCAGGCTTTGGTGTTCTCGTACTACGTATGTCTTTTTTAAGGCCATATTCGTTGGTACACAGGTCGGCTTGCTTTACCAGCAAGCACACTGGCCTACATTGATCACAATTGGCTCTCTTCAAATTGCAGTATATGATTCAATACTGCAGTAGCTGGGGCGCTCTTTCCTAACCAGGGCTTCGACGTAGTTGCCAGAGGCTGTCAATTGCACTGTTACATGAGACATGCCCAGGTATGCGCACTCCCCGAGTCGCAGTTCTAGACCCCCGGACATCGAGAACTTCAGGCCGGCTCTGTTTGGCGCAAGGGAGCTTCCACTAGCGTGGTTGCTAGGTGCTTCTAACCCCACCAAATGCCCCAAACAAGTGGACGACAGCTCACCGGCGATGAGCTCCAGCCAGCTGCAGGAACCGCAGGGAGCCGCCAAACAATTAACCCAAACCAACCGTGCCCGTCTTTCTATTTCAACCCACGCGTTTCCCTCACGCGCCCACTCTTCGCATCTCTCCATCTCAATCGCAACGTATCTTACCTTTGCAACATCTACCACGCACACCTTCACAATGTCTGACAGCGCAAACCAAGCTACTGCTCCCGCCACGGGCGCCCAGGACAACCAGCAGTTCGCCGAGTCCAAGGGCAAGGGCAAGGCCGCCGCCCAGGACACCGAGATGAAGGACAACAACACTGAAGAGGAGGATGATGATGAGAGTGACGAGGCTGAGGAGGTAAGTCTTGCACGCCCTGGATAGTAACATGAACAATGGCTAACGCGCAAACCCACAGGAGGCTGAGACCGGTATGCGATTACAACCAAACGTCCATCCACGCTGACTGATATACTAACGATTATCACTACTAGTCGAGGAGGCCGATGAGGATAACATGGAGGAGATCAACCTGGACAATGTCATCGGACGTCGTACCCGTGGAAAGGTGATTGACTTCGCCAAGGCCGCTCAAGAGAACCCTGCCGATGCGGAGGAGGATTCTGAGGACGATGAGGATTTCGAGGTCGAGGACAGCCGCATGGACGAGGACTAGACCACTCGCTTGATATCATAATATGGTTGGGAAAAGGGGTGACCGTCATGCCAAGGTTCATGTTGATACATAAAAAGCAACCAGCCGTTTGGTGGACAATCTGTGGCCACAACGAGGCAACATGTCTTGATGGCTCAGACAGCGACATCTGAGGATCTTTCGCATACAATAGGCCATGCATCACAGATCTGGTTGGGTCGCGCACTCATATACATCATATCCATCCTTGCGCACGTCGTTTAGCCTACCTTGACGTCGTCTAGGATAAACACATACCACATACCGAGGGAAAACGCAGAGATAAATCTCTAAAATCATTTTCACCTTGTATAAACCATCGGATGGTGCAGCGTGGTGGTCACTTCTTCACGGTCCAACCTTAAATTGACCAATGCCCTGCCGCCAAATCTCCATCCGAACTACCGGGTAGGAAGGTTGTCTCACATATGACAGGTTGCGCCAAAACAACAAACGACTTAAACCCCCCCCTGTTAGTCTAGCCGATAAGATAAATGATGCCAGCGAGCACAAGGAGCTAAATTTCCCAAGTACTAACACCTTGTCGATCTTGCATCTCTTCCTCCTTTTCGTAACCCCTACCACATTTGAGGCAACAGTATGGGAAACTCCCATTATGGCGTCTAGGTGAGTGTATTGTCTTGCTGCACTGTTTTGCATTTGAAGAGTTCAAACGTCATCGGTCAAACCCGCTTGCCAAGAACCTGCTATGCGAATAATCAGGGGAAACGAGGAGTGCTGTTCGCGAAATGCGCAACTGTCCACAACCTCCTTATCTTCACTACACATACCAATTCCTCTGTAATATAATGCACTAACACCAAACCCCGCCAGATTCGGATCCTCCAACCTCCACCAGCGCGACCCGCGCAGCGCCCTCTTCGAAGGCTACACCGGCTCCGGCGCCTCGTCGACGAACCGCAACGCGAGCGCCTCGCCCAGCCACGGCTACGGAGGCGGCTACGGCTATCCCTCCGCCACGACAGGCGGCAGCTACCGCGCCGCGACGCCAAACTCCCGGGGCCAGTACAGCGGCGCCGTGCTGGACGAGCTGGAGAGCCAGAACGATGCCCAGGTGGAGGGGATCATGGGCAAGGTTAAGATGTTGAAGGAGGTGAGTTGTCTCCTTTCCTGGAAGGGGAGGATAAGGTGGAGGGGAAGGGGTTGGGCTGACTGCGGGTTGGAATGGATTGACAGATGACGGTGGCGATAGGGGGCGAGATCCGCGATTCGTCGGCCCTGGCGGAGAAGATGAATGATAACTTTGAGTCGACGCAACGACGGCTACGGGGGACGATGAACAGGATGTTGTTGATGGCGGAGAGGACGGGGGTGGGCTGGAGGGTGTGGTTGGGTTTCTTCGCCGCCGTTATCTTTCTGTTTACCTATGTCTGGCTCTTCTGAAGGCTGTCCGCCCCCCTGGCGGTTTTTTATTGCTTTACAAAGACTATACGCGAAGTTGGAGCATTGGCTTGTTTTTTGCGGGCGTTATGGGGGAAAAAAAGACTCGACGACGGGATTGGGAGAGATGCTATAAACGAACGACAACCATGGTATATATGTAATTGCGCGGCGGGCCTGAATAATACTCTTTTGATAATGTTGTCCTATCAATAATATCGTGTTTCGGACAGGTCAATGAAACAAAAACATGATCGTTGCAGCAGAAGCCTGCGGTCTGTTATACAGGCGTCTCCATAAAAGGGTATCTAAAACATGTTGCTCATCAAAACTCCAGTTCATGTCCCAATACCATCAAGGACTCTCCTTATTGCCCATCAGAGGCATCCCTGGCAAGCCGTCCAACAACATCACCGTTCCGGGTCCACGCCTAGGTCCTCCGTCGGATCTGCGGACTGCTGCCCATCATGCTGCTCTCGTCTTGCGACAGAATACTACTAATATCTACAATGCTCAGACTCTGGCGCCCGGTTACATCACTCCGCCCAGCCAGACTGTTTCTATACTGCTGTGCTCTCGTGGCTGAACTCTGACCTCGTCTAGCACCACCAAAGCTGGCGTTTGCAAGGCCGCTGGGACCATCGTCGTCGTCTTCGTCACTGGTCAGCTCGGCATCGGAGTCGGTGTGCTCATAGACACCGCTCTCCGCCTCGGGTATGTCGTCGTCGAGATTGGCCTCCATGCCGATGTCCATATCGGCCCCGTCATCGTCGAGCAGCTGGCTGCCAGGGTCTGGTAGAAGGTCGTCCTCCTCCAGGATCTCTCCTTGTGTGTCTTCGTCCAAGTCTTCCTCGTCGTCCACGCCGTAGGGATCATCATTGTCGATACTCTCACTCGCTCCGAGGGCAATCATTTGTCGTAACTCAGCCTCTCTCCCTCTTCTGTCTCTTTCTGCCTCCGCTTCGAGTTCCCGTTGTCGTTGCGCCGGGACACGTGCTGTCAGAACCTGGGGCGCCATCGTCCCCCTGCTGATATCCCCTTCATCTTCCGAGGACTCTTCCTCTTCTGACTCCTCCTCTTCTTCGGAATCATCCTCATAGTCATACCCGCCCAGTCCGCTCGCCTCATCTGCATCCGGGATTTCATCGTCGAGATCTATCTCCTCTTCCTCCTGGTCTTCCTCCTCTTCGTCGCCTACCATTCCGGCGACTTCACCGCCTGCCAATCCCTCCATCATAGCGCCGACACTCATCTCCTCCCCAGGCACTGCACCCGCCGCCCCTGCCCCCGCCGCCGCCCGTTCAGCAGCCAACGCCGCCTCCGCCTCCGCCTCGACCAAGTCAGCGGCAAGTTGTTCCCGTCGCATAGCCTCGGCATGTTCCTCGGCCTCGCGCTTCTCGTCTCGCATCTGCGCTAGTGTCCTCGCTATACCAGGTGGTTTGAGCCAGCCGGAGCCGAAGTTGGATATGTTTGCTAGTCGTCGGGCTTGGTAGGCTTCATCTGCGCGAAGTCGGCCGAGGGAGGTACGTTCTAGCGGGACCATGCCTGGCGGCCTGCGGTTTTGCGAGCCATTCTGGTGGGCGTTGGATGGGTTGTTGTGGGAGGATTCGGCGTGGTCGGGGTCGGACGGGTTTAGGTTGGGGTGTCGGAGGGTGTTGTACCAGAGGACTTGGGACTAGATGGACGTCTTGTCAACACATGTGCAAAGGAAGAGGGTAGAGGAGCCGCGTTGGGGGAAAAAGGTTATGACCGCCAAGAGGTACGTACATCGCGAGGGGTGAGATCTGGGAGGGCATTGAAGTCCATCATCTTGGGCTAATATGAGCTTCATACAAGCCCGGTTTTCGGCGGCTAGTGTTCTGAGCCAAGGTCAAAGGGGATCATCTAGCCTTGAAATACTGTACACTTCTCATGAAGCCATCCTGGTGAGGACAGAGTAGTCGCGTAGTGTGCACAGCTGTTGATGCTGCCCAAGTAAACAAACGCAACGATGAAAGTTTAGATTCCCCATCGAGGTACCCCGCCATTACTGCTGAGTGCTGACTTGTACAGTCAGGTACTGTGCGCACTTGGATGGCTTGTGCTTCCGCCCAGATCCACTTGGATCTCGGTAAGATCTAGGCTGATCCTGGCGGCTGGGACAGATAAGAACGTGGGAAAAAAAGTTTGTTTCGTCTCCTTTCATCTGGTCATGCATAGGCGGTTCGGACGGTATGTGCAGTTGTGCAGTGCTAGTATGCAGCATGTTTCTACTTGCATAGCGGTAGTTTGTTTGGCCACCGGTTTGAGGCTGGGCAGTCCATCTATGAACTAGGTTGACCGGAGTCTCAACCACCGAACCGTTCTGGATTACGAATCATGAGAAGCTCGACGGAACGGTCTTGAACTTTGGCATGGATCCCTTGGGCAGCGGCGCGAGACCTACCCCGAGTTTGCGGGCCCCTCGGTCCTTGCCATCCGTTGATCCATCTCGAACCATGATACGTGCGTACATAGCATGCGTGCCTCTTTCCAGCTACCGGGCAGCAGGCCGCGGGTGCTCGCCACCTGTTCTGCTTCGATCGCAGCTGGAGGTGAAACGTGTTGGTCTGACCGCCATTATGACTCTTTCGGCGATGGAGGGAGTTTGGCCGCTTGCCGCCCGTGTGTTCACAGAGATGTTGGTCAACATCGGTCAGGTAGTTTTCATAAGGTAATCGGCACGGTCTCCTGCAGATCATATTCGAGTGCCTGGACTTACCGTAATTCCGCTGCTCTTCAACCGCTCGTGGGGCCACCGGCCTGTTGTCCACGGACTCGCTGCCACTTATGGCGAACAAGCGCCATCTCGAGACAATGGAGTCGCAAGACTTGGTACGAGACCATCGGGATTCTTCGGAAACGAAGTGTTGCTCAGAGGCTCAACCGTCGCGCTGATTCGCTAGCGTGTGAGTGAAATTGTCTTAATTGGTGCTCTTTTGACCAAGGTTTTGGAAAGGTTTTCTTCCAAGCCAGATCCAGCTGGCTCTGCCTATTTGTGCGGCAGCTCGCTTCTTCCTGGACCCTTCGTACAATCGGAAACGTGTCATTAATGTGCCAGCGGGTAAATTCGCAACATGTGTTGGCTTGTTGGAAATCATCCTACGTGCTTGTCCAGATCTTGGCGGACGGAGCCGATGTCGGGTACGTACTGGAACGTCGTCGCCTACTGTTTTCATGCAGCCATGTTTCTCAACCCCCGAGTTTCTTAATTGTCTGCCTATCTTATGTTCCTGTGTCTCGAAGCCATGCATTTTCACGCGGACCATTGCCCCTTAGTTTTACGCTTAGGAAAGGGGATGCGACACCTTTTTGAGCAGACTGCCCCGTTACCTAGATGACATGTTCAGAAGATTCCGAAGTAGTCATGCCGAACCCTCTTGATAAAGTGTATATCATTGCGAACTGAAACTTCGATGAACCAGGTAAGCATAGTACCCTGGTAGCCCGTCTTGTTGCAGCCATTATTCCACGTAGGTCTAGTAGACCTTGTGAGTATGGTCTGGCTGTGAAAGGTAGGAGATCCACCGTGTTGGTTGTTAGGCGACTAGTCGTCCAGATGCACTTCCGGCTGCGTAGTTCCGGCTGCCATATATTCACAGTTCGTCTGGAACAACCTGAAGTGCGATGTTTGGCTGCTGTGCACATGTCGTAAGCTGCCGAGTAACGATGTAGTCAAAGTTGTAGAACGTTACCTGGTAGCCGGGCAAAAAGTAAGGAACAGCTGAAGTGCCGTTAACCAGCACCAACCTGGCCAAACATCGATCTACGCAATTACCTGTAATGCCGTCCTCCATCTAAGCCTGTTACTGTCAGATAATTGCTAACAGTAAAAGGCATGATCTCACCAATCACAGCTTAATGCTGCTTATCTTGAACCAATCACAACCTCCAATTGGTAACCCTGGTAAAATAGCGTATACTCGTAAGCGATCGTGATGTCGTACATACTCCTAGTATAAGCATGAGGAAGAACAAGCCTCACAATCAACCTACGTTACAGGCAGTGCTTGCTCTGTTCATAGGAAGTTTGGGTCTGACACAATCATGCGCAAACTCTACGTCTGACGCCGATGTGTGATGGATGGACCATTCGTCAATGATGTCGTCCAAAAACCCAAAGTACTTGTTGGGCAAAGAGTTGCGTTCCTCCTCACTAGCCGTTTCGTCCCCAGCACATGGTTGACATGCATGTGCACTTCCCTTAATGGAACACTAGGTCTAGTCGAAGTGAGGCTCCCCACGTCAGCCTAACCTTCCGGTCGCTGCCGTCGTTCGACGGTTGAATCCATGTGCGACATCGGCAGAGGCTGCTTAAAACATCCAGCTTCTGGTTGGCTGTTCCTCTCAAGCTGGAAAGCCCCTCCAAACTTTTTGACAGGGTTCAAATCCCAAGGGGCCAAGCAGTGGATCTGGAGCTTAGCAAGGGTATCCATGTCGCACAATAAACCCCGGTTGTGGAGAGCTGTCACAAGCATCCAATTTCAAGCAGCACTCACTTCCAGGTTTCCTAACGCGAGCGATTTATTTGTACGATAACCGTCTGCTCCTGCTCGCCCTTTCCACCGGGCGCAAGCGGGCCCGCGTTATGACTGTGAAAGTGTTACCCGACATATCTGAGGATCACGCCAAGGTGGTTTCATTTCAGTGTGAATGTGGGAAGCTGTCGGGCCCTTCGTGTATGCTGCTTAGGTATTCGTCCAACCTCTCCCACCTCGCAAAGGACTGCTTGGAACTGAGCTTGAGGCCACACCTCCTCGGCGACATGTACTGGCCAGCAGCAGCATCTCTTCATAGAAAATGGAATGGTGAGCTGGTGAACTCATCATATAGCTCATTGTTACGTCCTCTTTCTCCTGGCGCAGAAACGGTGTCTGTATCACGCTGGCGATGTGGTGAGTTACCCTGATGAACTATGCGTGCCATCTTATTGGCTATTCGGCATTTTAGCTTTCCGGATACGGCATCCAATCTTGCCCGAATCCAGCTCAAGTGCACCCTCCAGCCAGGTAAAGTAGCTTAGAGAAGGACAATTTCATATGCAAACCATTCCGCCGTAAGACACTGCTACAGAATCTGCAAGGTATGCGACGTGGTTTGATGATTGTGTAGCAAGCCGCACGTCGGCTAGCAGGCATTTCGTACAAGTGCGGATGCAGCCTCTCTACCCAACACTGCCCAACTTGCTCATGCTTCAGCAAGCGATGTCAAATTGGGCGGTTATCGGCGACAGTGCCCAGCTAGGGCACCTAGAGAGATGGCATGGGGATGTGTTCACCCAGGCCGACCACGATCAATGGATGTTCAGCAGCGAAACCTGGAGTCCCCAGTTGTCCCCGAAGAAGGCACGAACTGCATGAGTCCCTGCTCCCCACATCCCCCCATCCTTGCTTGACCCCTCCAGCGTTGCACTCAGCCTCCGCTTCGGCTGGTCTGTCTGAATTGCCCGAGGGGTCTTGCCTGTAGAAAATGCGCTGTCGAAGGTTGAAACCGCCTGAGGGTGGGCATTTGGCCACATGGGTCTCCGTAGTAGATAAAACCTAGGCCACCCACCCCCCTCTTCTGCTCGTCTTCTCTCTTTTACTCTTCTTCTACCGGAATTGCTCTTCAATCGAACCATTCCGACCTCTTCTCTAGCGTTCTCTAGGTCTCGCCCGAGAAAGAAAACCGCTTCAAGCAAAAGGTAAGCTCCAACTCCTAGCCAGTCTTCCCTGCCAAAATCCACACCACATGAGATCTCCCTGAGGACCTGGACGACGAATTCCCTGTGACGTCGATTGTTTTGCGACTTTGGCTTGAATTTACACCGACAGGCCCGGCAACGAAACGACGCTGGGATCTCCTGAAACAACACATGGCAAAGCTGGATCCTACTACGGGCACACATGTGATGATGGTTCGCTTCGTTCTAAGGAGCATCACCACCGTGGGAAAGCGGACGACACAGCGAAGCGAACACGAGGAGATTATACTTTCCAACATTGGCAAAACGGGGCGACAACAGGTGCGAGACAAGATGGAATGCTTGCACGACCTCGGAAAGTCTCAGTATTCTGCCAAAACTACTTTACGGTTTCGCAAGTCGCGCAACTTGCATGTGCCAAAAGTGGAACTGGCAGAGCCCTACTAGCGCAACACATGTCATCAGTGAAACGTGAGCGCTGGTAGGCTCGTGGTCATCCACCAAGAATGCAACTGGGTCGACTTTTCCGGCTGGCTGTTGACTAGCGCCCCGCTCACTCGCACAAGCTTCATCCGGGCGTGCTCAATTGGGGTCATGATCTGGCATCCCACGTCTCCAAACTTTCGAGGTTACGGTCGGCTATCATACCACACATTCATGGAGCATTTCAGCCTATCATCGTCTCTTTCAGCAGCTGCAAGCCAGCGAGCGATAAGAAGCAACTCCAGTGGCACTATCTCGACCTGTCATGAGCGAACCCCACGCAAGCACTCACTTCCCGTGCTCTGTCACACGCGTTCGATCAGGGTTCGGCACTGACTTGACGTCTTGATGCACTGCGTGGAGACAAAATGGGAAGCCGAAAACATTTGCTCTCCGCTTCTTGAATGCTGGACTTCGATCATTTCCGTCCAGCATGGGCATGAGGGAGCATGTTGCAACATGCACGATCGCCGTTTGGAGCCGGGTGTATACCTGGAGTTGTGACAAGACGTCCCTTGCGGCCGGCACCGGAACCATGCTGCATTTCTTTCCCGCACATTCGGATCAAAACTGCAGTCACATGCGCCAACTTTTGATCTGAAGCGAACAACTGGCTTGTCCCTCCATTCTTGTTGTACATTTATGGATTGACTTTGGCACGGCAAACCTTGTGCTGCAACGGGATCCTCCTGCACGTATATAAAGGGGCCTTCTCCTCTGGACCAAGGACACTACCTTGCCTGTATTCACCAGATCAACCAGCATATCCCGGGAGATCTCACGGACTTTGCATTTCTTGGGATACATAGCTCCTTGCCGTAGACCTTTACTAACGTTGTGCCTCGCCTTTCAGACCCGTATATTCCTGAGTTGAGCGGCGGTTGCTGCTCTTTTCATACCGTCGCCCGCTCTTCAGCGTCAAGCCATCCGCTCCTTGTAGCCTGCGCCGTCTTCTGTGCCATCTCCGAAGCCTCACACTTAGAAGCGCAAGACTTGCCTAGCATGGGCCTGATTGAGGACTTCGACGACCGACACATCCAAGCACAGGCTGAGGGCGATGAATATCATCCCTATGACTATCAGACGGAGAACAACACCTCATGGGCTGGCGCCCTGCCGGTGAAGCAGTACGTTTTATTCCCTCTCATGATTGCTGGCTGTCAAAGTTGTGAGCTCGAGAAATGGTCGACTGACTTTTGGTGTCCAGGGGTTTGTATGACCCTGATTTGGAGAAAGATGCTTGTGGTGTAGGCTTTGCTTGCCACATCAAGGGCCAGGCGAGCCACAAGATTGTTAGCGATGCCAAACACCTTTTATGCAACATGACGCACCGCGGTGCTGTCGGTTCTGATGCACGTGATGGTGACGGTGCTGGTGTCATGACATCCATCCCACACAAGTTCTTCATCAAGAACTTCGCCCGTGAAAATGACCTCGAGCTTCCGCCTCTTGGTCAGTATGCCGTGGGCAACCTATTCTTCAAGCCAGACCCAGAGACACTCCAAGAGTCTCAACGGCAATTGGAAGACATTGCCGAGTCCTTGGGTCTCCGGGTCTTGGGATGGCGAGAGCCTCCCGTTGATTCCACACTCCTTGGTCCCGCTGCCAAGTCCCGCGAGCCCTTCATTCGTCAGCCCTTTGTAGTGCTGAAGGAATTCTATGGCTCCGGTAACTCTCCCGAGGTTACCGACCCAGAAAAGTTCGATGAACGTCTTTTCGAGAGGCAACTCTATGTTCTCCGAAAGCGGGCGACGCACACTATCGGCCTTCAGAACTGGTTCTACCTTTGCTCCCTGTCGAACAAGAACATTGTCTACAAGGGTCAACTGGCTCCCGTACAGGTCTATGCCTATTACCATGACCTGGTGAACGCCGACTACGAAGCTCATTTTGCGCTTGTCCACAGTCGATTCTCCACCAACACCTTCCCTTCGTGGGACCGTGCCCAGCCTCTACGATGGGCTGCTCACAACGGTGAGATCAACACGCTGCGCGGAAACAAGAATTGGATGCGTGCTCGTGAAGGTGTCATGGCATCCGACATCTTCGGCGACGAGTTGGAGCAGCTTTACCCCATCATTGAGGACGGTGGTTCCGATTCGGCCGCTTTCGACAACGTGCTCGAGCTCTTGACCATCAACGGAGTTCTGTCGCTCCCAGAGGCTGTCATGCTCATGGTGCCTGAGGCTTGGCAGGGAAATACCCTCATGGATCCCAAGAAGCAGGCGTTCTATGAGTTTGCCGCCTGTCTTATGGAACCGTGGGACGGTCCTGCGCTGTTCACCTTTGCCGATGGCCGCTTCTGTGGTGCCAATCTGGACCGTAACGGCTTGAGACCTTGCCGTTACTATGTCATGGATGATGACCGCATCATCTGCGCTTCCGAGGTCGGCACCATCCCTATCGAGCCCGAGAGCGTTATCCAGAAGGGTCGTCTGCAGCCCGGTCGCATGCTTCTTGTTGATACCCAGGCTGGCCGCATCATCGACGACAGCGAGCTCAAGGCTGCCGTGTCTAGCCGGCAGGACTTCCGGTCATGGCTCGATAATGAGTTGATCACCATGCCCAAGGTACTCGAAGAGGCCACGCAGGCTGATGCTGCTGCTATTGCTCCCAAACCGGACGATAGCAAGCTGCAGGAGGATCCTCTCCTCCTTGCTTTCGGCTACACGTTTGAGCAAGTCAGTTTGATCCTGGCTCCCATGGCATCGGACGAGAAGGAAGCTCTTGGCTCCATGGGCAATGACGCTCCTCTCGCCTGTCTTTCCGATGCCCCACAGACACTGTATGCCTACTTTAGGCAGTTGTTTGCCCAGGTCACCAACCCTCCCATCGATCCCATTCGAGAGTCCATCGTCATGTCCCTGGAATGCTACGTCGGCCCACAGGGTAACCTCCTTGAGATGGATCCTTCGCAGTGTGGTCGTCTTCATCTTCCCAGCCCAATCCTCTCGATCCCCGAATTCAACGCGCTCAAGAACATGTCTACCAAGTATCCCGACTGGACTGTCAAGACCATCGATTTGACTTTCCCCAAGAAGGAGGGTGTTGCTGGTTACATTAAGCACCTCGACCACATTTGCAACGAGGCCACCGCCGCCATTGAGGCTCGGGACCGTATCATTGTGCTCTCCGACCGCAACACATCTGCTGAGCGTGTTGCCGTCTCCACTCTGCTTGCTTCGGGTATGGTTCACCATCATCTGGTTGCCAACAAATGGCGTGCTCTGGCTGCCATTGTTGTCGAGACGGCCGAGGCTCGTGAGGTACACCACATGTGTGTGCTTGTCGGCTACGGTGTAGACGCCATCAACCCCTACCTGGCCATGGAATGCATCATCAAGCTGAACCGGGAGAAGCTTATCAAGAAGAAGTTGTCGGATGACCAGCTCATCCGCAACTACATCCACTCGGTGGACGGCGGTATACTCAAGGTTATGAGCAAGATGGGTATCTCGACGCTGGCCAGTTATAAGGGTGCCCAGATCTTCGAGGCTCTCGGCGTGGACGACACTGTTATCGAGCGTTGCTTCCGGGGCACCGCGTCTCGCATCAAGGGTATCACATTCGAGAACATCGCTGAGGATGCCCTCCGCTTCCATGAGCGAGGCTTCCCGTCTCGTTACACGGTCAGCATTCCTGGCCTCCCCGAGTCCGGCGAATACCACTGGCGTGACGGTGGCGAGGCGCACATCAACGATCCCGTGTCCATTGCCAACCTGCAGGATGCTGTTCGTACCAAGAACGACAAGTCGTACGAGGCTTACTCGCTGTCCGAATACGAGCAGATCAAGAACTGTACCCTCCGTGGTCTTTTGGACTTCGACTTCGAGCAGCGCACGCCTGTGCCCATCGAGTCGGTTGAGCCCTGGACTGAGATTGTCCGTCGGTTCTGCACGGGTGCCATGTCGTACGGCTCCATCTCGATGGAGTCCCACTCGACCCTTGCTGTGGCCATGAACCGTCTCGGCGGCAAGTCCAACACTGGTGAGGGAGGTGAGGATCCTGAGCGATCGGAGCGTATGCCGAATGGTGACACTATGCGGTCTGCCATCAAGCAGGTTGCCTCTGGCCGTTTCGGTGTCACTTCCGCCTACCTGGCCGATTCCGACGAGATCCAGATCAAGATGGCCCAGGGTGCTAAGCCTGGTGAGGGTGGTGAGCTTCCTGGTCACAAGGTGTCCAAGTCTATTGCCCGCACCCGTCACTCTACTCCTGGCGTCGGTCTCATCTCGCCTCCACCCCATCACGACATTTACTCGATTGAGGACTTGAAGCAGTTGATCTACGATCTGAAGTGCTCCAACCCTCGGTCGCGCGTCTCCGTCAAGCTTGTTTCGGAGACAGGGGTCGGTATTGTTGCGTCCGGTGTGGCCAAGGCCAAGGCTGACCACATCCTTATCTCTGGCCACGACGGTGGTACTGGTGCTTCTCGCTGGACTGGTATCAAGTATGCCGGTCTGCCCTGGGAGTTGGGTCTTGCCGAGACTCACCAAACCTTGGTACTGAACGATCTCCGTGGCCGTGTCGTGGTCCAGACTGATGGACAGCTTCGCACGGGTCGTGATGTCGCCATTGCCTGTCTTCTCGGTGCTGAGGAATGGGGTTTTGCCACCACTCCTCTCATCGCCATGGGCTGTAAGTTCACTTCAACCTGCCCTCCTATATCTTGAACATGATTGGCTGACAGCAACCTAGGTATCATGATGCGTAAGTGTCACCTCAACAGTTGTCCGGTTGGTATTGCCACCCAGGATCCCGAGCTGCGCAAGAAGTTCACTGGTACACCTGAGCATGTTATCAACTTCTTCTACTACCTGGCGAACGAGATGCGTGCTATCATGGCTAAACTTGGTTTCCGCACCATCAACGAGATGGTGGGCCATGCCGAAGTCCTCAAGGTCCGTGAGGATCAGCGCACCAGCAAGACGCAGAACATCGACCTCTCTCTCATCCTCACTCCTGCCCACAAGCTCCGCCCTGGCGTAGCCACCTTCAACGTCCGCAAGCAAGACCACAGGCTCTACGTCCGTCTCGACAACAAGCTCATCTCGGAGGCGGAGTTGACTCTGGACAAGGGTCTCCCCTCCCGTGTCGAGTGCGATGTCGTCAACACTGATCGTGCTTTGGGTACCTCTTTGTCGTACCAGATCTCGAAGCGGTACGGTGAGGAGGGTCTCCCTATGGACACTGTGCATGTCAACATCAAGGGATCGGCTGGTCAGTCGTTTGGTGCTTTCCTCGCTCCTGGTATCACACTGGAGCTGGAAGGAGACGCCAACGATTATGTTGGCAAGGGTCTCTCTGGAGGTAGGCTCATCGTCTACCCTCCAAGATCTGCCGTCTTCAAGGCTGAGGAGAACATCCTGATTGGTAACACGTGCTTGTACGGTGCCACGTCCGGTACCTGCTTCTTCCGCGGTGTTGCTGCCGAGCGTTTCGCTGTGCGCAACTCTGGTGCCACGGCTGTTGTGGAGGGTACCGGTGACCACGGTTGTGAGTACATGACGGGTGGTCGTGTTGTCATTCTCGGCAGCACCGGTCGCAACTTCGCTGCTGGTATGTCTGGTGGTATCGCGTACGTCCTCGACATCAACAAGGACTTCATGTCCAAGCTCAACATGGAAATGGTGGAGGCTGGCCCTATCGAAGAGCCCGAGGAAATCGCTTATGTCCGTGGCCTCATCGAGGATCACCACCACTACACCGGCTCTGAGCTTGCTGCCCGCATCTTGGTTGACTTCAATCGCGCTCTTCGCCGCTTCATCAAGGTTCTCCCAGTCGACTACAAGCGTGTGCTTGCCGAGGAGGCCGCCAAGGCTGCCGAGGCCAAGCGGGCCGAGTACAACCTTCCCATCGTGGCTGGCGTGCACAAAAAGGAGCATCAGAAGGAGGAGAAGCCGGCGAAGCTCCAGGATCTGGAGGACTCCGTCGGCGACCATGCTGCCGACAAGAAGAAGGCCCTGGTGCTTGACAAGACCAAGGGTTTCATGAAGTACCAACGCCGGTCGGAGAAGTACCGCAGCGCCAAGACCCGTGTCAAGGACTGGGCCGAGCTGTCCCAGAGATTGGACGAGGACGAGCTCAAGTACCAGTCGGCCCGATGCATGGACTGCGGTGTTCCGTTCTGTCAGTCCGATTCTGGCTGCCCCATCTCCAACATCATTCCCAAATGGAACGAATTGGTCTTTCAAAGCCAGTGGCGCGATGCTCTGAACCGGCTGCTGATGACAAACAACTTCCCCGAGTTCACCGGCCGTGTCTGCCCGGCTCCTTGCGAAGGTGCCTGCGTCTTGGGCATCAACGAGGACCCTGTCGGCATCAAGTCGATCGAGTGCGCCATCATTGATCGTGGCTTCGAGATGGGCTGGATGGTTCCTAACCCTCCCAAGGTCCGCACCGGTAAGAAGGTCGCCATCATTGGCTCTGGACCTGCCGGTCTTGCGGCTGCTGATCAGCTTAACCGTGCTGGTCACAGCGTCACCGTTTACGAGCGGGCTGACCGCCTCGGTGGTCTGCTCATGTATGGTATCCCTAACATGAAGCTCGACAAACGCATCGTCAAGCGTCGTACCGACTTCATGGCTGCTGAGGGTGTCAACTTCAAGACGGGCGTTGCCGTTGGTGAGGACGTCCAGCTCATGGACCTCAAGAAGGAGAATGATGCTGTCATCATTGCCACTGGTGCCACTGTTGCTCGTGATCTTCCCATCAAGGGTCGCAACCTGGACGGCATTCACTTCGCCATGGAGTTCCTGCACAAGAACACGAAGTCTCTCCTCGACTCCGAGTTGGCTGATGGTGCCTATCTCTCCGCCAAGGACAAGCACGTGGTCGTCATTGGTGGTGGTGATACCGGAAATGATTGTATCGGCACTTCCGTCCGTCATGGCGCCAAGTCTGTCATCAACTTTGAGCTGCTGCCACAACCTCCCCCGGAGCGTGCGCGTGACAACCCGTGGCCGCAGTGGCCCCGCATCTACCGCGTTGACTACGGTCACACCGAAGTCCGCCAGCAGATGGGCAAGGACCCTCGTGAGTTCTGCATCATGTCGGAGGAGTTCGTTGACGACGGCACCGGCAAGGTCAAGGGTATCAACACCGTTCGCGTGGAGTGGACCAAGTCTGCTTCCGGCGGTTGGGACATGAAGAAGGTCGAGGGTTCGCAGCAGTTCTTCCCCGCTGACCTTGTCCTCTTGTCCATGGGTTTCCTCGGACCCGAGACTCGTGTGCTCGGTGACGACATCGAGAAGGATGCCCGCAAGAACATCAAGACCCCGCCTGGCAAGTACAGCACCAACATCGAGGGTGTCTTCGCCGCCGGTGACTGCAGGCGTGGACAGTCTCTCATCGTCTGGGGCATCAACGAGGGTCGCCAGACAGCTCGCGAGGTGGATCTCTACCTCGAGAAGTGCACCAACCTCCCCGTCACCGGTGGTATCGTCAAGCGTTCCGCCAAGGAGATCTTCGCCGCTGCCTCTTAAGAGGTAACAAACCAAGATCTACCAGGTTTGGGGCAACCATGTATGACTGTACGTTTTGTATGGGCAGCATCGCATCATAGGGCATCAGTTTGTGGCGAGGCGTCATGGCTAAAAAGGAGGACGGCATATGGCTGGTTTGTGTGGACGGATGATGAAACGAGAGGATGCTTTATCTTTTACGGGCGGTTTTTTTTCCTTCATGATTTTGATACCATATTCTGTTGTTTTGCTGTTTTGACATATCGCATTATTGTATAGTTTTGAGCTAGTTGAGGCTAGCTGTTACACGTGAAAAACCAGATATCTCTCACCACCCTTATGTCGCCTTGTGTATAATGTTGATGGGGGAATGATTGGCGTGACACAACCAAAGGTACTATGATATCCTATGCAACTACTACGAGCTTGTTGCATTATCAAACCTGGCATGCGACGAAATAATCCACTGCCCAACCACGGGCTTCTGCCCGATTCACTATGTTGTAAGAAGAGTTGACTTTGGCTTCAAGTCTGAAAGTGTCTGTAGTGGTGCAAGTCTTACTGGAGAAGAACGGATCTATTATCCGGTATTAGGTAGAGAGGTAAGGTTACCTGTCACAGCGAGACCTTCGCATGAAATAGCCCTAGGAACACCCGTCACAGTATGGCAATCAAATTAACTTGCACGATGCTGGAGAGACCTGTTTCGCTCTGCAATCAAGTGACTAGACGACCTAGTTTCTCAGAAGCACTTCTGCCCTCTCAAGAACAAGTCAGGATATATGCCTGGTGTCCTCTACCCAACTTCCAATGGCATATCAACCACCATCTCAATATCCGACCACATCTCCAACGCGTCTCCTCAACTCATCCGCCACATTCACCACGGTCGTGTTCCCCTGCAACAACCCCTCCACATCCAGCATCTCCCCACGTGCGCGTTGGAACGCTGCTCTCCACTGTTTCGCCATATGTCAGTAACTCTTCAGTTTCTCCTCCATCTCATGTCAAGGGGGTACGGGGACAGAAACTCACAGCAAACACAAGGTTAATCACCAACGCCGTGACCAACGCAAAGGCAATAACCATCGGTCCGACAAGGTTATCGAAATCCCTCCCGCTGCGCTCGATAATCATCTTCCTCCTGACCCTCATCATCCAGTAACCCCAGGCGCCCGCAAACGCGCTGATGGCGATGAAGGCGATGCCCATGTATTCCGCCAGGGTGTCCCGGCCCGCGGCGGTGTAGAGGGAGACGGCCAGGCCGCCGAGGAGGATGCAGATGTGCTGCCATTTGAGGAAGGTGCGTTCGTTGGCGAGCCAGACCTTGGGCTCGATTTGCAGGGGCCCCGAGTTCTTGATCCATTCTGTGGGTTCCCGAACGCCCGGGGGAAGGGACTGCTGGGCTTCGCGGGCGCGTTTGGCTTTGGCGTAGCGGGTGAGGGAGAAGCCTGGGAAGACGGAGGAGAGGGTGCCGTAGTTGTGGTTGCGGTCTTCTTCCGCAGGGCCGGATCCGGGAGTGGCGGGTTGTTGTTGTTGTTGTTGTTGGGCCAGCTGGGATTGTCGGCGAGCGGTGGCTTCTGCGGCGATTCGTTCTGACAGATACGATTTGGCGATGGGGGAGGACTTGGTCGGGGTGTGTTTGAAGGAGCCGCCTTTGTTGCCCAGGAAGGAACCGACCACCATTTCGCTTTCAGCCCGCTGGGCTCGACGCTGCTCTTCCTCCTCGAAGGCGGTTTGCGGGTCTTTGCGGATGTCGGTCTCCAGATCGGCAAGCCAGAAGGGGAGGATGTTGACGTAGTCTTCGAACAGGGAGGCAACGCCATGGATGAACTTGGAAAAGCGTGGTGCGGGATGGACGAGATGTGAGGCCATCAAGTCTTCAATCCACGTGGGACGCTTCCGAGTTCCGTCCTCTTTGAGCTTGATCTCCAGTATTGCGTAGGGGAACCGGGATACCTCGCTCTGGTTGATGTTTTTGAAGGGGTAGGTCATGTCGCTGCTGTCAATGTCCGCCCTATGCCAGTCATTCGGGTCCCGGCATGGTCTGGCCTTGTCAAGCGCATCTTCACGTATGAAGGCAACGTTGGTATCAATGGCGACGCGTACTCGGTCGTCGCCTGGTTTTTGGAACGCCGTCCGGGTATAGTTCGCGCGCATCACCGGTTCGAGCTTGTGCTCGCGGGCGAATTCCTGAATCTGCTCGGCATTCGTGCGGAATGCCTCCACATCTTCAGCCTTCTGCCCCTGCCTGTCCATCTTCTGCACCGTCTTCTCCATCTTGTACTCGCCATCCAGGTATGGCTTGACATACTTCTCCTTGATTGTAATCCTCCTTTCCTCACTGCTGCCACTTGGATGGACAATCTTTTGCTCCAGGAAGATGTCCGGTTTGGTGCTCAGCTGGCCGTACCATCGTAGACGAAGAGAAGACGCTGCGCTATCCCGTTCCCGGTCCACTTTCTTGGTATAGAGCTCAAATTTGGAATTGTCAAAGTACAGCGACGTCAACGACGGATCCTCCTTGCCATCCAGCTCTTTGGCCGACTGTTGACTGTACACCAGAGCGGGCAGTTGCCGAAGAATGTAGGTTTTTACCTCCAACAAGTTCTCCGGATGAACCCAGAATTTGTGCGCCGTATACTTCTCGCCGTTGTAGGTAGTGGGCTGGCTGGCGAGATCCAGGTCAATTGGGTGAGCGTCGCCCTCCTCCAGATGTTGTCTGATGGCAAAGTACATATATGACAGCTTGTTCAGCAGCGGCGAGTATCCCTGCTCTGAGTTGAACGGCCGTTTCGACAAGCTAACCTGCATCATGGGCCGGATCCGATATCTCTCCCCCCTCTTTCGGTCATGCTTCTTGACGATTTTGAGGAAGCCGGTGTAGTTGATATTGCTATACTTCTTCAACTCCTTCACCTCGTTTGTGATCTGATCCAGTTCCTTTTCGAACTCCTTCAGGCGCTCCGGAGATATGTCGCTCTTGGTATTATCGTCTGGGCCAGACAGCGTCTTGAGCTTCTCGAAGCATGCATCGACCCGCTCCCGGAGCTTGTTGACCGTGTCTTCCTGGAACTTGGCCACCTTCTCCAGCTGTGTATTGAAGATCTCGTCGCAGAACCGGTTCTCGTCTTCTTCAGTCCAGGGCGCATCGTCATCATCGGATCGGTCCTCTCGCAACAAGCTCTTTAGCTTCGCATAGTCGATGTATTGGCCTTTCCACGGCGGGTAGATGGACTGTCGAAGCGTTTTTCCAAATCGCATCTTCACGAATCTGCTTCAGTCGCGAATGTACACTGTAAAAGGGGTAAGTGAGCTAGAAAGGAGGTTTCAGGGCAGCGAAGTTCATGGTCTTAAGAAAAAGCTGGAAATCAGGCGAGCAATGACATCGATAGAGAGCTTGCCATGTCCCGATCCATCGAACCCCCACTTGTTGTTCCCCTACTGCCTGCCAAGCTTTGAGCGATTGACCAATAACCAACCAGGAAAGCCCGCACGTGTGAATAAGACAACCTGGAACCGCTGTGCAACCGATCCAGGCACCTCGGCGAAGAAAGCAAAGGGCCATGACCTTTGAGCATCCAATGTACATGTATATCAAGACGTCGTCTACAGAAATCAAGATTCAGGTTTACTGCCGGTCGCTATGCCGACTTTGGGTCACTTCAAGGTCTATACACAGCAGCATAGGTGATGTATAGATGACCTTGCGAGCAGTCAAATCGCTTGCTTGCCCTTGTCTTCTACTCATTGGCTCAGAATGCTCGACCTGCCATAGCCATCTGCACATAAAACAATACTCTGGACTGGACAGGACGTACACTGAAACTGCGTCAGTCATAGTCGGTTATCTTATAACTGAAAGACGGCCCAGCTGAAGAAACATATATTATAATCCCTAGCCTACTTTACCTAAACATGGGTAACAAGACACCCCTAGACACCCCTAGCCCGACGCCTCCAGCAACGCATAACGCCATGCTTACTTACATCACAGAACCCATACTGCGTGCTTCAGCAAAAGTACTAAACAGTCAGGTGCAAGCTTTGACAGCTTTGACACCATAGAATCTGTTTCCCATAATCACCCTGCCACGGCACAACCTGATTTTCCAGGTATTGCTCGCTCAGTTCTATAAACACAAAGACTGGCCAGGTCTGGGCATCCAAGGTCCTCCGCAGAGAACGGGATGGCCAAGTACATAAAGAAAAACTGAAGACTGGTGTGTCGTCAAAAGTCCATAGATCGAAAGGCATCGCTGTGAGACACCGCTCCTGTAGAATAAAAACACGTTAAAAGAAAGGAAACCAATGGTGGATTATCCCAACGGGGCAACGCCCGCAACTATGTTGCCGATGGTGCCGCTCGTCAAGAAGCCGGTAATGGCTGAAGGTAAGGTCGGGAATAGATTGTAGAGCCATGCGCCAAGGACGATGAAGAGGAGGGGGAGCTAGAAGGCCCGCGTCAGCAAAACAACTCCGGCACTGTAGTTGGGGCGAGCAGAAAGAGGAACTTACCCAGATGAAGAACAGACCGCTGTCACGGCTCAGTGTCTTCAGTTTCGCCGCTCTCGCACGTTGAAGGTTCTCCTGTTGCTCCTTGGTAATGGCATTCTTCCGACCGATCTGCAGCAGTTCTGGTGTTTTGAGCTGTTCATTTGGCTCTGGCATTTCCTCGCTAGTTGACTCGTCGCTTGCCTCATCGCCTGACTCATCGCTCGACGACAGAGTATCCAGGGGTGAGACACTAGATTGGCCCTGATCGTATAATGCGGCGCACTTCTCATCGGCTTCCGCATCGGCAGCTGCTCCGACAGCAGAGGCCTGCTTTGTGTCCAAGTCGCCCTGCGGATAGATTTCCTCGTACGCAGGAGGAGGGGTTGGAGCACCCATCAAGGGAGCAGCCAGCGACGACATATTCCACCACTTGCTGTCTGTGGCTTGTGTAGGCGACTGGCTACCAGCAGAGCCCGGCCTTGCGTTGGGAACCAAAGAGGCGAAACGTTGAAACACCGCAGCCCCGTTCAGGAAGGCTTGGTAGTCAGCCAGCGGCGTCATGGCCGGCATCTGGGGCAGGTATGGGAACTGTGGCATGTTCTGAAGGTGCAGGGCCATGGCCTGTTGGAAGTTATGCATCTGGGCCGTCATCTGATCCTTCAAAGCGGTGACTGCTGCGGCTGGAGAGTGAAGCCCGGCCCCAACCCTGGCGCCAGGGTTACGAGGTTGCACAGCACCACTATGAATGCTTGCTTTTCGAGATGAAGCCACACTAGGACGCCTTGAGCTCGCCCACGCTTCGTTGGTAGCATCCGACTCATCCTCCGATCCAATATTTTCCGTGGAATACTCCAGAGACTCTTCGCCAGAGTACTCAGGACTCTCTTCTCCGGTGTCAGGATCCGTATCCGATTCCACAACGGCTTCAGGATCGATCGGTGCCACGACTGTTTGCGGATCCCACAAGGACCCAATCGAGGCCATGCTACTAGCACGGCTGTGGCTTCGACTATGTGGTGAACCGACGCTCCGGGACCTTTCCTGACGCTCGACACGGCGAATAGCCCGTACGACCTCACGAGACCTGGCTACATCCGCCGCTGTCAGCCCGGATAAGGTGCGAAGCGAAGGGTCAGCACCGCCAAGCATTAGACGCTTGACGATCTCCGGCTGGTTGTTGAGCGAAGCCATGTGTAATGGGGTGTAGCCTCCTTTGTCATGTATGTCTGGATTAGCCCCACGTGCAAGGAGACCAGCGACAAAGCGATGCAAACCCAGAGAGCAAGCCAGATGGAGCATCGTCTGGCCTGTCGCCCTACGGAGGTTCAGACGCGGTTTGTGAGGGCTGTCGTCCAGATCGATGAGGTCCAAAACCTTGAGCAGGTGACCCTCAAACTCGGCACCAGAGGCGTAGCCATTGAACTGACCGCCCCCTGCACCGCCGTGCTGACCATGACCGCCGGCGTTGGATGATGGGTTCCAGGGCCTGTCCATATTTCCGATGATGCGTCGGGCAACGTCGGCAATGTCTTCTATCTTCCCGTTCATTTTGTGACCGAGCACAGTCAAAGCCGTCCGCATCAACTGCTGCTCATCATCATCAGTGTACTTGAAAGTAGTGCCTTTGCCCGAGACTTGGGGTGCCGCTGCTGGATCCAGATGCTTCAACGTGACGAGAACGGTGGTGGCGATGGGTGACGGAGGTAACAGACAGACCAAGGAGCTCTCGCCCCAAAACGTTGTTGTCGTTGCCCTGATGTCTCCGAACATGACCTCCAAACCTCGATGAAACCCGCTTCCAAGGATCGTAACCTCGATCCCACCAGACTTGGGTCCCTCGGCAGGAATGATCTTATGGATAACAGAGGGTGGCTGCGGCGGGGTACTCATCTGCATGGGCATGGCATTGTACAGCTCGTTGACCAGCGCTTGCGAGAACTGTGGGTTTTGCTGTTGCACGGAAATGGCGTTGCTGTTGATGTTCGTGGTTGTGCTGTTCCGGAAGCTACCTGGACTGGGAGCACGACTTGGAAGTGTTGATGCTGGCGCCGAATACATGTGATGGTTGGTCATGACTGCGTTATCATAGCTCGTAGCCCGCGAACCGGAGCCATGCGCAAACAGGATCTGTTCATTTCCAGTACCATTCGGTGTTATAGGTCCTGTGACAAATGACGGCTGTACGGCACCGGAGCCATCTGTCGCGAACAGGGGCTCCATTCCGGACTGGAAAGCTGACATGGGAAATGGCGATGGAGAAGTGGCCGATGAGATAGAGCCTGCCGATCCTTGTTGTGGTTGGGGAGGGCCATTGGATATGTGACCCGTGTCTATTCGGGTCATGGAAAGGCCGCTAGGGACCTTTACAGAGCCACTAGCCTTCCTCTTTTTCGCATTTGGTCCTGAGATGCTGGTTGGCGACGCTGGCCGGGAAAGCAACCTTGGGTTGGAATTAGGAACCTGGCCATTGGAAGACGAGTGGGCTGTCGGGGGTTGGCCTTGGTATTGATACGACCCAAGATGGTTCATTGCTGACTGTAGTTCAGACGTAACAGGGTGGGGCGCCAACCGAAGGGCAACCCCCGATGCACCGGTTGAACTCTTCTTGACATCTTGGCCCATGATAGACGGCTGCGACGATTGTGCGTTATCCCCGGGACTGTTCGCTGCGGCAGCGTTAGCCCCATGGGTTTTATGGTCGTCCGTAATCATGATAGGCGCAGACATGGCTTGACCGATCAAGTTGCCTTGGTAGTCAGTTATGGTGAAGATGACGTTGAAGCCTTGTTTCTCGGCATGATGACGGCAGTAGCAAGCAATTCTCATCTGGCAATCAACGGAGAAACTGCCGCCGTCGTCATTCGGCCCAGACCAGTCTCTGATCTCTAAGCTGTTGAAGACGACTATTCTCCGACCCTCGTCCTGCAGCCAGAGCTTGTCATCTTCGGGCTTCTTGAGCTTCTTTCGGCTGGCTCGCTTTCTTTCGCGGGTAATGCATCCCTTGCAAATGTGAACCTCAGCACCCTGCTGGCCTTGGTTGACATTGTCCTCGCCCTCGGTCAGTTCGGGTAGAGGATCTAGCTTTCCGGACATGGCTGCGGCCCGGGACCTCTTTAATGCCTTCTCCTTCAGGATATCGTCTTGGAGAGCACTTGTGCAATACAATGCCGTGTGTAGCTCCAACGTGTCCGCCGACCGTGCCGGCGCCGGCTTAATCAGTAACTTTGGTTTGCTGATAGTATGTTTTGGTAGATGCAGCTTGTGAACTCCAGGTGGCAGCGCCGAGAGACTGATCTTGATACGGATCTGGGTCTCTACACGGGACTTGGTTGTATCACTAACGATTTTCAAGCTGTAAGGAGGCCCTTGACCCCACGGGGCTGGTGCGAAATTGAACGCAGGGAGACCGCCCATTGCCATCGGCATAGCGGGAAATCCCAGGACACCTCTTGGCACCTGCTGCATGGAAAAACCACCGCCGATTTGAGCGGGCCACAACTGGGGGCCGTGCTGTCCAGCATTGGCAACACCATCTTGGGTTATGCCATCCTGAGGAGATGGCGGGTCGAACAGAGCAGACGGTGAGGTACCCTCTGTTTTCGCCTGCCACTGAGAATCGCCCCTGACATTGCTCTTCCTTGACCCTGACTTGGACTTGATCCCTTGATACTGCTTCATCCGGTTGGCTTGTGCAGTCCTCTCTCCAAGTGAATCAGGGCTTAATGTTAGACCGTGGTAGAAGCTCTTCGGACCATGGTGAACACTTGGTGAAAAGCAAAGAGCGGGATTCGGAGAAATACTGGTTTCCGAAGCGATACTGTGTGCGGTGGTATCGAAAGGACTGGGGGTGTTCGAGGCGCTGATCGTGTGCTGATTCGCATTCGGAGAGGTATTGCCAAAGAGATTATCCAGTGTCGTCGGATCAATAGTATCTGAAACGGTGCTCATGTCCATGCTCAGGCCAATGTCTTCATCGTCGTTAACAAAGTCATTCCAGTTGACTTCCTGTTTTCCCTCATATCCATTGGTCATCATGGTATCTCCCTCGGCGAATCTGGATTTGTTGGAAAGAGTGCTACCATTTCGGCTACCAGTACGCTTCGATGAAGATGAATCCGAGATCGTGTCGGAAGACAGCGGACTACCTATGGCTTTCGCTATGCCACTATCGGGGATGGCTTGGTTGGTAAAAACATCCTTGGGCTGATGGGAGCCGTCGAAGAAGTGTAAGCTATCGTACGCGTTCAGATCCTCAGAGAAATGGTTTATGACCGGCAGCGGACTTCCCTCATCCGACTCCAGCATATATTCGCCGTTGTGATCGAGGTGTGTGGCGTTCATGTCGCACATCGCGCGCGAGGTGCTACTGGCCAAGGAGGCCAAGCGACCTTTATCTCCGGCCTATACTACGCTCTCAGTTTTCAAAACAGTAGTATGACGGAAGCACTTCAAAACCAACGAGTGTCGACGTCCTGAGCTAAGTGGGCTGAGCTCCAGAACCACGTCAATCAAGTAGATGACTTTTTAGAAGGAATAAAAGTAAAAGGTCTAGAAAGACATAGTGGGCTGACAAGAGATTTGAGGCGGCAAGGCCAGGCGTGATGGAATCGAGAGTTCGTCGATATAAGGTTTCTTTGACAGATTGTCGTAATTGATGGCAGACAGGAACGATTAGGACCCTTTTGCTGGCGAGTGCGGTCAATTCGGAAGGCGGTAACGGTTTAGGTAAGGTGGGAATCAGTGACTAATTGGTTGTTTCTCTGCCACGCGTCGCTCCAAGAGAAAGAGAGCAATACAGGTTTCTTTACACCGGTTGAGCAAGCAAAGAGTAGGATAAATGTTGCCCAGTATGTCGTTCCTGTCTGCGAATCGGTTGGAGAGGGGGGTTCGTTAGAGATGGGGAGAGGGCCTAAGTGTGTGTCGTTGGCCGAGAGGAGGATGAGAATTGAGGGAAAGTTCGTGGTGGAGAGCTGCGGTGCACTGGCCTTTCGTGTTTGCCTCCAGACTCCAGGCTTTCCAGCGCGGAAAGATTGACCCAATTTTTTCCCGCACACCTCCATCCAGTCCTATTACCTAAGACACCACTGGCATGACGCTACTATCTTTGCTAATGCAATCATTTGTCTTGGATGTCTGGGCACTGTTCGAACCCCTCCATGAGAGGTGATCGTTCCGAGGCTCTGCAGTGTGAGGTGTGAGATACGCGACACTTGGTATTTTGCGAGATAGATGCCGACGTAAACGGCGAGAGAATGCTTGATCGGATACAGCACAAGTAATCTCTCCTGACTGTACTTGCCGAGATGTTCCCGACGTCGACTCCCTAGGTACCTTAGCAGGCTATCAAAAGAGAAGCCACGTCTTTTGACCCTCCAGCCTCAAAACCCGTAGCGCTGGCTTCTCAACGTAAGGTACAGGTAGGTACATATCCTCTGCATGCTATCAATATCAGCCTCAAAGTTTGGCCTACTTCAGCCGACGTGGCACCAAACCCGGGGGAATGCGGGATCACCTCACTATTGTTTCCCAGGAGAACCAATCACCACATACCAAACCTCGATAGTTGGTTAGGCCACCACAAGATGCTGCCATGCTTTTGATATGTCTCGCATAATCTAGTGTGCCACACGAATCACCAACGGCCCTTCCTTCACGCCACAGACACGTTCCCTCTTGCTCAATCTATCTGCAGGCACATCCTGCCACATCCTTGTGTGCCAATCAGACCTCCCGTCTAATCAGTGACTGGGCGTATGAGTCCTACCGTCCTAATCTCTACAATAAACAATGAAATGTACCAAAGGACAGTAAAATGCATGGCACTATTTTGATTGCTCCTCCGATCTAATACGCAGTGTTAGGAGCGATTAGACCGCAAGCCTGCAGTATACAGCACCTCGGGATACGAGTAAACCGTACTAATAAGCCTTTTGAGTTGCCCTTCACACACGGCACTTCTCATAACGAGCACAATGACACCTTTATCTCTCTGATAGATAGCCTGTGAAGTACTAACAAGTCTAGGTATTTCTAAAACGACAATATCGTGTAACTTCGCCCAAACAGTTTTCCATCATTGTAACACGGCCAAACACTCTCCCTAGACGGACTGTTAACTTAAGCGCTGATAAAGAGCCAGCTGCCAACGTGAAGGTACAATATGTAACCTCTCGAACGAAAAACAAGGACTGGAATACATAGCAATTGCTTTACATGACTGTCGTAAGAATAGAAAACGGAGACGGCCACGGCGAGCATGAGCAAGCCTCAAAGACGGGCACGCTGCCTTGCCGCTTGTATTTGTTTTTTGCAAAAAAATTGACACATTCTCCGAGTCGCTCACAGACGCAAGCACTCTAGGAGCCAATGCCAAATAGTGAGATGAGCTGCTGCAGATTGAGTCTGCTCACTTCGCGGCTCTCGTTCTCGTCGAGAGCTCCGTCAATCAGCTCCTTCTTCCGGTTCTGAATGGCCAGGATCCGGTCCTCCACGGTTTCATCCAACTCGACACCCTCGCCATCATTTTCTTGGGCTGATTTGACCACCACGCGGTGCACATGGACAAGACGCTGCTGGCCAATCCGGTGGGCACGGTCGACGGCCTGCATCTCGACGTAAGGGTTCCAGAAGGGATCGGTGATGATGACGTGTGACGCCACAGTGAGGTTGAGGCCAGCGTTGCCTGCGCGAAGCGAGACCAGGAGGATCTTGACGTTGGAGTTTTCAGTGAACTGCTTGATGGCCTCGTCACGCTGGGCGCGCGACATGCCGCCATCGTACCGCCGATACTTGATGCCCAGTTCGTATTTGATGGGAATTTCAAGCAGGTCAAGCAAGGCCGTCCACTGAGAAAAAATGATCGTCTTCTCTCCAGTCGGCTCGATGTCTTTCAAGATTTCGCAGACCTTGTCCACCTTGGCCGAGCTCTGCCAGTTCTTCTTCAGGTATCTCATGTACTTTCGTCGCGCCTCCTGGTTCTTGCCAGCGTCAACACGGAGCGTCTTGAGCATGTGTGGCTTGACCTCGTCCGCCTTTGACTTGCCCTTCTTCGCTTCCCTGCTTCTCTTTGGCTTCTTAGCCTTCTTCCTCTGAGAGGACTGCTCGGGGCGAGCTGTCAGAAGACCCGCGACATCCGGAAATTCGTCGTCGTCTAGGGAGTCTCTGGCTACATCCTCCACATTCCCTTCTCCTTCATTTTCTTCTTCGTCATCGTCACGGTCATCGCTCGCATCATCACGAACCACGAAGTCCCTCAAATCGCCATATTGATCTGCATCGTCAGCATCATCGGCATCGTCATCTGAATCCTCCGATTCAGAGTCGGTCTCACTATCGTCGCTCTGAACCGCATCATCCTCAACAGCCGCAGCAGAGTCATCAACCGGTGCCGGAAGTGTCTCTGGCATGAAAACCTTTCGGAAGGCGGTCCAAGTGATGACTTTCTTCGGGTCGTTCACGGCGCGGCATGATGGGCACTTCACCATCTCGTCTCCTTCCCCGCGCAGATTGGCCTGCCGTGAGTTCTCAGTGAGCGCTGTGAAGCACTCCAGGCACGTGTTATGTCCGCAAGGAACAAGAATGGTAGGATCGGCGACAGGATCGAGGCAGATCGGACAGTCGAAGGGCTCACCGTCCTTCAGCCGATCAACAACAGCAGCCTCCAAAGTCTTCGCATACTCTTCCATCTTGAGTGGGACATCTTCTGGTGGTACGTCGGCATAGTCAAAATCGAGATTCAGATGTGGGTGGCAACACGCCTGACGCAAACGCAGGAGCAGGACGAGAACGTGGGCGTAATTCTTGCTCACGGTGCCCGCTCGAAGGTATTTGTTAAATGTGATACGTGACTTGGACTCAAGAGTCTTGTAGAAGTTCTGTTCTTCCGTAGAGAAGACGCAGTTGTGGATCGTCTCTGTCTTAGGTGGGAGAGTGAGAATAGGCTTGCCATTGATCTCAGAATTTTTCATTCGTCTGAGCATTATGGCCTTTAGGAGGACACGGAGTGCACCCATCGCCTTCGTCGGGTTGTTCTCGTAGCTGCGCCTCTTTGCTGTTAAGACGCCGAACTCATTTTGGAATTTCTTGTACGAGTTGTACGGCTTGATCTTCAGGAAGCGTATCAGTGGATAGAGCTCTTGAACCGAGTTCATCATCGGGGTACCCGTGAGGCACCAACGATATTCCGCACGGATGCAGTCCACACCCTTGGATGCCTGAGCATCCTTGTTCTTGATATTCTGGGCCTCATCGAGGATGACCCTGTGGAACTTGCTCCTCGGATGGATCAGTGGACACTTTCTCATGAGTTCCAGGTCGTCGTAAGGGTCGTAACCGGCAGCCTCCCTGCGTTGGTGAATCCGCTTTTCGTAACGCTTCCATTCCTGGGCAACCAGACCATACGTTGTCAGAACCACGTCGTATTCTTTCAGGGCGGAGTACTCCAACTTCTTGGAGTGGAGCAGAAAGACGCTCAGACGATGTTCAGGCTTCAACTTCTTACGTATCTCGACCTCCCATTGCTTGATCAGCGCCACTGGGCCGATTATGAGGTTCGTCTTGATCGTGCTGGTGGACTTCCGTGTCACCATCAATGACAAGGTTGAGATGGTCTTGCCTAAACCCATGTCATCAGCCAGGATGCCACCCCGGCAGCCAGCATTCTCCTCCATTTTAGTCATCCACTCCAGGCCTAATTGTTGGTGTGGATACAGAGGATACTTGAGTGCCTCCGGTGTCTCGCCACGCTCTTCCTGGGGAATATCCATGTCCGGTCGTATATTGGATAGGAGTTCTTTGATCTTCTCCTCGTCATTCTTGCGCGGATCGTCCATCACGTCGTTGTAATAATCTTGAATGCGTGGATCAAGCAAGCGTCCGTTCGCATCCGTCATGGTGCTGTAGTCGTATTGACTAGTGCGGCGGATGATGCTGTCTAAACTCGGCATTGGTTCTTGAAGCAGGCTAGAAGCAGGCGTAAACCTGTTGCCCTGGGTCTGGCTCTGCGTGTAAGGGCTAAACCCATTGCTGAGGTACCCTGGTCGTGTAGAAGCCATCGGGTACTCGTCTATGCCAATGTTGGTATATCCAGGAATATTCGAGCCTGGGAAGTATCGTCCAGCCATTGCAGCAGCTCTCCGGGCTGCGTCAGTGGCTTGTCCAGTCTGTGATGAAGCATAAACCGGTACTCCATAGGGACTGGGTCTTGTGATTTCCTCTGTCTCATCGGACAAGTCGATAACTTGCCTGGTGAAAGCTCCCAGTATCCTGTTACGAGCCGCCTCGTCAACCTGTGGAGTTCGGATTCCAGCTCCGGCAGCTGGTCTCTGGGGTATGGTCTGGTTTATACCCCCGTGAGAACCAGCCACAGTACGGTTTGACGCCACATTCGACTGCGTTGAAAGGTTTTGGAACGGGTGTCGGTGAGAAAATCCTGATGCCTGCCTATCGACCTGGTATTGTCCCGTTGCCGGATTTTGCGTACGGCGGCGCGCATAGGCAGCCATGTGCTCTCGAACCAACCGGTCGGACTCGTCATCGTCCCCAGTAAGGTCGATAATTTCAGTCGATCCGGCAGGTGAGGAGCTGACTGGGCCACCAGGACTTGGACTATGGTAACGTGCTTTTCCTCCAACGGTGTTGAGCCTGTGCTGTGGAGTGATGTTGGCGACACTGTGAGTCCGTTTTCGACTCGGTGTGCTCGGTCGAGAGTATGGGTTGGCACCAGAGCCTGAACTCAACGAACTGCTGGCTTGTGTCGAAGGCATGCCAAACTTCTCCCGAACGACTGTGCTGCGAGGTGGTATGGCTTTGGTTGCTGCAAAGATAACCCAAGGTTAGCATCCCCAGTGCGTGGAAAAGTACAGAACTGGACAAACTAGGATTGTGCAGGTAAAGGTACCTTGGTGATGGGCCCGGCGAACATCTGAGAGCTGCTTAGTGAGTTTGTCGATCTGTACCTCGGAATCGACCAGCTGTTGTGCTCTGCTGGGATCATACTGGATCGTTTGGAGAGACTGGTGGATCGCGTTTTGTAGTTGCAGTTCGTCTCGAAGGTCGGAAATGCGTCGCTCCAGGTCCTTAATATGATCGGGGCGGGCAGAACTCATTGGAACCTGATGTGAAGACATGGAAGGAGAAGGCCTTCTTGGCCGCGGGTCGTCCGAAGTTGTCAGCGAAGTGCAGGCAGAGTCAATGCAATCGGACAATGAGGTCTCTGTGCCACAACTGGCTTGGAAAGTTGATCGGGCCAGAGAGTTATGCGACTAGTTCTGTCTGATCGGTCGAAACATGTGCGTGGGAGAGACAAAGGAAAATGGGGGCAAAGAGGCGAAGAGCGTCTGGTTGAGTTACGGGAATTGCTGCTGGCAGCCTGAGTCTCCGATAAAGTTGTCGGCATTGCACGACAAGCTGCCGTGCGCATGTGAGAAAATCCACAAGTCCGCTGAGAGGAAGGTGCTTGCTCGTCACGCATCGATACTGTACACGGAAAGAGCATCCGATACTCTGGTACCGACCAGGATCTAAATGGGGAAACAACTGTGAGCTTGCGACAACCCTGCTTTATCGTGGCAGTTGTTACTGGTTATGCCACTACAAAGGGTGGGTGCTGTAAATAGGTGAGGTAGGTACGGACTGCGAAGGTACAAGTCGCGTTTCTTATCTAATCGATAAGGTGATTCAGAAACACGGCCTCGATTCATGCAGAACAAAAGAGAGACACCGCCGCCTTGCAGGCTTGCAGTTATCTTTACAGAAGCCACCAACTAAGTCAAAGTTGATACTTTTCAGAACGTGTATAGAAATGACACACGAAACTTGACCCACTGTTCAGTAAAGACAATCAAGTGGCAGAACAATGAGTCAAAGCGGAACAGATCAAGGTAGCACGGTATGAAACGGCACGCTCACAAAAGAGGCCAGCACATGCCGGGCAACATTGGTAACACTGTGCCTCATTGCAGAGCCTGCTTCAAGCACATTCATTTTGTTCATATGGCCGTGATATCATAAGCAGCGCGCTGTGTGACACAACGTTGCAACCCCGAATCGTGGTAGAGTGCTGTATACCAATGCTCCGGCCTAATGCTCAAAATGTTGACTTGTTGGTCAAGTGCTCGTGTAGGCTTCGAACAAATAGGTACTGTACACGGTTTGGTGATGTTAGCTAATAGTCCGAACCTGGCGACCTTTAACCATTTCTGGTCCATCACCTCTATAAACTTTCTCGAACTACATCCGACAAGCACTTCAAGCAACTGCACCCAACATCACCCAGCAACATCTCTTCAGCTTAAGTATACCGTCCCCTCGCTCAAGAGCCATCCCCCGCCTCGAGAATCTCGAACACTAGTCGATTTTCCGGTCGTTCTCATGCTGAATCTGAACCGATGTCCGTGGCTCGTCAGGGAAGCGAATAGTCCGATTGGCAGGTCCAATGTGTGGCGACACAGGAGTTGACTCGGGGTCACTGCCTGACGCGGTATGGTCTGGTCCACTGACAGTGTGTAGCCGAGCAGACAGGGCCGGCGATCCAGGGGTTTTCGGGATAACAGTGCCGCCAATGCGGTATACAGGCCGGCTAACGGACGTGGTTTCGCTCGTGTTCGGCGTTGGCGGTGATGTCTCCTGCGAGTTGCGGCGCGATCTCGACCGACTACCAATGAAATTGCTCACCCTGACCCCCAGGCTGAAGGGTAGTGTTGGGTCGTCCGGATTGGCGTCCGGGGCGAGGCCTCGCGAGAGTGTGCGAGGGAGGTAGAAACCCAACTTCCCGAGAGGAATGCTGAGACCGTGAACAACCTGCCATGGTGGGTTAGTGAAAAGGTCTCTGGTCAAAGGTTGGAGGGGTTCCGCCTTACAATACTGCAAACTGCAATGAACCAGACAACGACAAGAGTCGTTTCTGATAGCTTCTCCACATCCTGCCTGGGGACGCCATTGATGTCCAGCGTCTTGATGAAGTCCAGAGTGATGTACAAGTAGAAGATGGCCGAGACACCAACGGGGCCGAAGAAGCCCACGAAGATGGCTTGCCTGACCTCCTCGATTTGCGGTATCCACTTGTGAACGGCGAAGACCCATGGTAGACGGCGGAACAAGAGTACCATGATGCCCAATGGAATTAGACGGTAGATCGGGATCACATCGTTGTGCAAGAACTTATTCCACGGACAGACCGCTCCATACCACATGAAGATGGACACGTTCAAGAGCATGTCGATAGTAGGCTGAAGCGAGTCGTCCAAAGTCTCGAGGCGGAACCAGTCATCCCAGGTGAAGACATTGCCGGCGATGAAGCAGGCCAGGACATCATCACTGCCTATCATGCCACAGGTGCCGACGATGAACAGAGACAGCGAGATAGCAAAGACGAGAAAGCTCTCCCTATCCACGTACTTGCGTTCCTCTGCCCAATGAAGGAGTTCCTTGGCGATCCAGCCGACGGCAGCGCCGTAGATGATACTGAGGATAATAGTGTAGCCCCAGGTCTCGCCGAACCAGAGCCCCATGGCGAGTCGTGCGCCACCATGCTCAGCCACACCCCCATCCCCGGTATACTTGATGAGGTACAAGGCGAAGAACAGGAAGGGATACCCGAGGCCGTCGTTGGCGCCCGACTCTGCGATGATGATGCGCTGAAGCTCCTGAGGGACATTGTGGTCGGCAAACTTGCCCTTGACAATGACATTGGACAGCACCGGATCCGTTGGCGTGACACAAGCGCCGATGGCCAAGGCGTGGAGGATGTTCAGGTTGGGAACCAAAGCCCAAACGATGAGACTCGTAATGAGCCACATGATGGTCATGATGGGGCCTAAAAGAAGAGAAAGAGGTTTCCATTGCTTCTTGAGGTACCTACTAGGCAACTGGACCCCAGCTAGAACAAGCTGGACGCCCAGCACGAGGCGTGAGAAATACAAGATGATGGCATCGATGTTTTCCTGGGACCCCGCGTAGTCTAACGGCCGGACAAAATTGGCAGCCGGAGGAGAGAAGGCAACACCTGCCAAAAGCGAAATAACTGTCAAGTATGTTAGAAATAGATAGGAGAGGACAAGGGTCCCAAAGGTCTGCTGGCTAGAACACTTACGGGCTTCAGAGAGGTAGAAGTTCTCCTTCAGCAAGTAGGAGACGAGGCCAAACAGTGAGACCCAGCCTCCCAGGACGCTGACGACAATGTTGAAGTTGGTGATTGCTAACTCTGGCATCTTGGCGAATGCTTGACCAGCTTGGCTACCCTTGGCTGATGCTTGTGAATGGAAAGCTATGAACCAGGTTCCTGGTCACAGACCGATAGGAGGCTACACAGGTCGTGTCGTAGTAGATAGATCTTGTCCGGTCATAAACGTGATTCTATGTCACGCCCGAGTCGTCCTTGCTGGTACGTTCAGCCAGGAGGACGTGGTCACTAACCTCCGGAGCTGAGCAGACGTATGTTATTGAATCATGGAGATAGCCGTCGGCTACCGAACTAAGACTGATGTTGAACCTCAACGCCAGTTTGGCAATGATCTCCGAAGGAGATGTTCGAGACGCGTGCGTATATACCGGTCGATGAGCGGTAAGTATGGTGAAGTTGCGTTAAGGAACCAGAATATCTCTCGTGCGGAAATGCTCAAGTTGTTGCCGGTGCCGAAGTTTTATCTCGCCAAGACGTTATTCTCGTTGCCTTCCATCCATACACGGAGGCGACCGCGGGGCATTGTGGGTCATCGCCAAGATCTACGACGACATGCGTGTGTCGCCAGGCAGTCTAACACTTTAGGACATCTTTTCATACAAGTTATGTAACCCAAATGAGACGTGGTATCTCCTGCGTTCTCTTTGTTCTCTTTGCTATACCAATTCAGGACCCATGGGTAGCCGTTTTGACTGGCTCAGCAGGATTTCCCAGCCAATTCGGGCCAGATCTTTATGTAGCAACAGGAAGCGGGATGACGTACCATGCATGCTCAAAGTAAACAGTCCCCTTTCACGTGCAAGAGACAGGGAGGACAAGGGGCCTCCTGGTTTACTTACTCAAGTGACGGAGTCAATGGATCTTGTCCAAGTCAGAACAACAGGACACGACAAATGTAACATTGCGCTGAGCTAGTTGTGTCAACACAAGCTACCTAAGCATGCTACCTAACCGCTAGATTACACGCGAGACGGTAAACATCTAGCTTGTGTACCCTTACGCTCAAATAAAACAGCCCGAAACACCTGACAAACACATACCGAAAGCAGATGCCTTCCGGGCAGGCTCAGCGCTCCAACTGCGAGCCCATGACAGCCAGATGATCAGCTTCGATATTGGAAGCATTAGTGTCGTGGCCTCTGACCCATTCAAAAGTGGTCTTGGCTCCACGCTTCGTCCTCTCGTCGATCCTCGCGCGGATGGCCTCCACCAGATCCCGATTCTTGACTGGGCCGCTCTTCGTCTTCCAGCTGTTCTTGAGCCAGTTCTTGTACCATACTGTGACGCAGTTGATGGAGTACTGGCTGTCGGTCAGAATCTGGACGTCCTGATTCGGCGCGCTTATTTGCAAAGCTCGCAGGATGGCCGTCAGTTCGGCTCTCTGATTTGTTTGGGGCTGGCCCTGCAGAGGTTCTGCGAGATTTCTGATAACTGTTTAGCGAGGCAAGAAGAAACAGAACGTGAGGGAGAACGTACCTAGGGTCATTCTTGCCGAAGTAGACGCCCACACCCGCCAGAGCCCCAACTTTGCCGTTCCCACGCGAACTACCGTCTGTGTAGATCCGGAGTACGCCATCGCGGCCCATGCCGGCGGGAGGCGCTTCGGAAGGCGAGACGACCTTGACTCCAGCGGCTTCCAGCTTCTTCACTTCCTGCTTCACTTCCACCCCCTCGTCGTCATCCTGCTCGTCTTCCTCATCGTAGGCTGCGTCCGGGTCATCATAATTCCCTGCAAGTCCCATGCCCAGAACCGTCGCCGCCGTACCGTTCAAGCGGATAAAGTCCTCTGCCTCGGCTTTGGTGCCGAACTTCTTGTACTTCGGGCCCTTCGCACCCTCGATAGCCTCCTGACAAGCCGTCCATTCCGTGTAAATCCCCGGTTGGATGCCTCGGGCCACGGCGTAGAACTTGTCCGCTCCCTTCACCTTCTTCGCCGCGAGGTCTCCTGGTATTTCTTGGCCTGCCGCAAAGGCCTCGGCATCTTCCCTTGTTGTGAATGACTTGACTGGATGCAAGACTCATGTTAGTATGGCCAATTTTGGGGAACGGTACAGAAAGAGCGTACACTGCGCTCCCCGGAATCCCGAGATCTGCTTCTGGCACTCGGCCCATGTGTCGTAAATGCCAGGTTGGTGGCCTGCGCGAACGGCGTAGAACTTAGACATCTCTCCTGCTTTGCGTTTCGGCATCTTGAACAGTAGGGGAGATTGGAATGGGGACACGACAGGCTTTTGTAGTTGTAAAAGTGCCCGGTACGAAATTCCTAGTTTCGCAGACGTACTCACATGTCTCGCCGTGTGCGAGATGAGCCGTCCCACACTGATTTGACAGGTCAACACGACTAAAGGGCACCGAAAGGTGGTGCCGTCCTGCTAGTCAGAGGTTTTTGATTTAGTCAAAGTGACGGACGGGTGCCTGTCCATGCAGTGAGACCTGGTTTGGCGTCTGATTGTTTGTACTCTGAAACTACTGAAACAGGTAGCCTAGCTACAATGCAGATATCCCAGAATGCCAGCGAGTTTTGTTAACAGGTCTGAAGAATTGTGAGGGGTCATGTCGAAGGTGTGGGAAACTACAGCATTGGATGCGACAGGTACAATATGGTGGAGGTGGATAGCTCCGATAAGATAAGACTCACACGGTCGTTCAAAGAGGTCCCTTGCCATAGTACCTATTCTCTTGCTATGCATCAAGTATTACTGTCAGCGTATCAGACATCCCGATGCGAAGACATTTTCCTGGTTCAGGTCAAGTGGTGACCGCTTGCGCAGATGAGTTAACGACAAGATGGTATCAAAAACAGGCAAACGATCTAGTTTTTGGTATCTTCCATGCTTTTGCCCTCCCGCATAATGGAATGACACACATCCGTGGCCAATGCACTCCGTCTCAATAACGCCTGCTCCTGATATTTTAAACCGTCTTCTTTTCCTTTCGCACATAATGGCAATGCTGTAGTGGCTCGTTTTTCGTGCGCAACCGACAAGAAGAGGACTACCTAACTCCTCGGACTCGTTTTCCAGTAAGGCCAAAATACAAGGAATGTAAACAGGGGTCGTGTCATAGTCATGATAAGTCGTAGGCTGTAAGGGTTGTCGTGATCTCTAAGCATGAACCTCATAGTCGACGGGTAGCGGCTTCAGATAGCCAGCCGACTCCCATTCCCACGCCACCAAGCTCCAGTTCAGTTCTCGACGCCAAAACAGCCCCAGACCGCGGCCACCACCGCGCTCTACAAGTCCAGGAATGCCGTGGCCACGCTCCTCGGCGCAAAGACCGCCTGTCAACGGCATACGATGACGGAAGACGACTTTGCCCATGCGCGAATGGAGAATCGACATGGAGCACATGACACATGGCTCGTGGGTAAGATACATCTCCAGCCCGTGGCAGAGGTACCCATCCGGGTTGGGGTGGTCCAGTTCGAACACCCTTTTCTCGTCCCCAATGAGTGGTGCGTCCTGGAACGCTTCGAACTCGAGAACGGGCATCTTTCGGGTCTCTGGCTTTCGATCCTCGGCCCGGACCAGTTTTTGAGCAACCATGCTAATGGCACGCAGTACAGAGTGCGCCAGGGGGTTACCGTTGCCGCATTTCTGGTCGAGATTGTGCCAGCGGGCATCGGCAGCCACAGCCACGAGAGTTGCCTTGCCGTCTTCTTCTCGCATAACAATACAGGCGCCCATCGGTTGTCCCAGGCCAGCGGCTCTGCCTTGTTCCGCCACCTGATGAGCCAGGTTCATCCAGATCGTGGCGTCTTTGGTGATGTCGTCGGTCGCGCGAGCAATCAGCGACGGATGTGGTCCCAGCGGATTATTCTTCCGGTACAAGCTGGGCCAGAAATGTTGTGACCACATGGCTGCCTGTACCTGAGAGGTAGGTGCGAGAAGCGGTACTGGAATGCTCCGGAGGAAGATCTCATCCCCCATACCCTCGATGGCAGCCAAGGCTTTCGTGAGCTCATCGCGCGAGAGCATAGCCTCCGGTCCAATCATGATGTATATCCATTGAGATTTGCCTGTGTGAATCTGTCTGCTCTGTGGGGTCTCGTTCATGAATTGTGTCTTCAGGTGGGCAGGGAGGTCGCACGGCTTCGAGCATCTGCGTAGATGAGGAAAGCCCTTAACTACTTCCTCAGGGAGCATCTCGCGAAGCAATCTGGACAGCATATATGTCAGCTTGGAATCGTGAATGGGAACCGTAATATGCATCAGACTTGGAAGCCGGCAACATACGTAATTACAGGATTGGCGCATTTGGTAGGGGCCCTTGTGATCAGAACCCGCCCAGAGACGAAGTCTTCGCCAAGTTCCAAGGTTGTCTTGAGGGGAATCAGCACACCATGGCCGGGTGTCTCCCGGATGAGTTCTTGGACGATGGGGTCTTGCTGGGCGAGAACCTCTCTAGCATCGTCGTCGCCCATTGTGAATGAAGCTTGGGGGTCGCAGTAGGTACACAAGCGTTGTGGTGAACGAGAGATATTTGCCTTGGTCGACGTGTGGTGTTATAATAGAGGATGAGTCCGTTGATGCAATCAAGCTACCCAGGCCAAGTGCTGGCTTGATTGACGTCGGCTAAAAGAGAGACAGTAAACAACGTATTAAGCAGGGGGTCCGAACCGACGGAACCATTAGCATTGCCGCTTTCCTATGCAACCAACGCTGGATGGCACTGCATCTCAGAGAATCAGAGGGAAGGGAAAGTACGAGGATAAGTGAGTCCTCAAAATTGTCGTTGAGGCAGGTAAACACCTTTGAGGTTGTGTCACATGCAATTTACGGCATGAAGCAAAGAAGGTGAGGGTTGTCAGGAAAAAGAATTAAATGGTTGCAGAGCGGGAGTCCCTACAGGCAAGTTTTAGCGTGCCTTGCATGCTTGGAGATCTTATCGATAACACAAAATGTCAGGTACGTACCCTGTCTAAACTGCCCCGCTACCCCAAACCTTCCAAACCCCATCGTCAGCCAAGGCGTGAGGGGTAAGACCCTGGAAAGACAGGTACCTGCTGGGTACGTATTTTGTTTTGCTGGCAGTACCAGCTTTGGCACGTCGATGTCTTGATTCATAACCATGGGCTTTACGCATTGGGTAGTGGGCACTGTTACAAGTCTGCATGATATATAGAACATGCGTCTGGAGACCAAATTGTAGACTTAGTTTGACAGTCTTAGGAAGCACAAACAACAGTTGTGATGCTGGTTACCTTTAGGAAACGGTGTCACAGACCTTCTTCCTTCCAGTGGCTTCTGAGTAGTGACGTATAAAACATAGAAACTACCTTTAATGAGGTGATGATAGTAGAGCTACTTAGGTAGGACCTCTTCCTTACCAAAATCTGGACACGCCGGACCGAGAATATTGTTCATACTACCAACAGCATCTCTTGTAGCCTGTCGCCTATACTAGGTATGCGTGCTTCTATCCAGCCAAGAAGTAATCAGTGGACAACACAGGTACGATGCACAACTTTTTTCGCTTATCTGTGTTATTCAAGTGCAGCGACTTGATGCGTAGGTACAACTGAAATCACGCCGATTCAACAAAGGGAGCCTTTCGACGGTACTGATCATAACTGTACGTGCCTTGTCCTTGTCTCCATGGCATCCGGCGGACTGCTAGTAAGACGAAGGTCAAGAAAGGCCCTCTACGAAATAGCGGACTGCCCCTTTCCAAATTGAGAGTCTGATGATGTCTGGCCGATTTGCCGATGAGGCTCGGATCTGCATCTCGGTGGTTTAGGGCCGAGATCCTAACCACTTCCGTCATTGTCGTCTCTTGGCTCTGCTTGCCAAATCCTGCAGTGCCTGCGTCCCCAGTGGTTAGAGATGGCAGCGAATGAACGACCCGAGATCGGCTCGTGCTCAAGTACAGTAGCGTTCCTGGTCCCCAGACACGGCAGCTTATCCAGGTTCCGAAAAGCTATGTCGTCAGCGATCCGTCCATGTTTGTGCCCTCGCCTGTGTTGCGAAGGTCAAGCCCCTGTTTATTGTGATGCATTCTTATGAACGCGTAGCTATTGACATGGCATGTCGGTTGTTACGCAGAAATGGTGGTATGAGCAACTAACATGAAGATGTCAAGGTACATGCATTGCACCGTAGGTACCTTATGTGGTGTAACGGCAGGACATCCTCGAGTGGGGGTCATTCATTCTAGCGTGTGGGAGAAGACCGGCCCTATTATGTGGTACTTCGTAGCTTACGAATCGTGCGCCTCTTTGAGACAGCTACTCCTTGCTGATGCTTACTGTATTGAGTTGATGAGGATAGGTACGAAAGGGATCGTTTACAGACACAGTATTTGGTCAAAGACTTAATTTGACGACTAGCAGACCGCTCCGTGATCAGCTTCAACGGACGTCCGATGAGAGGGTTTGTGGTCATTTTGCTTGACATGGGATTCTCACTAAGCCAAGTCCCTGGACTGCACTGGTAGAAGATGGTGTGGTGATTTGCAGGCGCTCCGTTGATCAGGAGGGGAAGGAGGCACAAGGGGTCAGAAAGTTGGGGGTCACAAATGGAATTCGCAACATCGAGCTGGTCAGACTCAGCACCTGCTCGTCCGCAGAAGGGTTTCAAAACATTGCCATATTGGAGGAGAGGCTCGTAGGCCGGTATGGACATGATGTAACACCTTCCGACCTGTCCAACATCTGTACGAGCCTTTCGCGGACATTAAGATGAGACTCAAGTCCCTTCCCCCGGTAAGGTAGCCAGTAGCTTCTGGTTGGAATGAAGGTAAGCCAGGCTGAGTGAACTTTCTGCGTGCCATCCTCGCACCGGCGACTTAAGAGGCTTAAAAATCCTCGTTACTTGAAGCAATGCATAGGTACCACCGGTGGAAATTGAGTTCATACATTACACCGAATCTCTTCAAGTAGTGTCATCCGAGATGTTGCAGGAATCAACCTGATCACCAGTTACTCTGGTGATTTGATGCGGTTACCAGGCTACCAGTGTCTGAGGTTGGCGGACCAGTCATCAGCATATTTTGCACTAACAGACTCCTTGACTCATCCATACATGCTGGAACTCCCATGAGTCCCGAGTAGCAAAGTAGCTTCACTAGCACATGGCTTGGCAAAACAGCTGCCCTTGCCCTACCGTAACCTTAATAGGTACAGGAGCCGCTTGGAGTACTACCTCCGTCCCTTACCAACCCATTCACCAATCCTGCGACCTCAACCATCCTACACTTGTGCAGTTGCTTTTATAATCTTCCCAATTTCCGCTTGACTTTCACTCTCGTAAGCTCGCGCCTTCCACCAGTTCTCAACCATCAGCACCAGTACAATCGACCTTTCCACCGAGTGCGCGTTCCGACACTCCTTTACGTCTTTAGCACCGATCTCGGACTCGACTTGCAGGAACAGGGATATCTGCACTAAGCTAGGTACTTTACATCACGACTCTGTACGACCGCCGAGCTGCAGCCAGAGAAGGACACGTTCAGAGGCTCCAGCAGAACCTCAAGAACGCGTACCACGACCAACGAAGACTTGAAGAGAGGGGAAGACGTCGTCGACCTCGAAAACAAACAGCAAAACAAAAAAAAAAGCCTCGATTCTCCTTTGCGACCCTGCCGCTACCACCGCGGACAAAGTTCAAAGGGCTCATTTGCAGGTCCACTTGGCGTTGACTCGTTCAGTCGTTAGCTTGCCCTGACGCGTGCCGGGCCCGGCTGCTCCACCTGCCGGCTCCACTCTGCGAAGTCTAGTGTTACGCTAAGCTTCTGCGTCACATCAAAGCCCTGAACGACGATTGGCTGGCCTGCAATCGGTGCTCGCTTTGGGAGATCAGCGCCGCGACCGACATCATCCTTTCTTGTAAAGCTTGATATTTTACCTCGACACATTACAGCATCACTTTCATGCCTGGAGCAATTCTCAATCACGGGCCAACTTCTACCAAAGGTGCATTTGAGTCTTTTCCTCGTCTTCCTTCTACCCTCATTTCCAGATTATCATACACCAATCAGTTCTTTTTTTTTTGACACGGTGCAACCGCATTCCAGTACAACGGCTAACTCGTCGTCATTGAACAAAGACCTTGGTCGCAAGAGAGCGCAATCGCAGGCGAGCGATCTCGCCAAGCTTGTGATGAGTAGCAATCTTCCACCTCCGTCTACTGCCGCTTCTTCCACCGCATCCTCGCCCAAGATCAGCGCCGATGGCGAGAACAATAGCCAACCAATAAAGCATGTCGACGGACTGCTGCCGCCACCGGCTCTCGCGAATGGCAGTCTTGCAACTGCGTTGAACTCGCTCGGTGAGATCATCAAGCGAGACAGGATCGCGTTTGATTCCCCGTTTGCTCTCAGCAATGCCTCCACAGCCCCTGGGTCGCCTAGAATGTGAGATCCCTCTATCGTCAGCCCCGTGCCGTTAGGTCGAGCCGCCTCGCTGACTTGATTCTTACAGTCCGCCCGTGCGGCAGAATTCCGGCACACAGACACCGCGCGTACGACCCCATGCGACTACTCTGAATATCCCGGGCATGACCAGATCGAAGGTCTCCCCTGATGGTCGAATTGCGCCGAGAGATGTCGCCGCGAAACTGGTCATTATCATGGTTGGCTTGCCCGCACGGGGCAAGTCTTACCTCACCAAGAAGATCCAGCGTTACCTCTCGTGGCAGCAACATAACAGCAGAATCTTCAATGTCGGAAACCGCAGACGGATCGCAGCTGGAGTCATCCACAAACCATCATCACCCCATCAATTGAAGAAGACGGAGACACCAGAACACACTGCTGCCACGATTCTCCTGAACGGCGGACATGACAAGCCCGACATTGATGAGCCTACCAAGCTCGATCTTGACGATACGACCCAGGGGAATGGCGAGCCTATCGATCAGTCGGCAAAGTTCTTCGACCCCAACAATGAAGAGGCTGCCAAGCTGCGGGAACAGGTGGCTATTGACACATTGGATGAGCTTTTGGACTATCTGCTCTTGCAAGGTGGCGCTGTTGGCATTCTAGATGCTACTAACAGCACAGTCCATCGCCGCCAGCTCATTGTCGAACATGTCAAGGCACGAGAGCCGAAACTCGGGATTTTGTTCATCGAAAGCATATGCCACGATGAGAACGTAAGTGCATGGCCCGAATCTTGACGCCTCTGGCTTTACAGTGGCTGACTTTCCATGATAGTTGCTTGAGGCGAACATGCGCCTGAAGCTGTCTGGGCCTGACTACCGGGACAAGGACCCGGTCAAGTCCCTCGCAGACTTCAAGGCCCGAGTGAAGGCTTACGAAAGCGCTTATGTTCCACTGGGCGAGTGGGAGGAGAAGAATGATCTTCAATACATCCAGATGATTGACGTTGGGCGGAAGATCGTTAACCACCGGCTGACAGGGTTCCTTAGCGGTGGCATCGCTTCCTACCTCACTACATTCAATCTGTCGCCAAGACAGATCTGGATCACTCGACACGGCATGAGTGTGGACAATCAGCAGCTGAAGCTGGGCGGCGACTCGGACCTGACTGAGCAGGGCCACTATTATGGTCTCGCTCTGCACAGGTTCATCACGCACAAACGCAAAGAGTGGTTGGTCAACCAGAAGAACAAGATAGCGCGGGCGACATTCCCGCCGCAACGAGGTGACCACACCCCTCCGTACCCGGAGCTGAACAAGGAGTTGGATGAGAAGAACTTCTGTGTCTGGACATCGATGCTTAAGCGCAGCGTGCAGACAGCGGAATACTTCGATGCAGACGACGATTACGATGTCAAGGCGTGGGAGATGCTCAACGAGCTGAATGCAGGCATCTTCGAGGGCATGACGTACGAACAGATTGCAGCAAATTATCCGGAAGAGTACGAGAAGCGGCGTAAGGACAAACTCTCCTACATCTATCCTGGTCTTGGAGGCGAGGGGTATCTCCAGGTCATCAGCCGCCTCAAGGACATGGTGCGCGAGATCGAACGGATTACGGATCATCTTCTCATCATCGGTCACCGATCCGTCTGCCGCGTGCTGATGGCCTACTTTATGGACTTGACGAGGGACGACATCGCCGATCTGGACGTGCCGCTGGGCATGCTGTTTGCGATCGAACCAAAGCCCTATGGTATCGACTTCCACGCCTATCAGTACGATGAGGAGAATCTCTGGTTCACGGAAGTGCCCAACTACAAGCCTCAGAAGACTGTCAACATAAACAATTAGACCGGCGACAGGCGGCATGTCCGAGATGGAACATCTGCTGTCTCCGGCACAACTGTGCTACTATGATGCCGCGAAAGTCAGCGCTAACTGACGAGTGGTAAATGGGCAACGATGACGGCGTTTATACGGTTTTTATACATTGACAGGGTATGGGGATTTCTTTGCGGGAGGGTTTGCAGACGAAGCTGGATTCGCACCTAAGGGACACGGCCTTGCATTGTTTGCATCTTGGAGTTTTGGGAGTATGGGCGTTCTTTGAGCGGGACCACGACGTCCAGGTATTTGATCGTCGTAAATTTTCTCTCACACTAAGAAGCTATGAGGCTGCGTATCGAGAGCTCAGCACAGGGGAGCTTGGAGCCTGGTGCTTCTGGGTGTCGGCAGTGGTCCGCGCCACTGACAAGAACAAAGTGCCACAATAGCACTTAGACAGCATTAGTACTTCTATACGTGAGACAGCGCAGAAAATGAATTGACGAATAATGCCATGTTTTGGAGCCCCCTTCAATTAGGGTGGGAGCGCATTTCCGGCCCGTTGCCGTCTCCTACTCCTAGCAACCCGCGTTATTTTCTTTCCCCACGTCGCAGTCAAGGTTGACGCATATTCTCACACTTACAGAAGAGAGGAGCGGATTAGCTCAATTCGGCGTGCCTGCCTCTTCATGGCTTTTTGGTGTTCGGACTGATCATACGATAAACTGGTTCTGGGCCACAATGGTCACCGGGCAGCTTCCTTGAGGAGCAGTAGGAGGAGTATGCCGACAGCATCCCGCAGCATACCCCAAACCATCTTCTCTCACCGACGATCGTCTGTGCCCAGCCTTGGGCATGTCGGCAGGTAACGGAATCATTTTCTAGCCGTCTACGTCAGATTGATATGCAAGGGAAACTGTATAAGTCCTCGTTGAGAAGCAAAACAATATGTGAGGTCTCATTTTTACGATTCACGGCCAGAATCTTCGTTGTTCAATCCTCAGGCATTGTTGAATTGGGAGACAGAATCCTTGCACATAGCACTGCCACATAGCGTCTACAGCATCGCCAGCACGTGAGGTCTTCAGGAGGCTGTAGGCTGTGAAACCAGTCGCGTCAACCACTCAGTCCGTGACGGCAAGCCCGACTTCCTTCAATCTTGGTATATTACTGGGTGCTGTGCCGCTGATTGCAAATGGGCAGATTCGCCACGTCGGACAGGCACATAAGACGACTTCCGCAATCGTTGGGGAGATTGACATGTCGTTCAGCTCCGAAGGCGCGTCTACCGACAAGATGGAGTATATCTACAGCGATCTCTTACTGCCCATGATGGACCTGGATGACCAGAACAACTTTGACTACACGTCTTTCCTCCAGGACGAGCCCAATTTCAATGTCGGTGAGGGCAGTTCTACGTCCGCGTGTAGCCAGCCCCTGGCTATCACCTCACGCCAGAGCTTGTCACCACCCAGCTCAGGGCCTGGTGTAGGATCGTCCTCTCGCCAGGCGAAGCTGAAGCATGAGAGACGGGGACACACCAAGAGCCGGAACGGTTGCTTCAATTGCAAGAAGAGACGGATCAAGGTACGGACCGCATCTGGATCACAGATAGGATGAGAGATCTCGAGATCGTAGCTTATAGGCTCTAGTGTCAAGAAACACGACCGGCATGCGGCCACTGTGTGAAGTCGGGGTTGAACTGCGAGTACCCCGTTGCGCCGCAGATAACTCACCAGGTGAGCCTATCCCATGCATGATCTATACTAGTCGTAATGCGGTTCACTAACCCTCCCTCGACGCAGCCACAACACCAGATCCCGCTCTTCAGTCTGCAAGACATGCGATTCTTCCAGCACTTTCTAATGAACTGCTATCCGCACCATCCCATCGGCGCAGAAAGCCTGTGGACACATGAGATCCCGTGCTTGTCCGAGAAGGTTAGCCCGTAACCCCCTTCGCTGTCATGTTCGAAACTAACAACCTCCCAGTACGAATACCTCATGCACGCCCTCCTCGGCCTCGCCGCCTCCGACCTCAGCAAATCCACCCCCTCCTCCACCCTGCAGACCGCCGCCATGACGCACCGGCTCAAAGCCATCCGCGCCATCAAGCACACCCTCTCCTCCGTGACCCGGTCCAATGCCGGGTCTACCTGGGAAGAAGGGAACGCCCTCATGGCTACGTGCTTTGCCCTGACGTTCCAATCTGTCCTGCTGGATGACGGGATGGTGGAGTACATGACGTTCATACGGGGCGTGGTCATCGTGGGGATCCAGATGTATATCAAGGGAGCGAGGTTGTTGTTCGGGGAGTTTCTGGGGGACGGACAGGTGGAGTTGTTGAGGCCGGTGATGGAGAAGGTGCCGTTGGTGGATGGGGAGTGGGTGAGGGGAGCGGTTGAGGCGGTGGATGGGTTGGAGGGGTTGTGTAGAGGGGAGGTGGAGAGGGGGTATTGGGAGCGGTTGAGGGATATGGCGGCAGGGTTCTGCAACACTCGGACGACCCTATTGGTTGGTTTGGCATGTCTTAGGAGCCAGAGCATGGGTTCAGGAGCCGATCCAGGAGCTGTCTCAGGAGCCAGAGTCACGTGACTAACTGAGGGTTAGGGTTATGTTCCGTAATGGGTACTAAGGCACGGGTTCAATTCCCGGCTAGGTCAAATCTTTTGCTATTTTAGTAGAAAGAGCAACACCCAAATTCACCCCAATTTCTACACCCAATTTCTACACCCGATTCACCCAATTTCTACACCTAATTTCTACACCCAATTTCTACACCTAATTTCTACACCCAAGTTCTACACCCAAGTTCTACACCCAATTTCTACACCCAATTTCTACACCCGATTTCTACACCCAATTCACCCAATTTCTACACCCAATTTCTACATCCAATTTCTATACCCAATTTCTGCACCCAAAATTCTCACGGTTTATTTAAGGTTTTAAGCTCGGCCCGGCAGTATAGATTAACACCTAATTTAAATACTCGATAGCGGCCTAGCGCTAATAATAATAGTCGCTACTTGATTTCGCTCGAAAACGGTACCAAAGATTATAATTCAATTTAGGTATCAATTCCTATTTATAGATTCGACAGAATCGTAACATCTGGTACTATAGGAACCTGGTGAATTAGCACGTAGATGCCGTAGGATTAGCAAACCCGTAGGAAGTACCGAAACCGCGATCCCTAACAGCCTCTATATATCTCGACGTCCTCTACGATATCCTCTACGATATCTTCCACGACGTCCTCTATAAATCTTAACGATCTCTACGACCTCCTTAGCGACCTCCTCCTCCACGACCTCCTCTACGACCTCCTCGACGACCTCCTCCACAAACTTTGACGAGTTTCACGACCTCTATAACCTCCTCCACAAATATATATATACTTTATAAGAGATATAATAGACTAGCCTTAGTGGAAAGATATTCCCGTCTATAGGAAGTCTGTTGAGTGGGAATATGGCTATTGCCGTGAGAGGGCTGTTGCCGTGAGAGGGCTGTTGCCGTGAAGAGTGGCTGTTGCCGTGAAGAGTGGCTGTTGCCGTGAGGAGTGGCTGTTGCTGTGAGGTCTAGCTGTTGCCGTGAGGTCTAGCTATTGCCGTGAGGTCTGGCTATTGTCTTGAAGAGTGGCTATTGCCGTGAGGAGGCTATTGCTATGAGGAGGGCTGTTGCTATGGGCGGCGGTACCGCTGCTGGTGGTGCTGGTGGTGGTGCTGGTGGTGGTGCTGGGTGGAAAGATCTTTTAGGTGTAACGGTTATTAGGTTCCCAGGAATAGTACCCCCCTCTAACATAAATACCTGGGCCCCCTAACGGAGCTATTACCGAGAGATCGTAGACCCTCATCTCGCCCCCCGGGTTAGGCTTCTAAGGGCTTGACTAATCCTATTATATAAACGTCGAAGGGCCTACCAAAGGAGATCGACGTTTAGAGAGGGCTATCCTTCTAATCTTAAGTATAGATAGTAGAGTATTTAGTTACCGATAGAAGAGCTGTAAAGAGGACTAATTATTCGTTTAATATCTATTCTAAGTACGAGTAAGCTCCTAAAACTTCGGTATAGTTATCTTAAACTTTATACTATCCTTTATCGAAGTAAACCTAAGCAAATATACTAATTCTTACTTAAAGGTATAATAGAGAGGTTATTATTATTATAGCTATAGTTTATAGCGAGAAAACAACGATATACTTTCCGTACTTAGTCCAGCTTCTTAATAGTAAGCTATACTTATCTAAGTTTATACGTAAATCGAACCTTTATAAATATATACGGTACTATTATAAACTAACCCAACTAAGTAACGGGATCAGCTAATATATAACTATCTATAAGAGAAGGCTACCGGATAGCGATTCTATCGATAAGCCCTCGCCGTAAAGAGTAAGATATATTTTTAGTACGCCCGAGCAACCGTCTTCCTCCCCGGTCTTATCCTCTATATCTTTATTTAATACTAAGATCTTCTAATATTAATTAGAACACTTACTAATAGTACCCGGAACTACTTTATAGCGAGGTAGAGCTACTTCTATACCGGCCTTACCTAAGTACGATATACGGGAGTCGAAGGTATAACCCGGTCAGCTATAAAGCTTATCGTAGCTCTTATAAGCTATAAAGGATGTGTTCAGCGCTTTCTAAGCTAAGCTTATAGCGAAATAAGGTCTATTTCTTAACTACGACGGCACTTACGTTATAAACCCTACCGACTAAGCTAACCTAGATCCCCTCGTTATTATAAAGGCTCTTAAGTATCGAACCTATCCGACGGCTTATATATAGAACCGGGTATATCATCTATCCTTCCGTATCTCTACCCTTCCGTATCTCTACCCTTTTATATCTCTACCCTCTTATAACTCTACCCTCCTATAACTTTATATCCTTTAACGTTATATAGTCCTTTAAGTTCGACGATCACTTTACTAATATACTTAGAGCTAATACCTAGTTCGGGAGCTGGCCTCGCACCGGTATAGAGCTAGACAACTTTGTCGGAGAAGGGCCCTTTAAGCCGATATAAGGCTCCCACCTTTGCTATTACGACAACTACCTCGTTCTAGCTTATATCGTTTAAGAGCCTACTAATACGAATATAAACCGGAAGTACTATTATTAACGAGCTAAGTACTTACGATTATAAGGAAGAGGCGTACTAACGTATTATTAGAACTACGAGCCGCTTTACCTACTACGGGTAAGTATAAGTATTTATCTAAATATACTAAGGTTATACTAACTAATTAAAGTATACGGCTTTATCTACCTTTAAGGTCTATTTAATCTAGTTTTATATGTTCCGTCTAGTACGATAAATCTATCCTTTACCTAACTTACCTAAGCTACGCTAACACCTATTCCCGACCTTTAAGACGCGCTTACCGATCGATATCCCTATTCCCCCCGACGAAGAATATCTTATAAGGGCAAACCACCTCGTCTCCGTAAGGGATATAATTAGGCTAAGCAACGGGCTATAATTACGGTGCTATCTATATACTCGGATAAAAGTATTTATACGCCTTACGCTACTTTAGTCTTATATAATACGTCGGTACGATGATATCTCTAAGTATAATCGTATCGCCGAGGTTAAACGTATTATAAAGATCTAATAGTTATATTAGCGAGCTAAGGCGGGTAAGGAGGATAAGGTAACGTTAGCTCGAATTAACGAAGCATTAGGACCGAATTTTAGGTGGGAGAACGTGCTAGCTTAAAGTTTACGGTAGCAAAATATAATACTATTAGCCTCATTAGCTCTTAATCTAGCAATCGTTTAAATACTAAGTCCTAATTAGGATTAAATTAGGTCCTAATCTTTACTAAGCCTTTGAAAGAGACGGGCTTCCAAATTGTTTGTTTTCCTCGTAATAATAATATACTTACGCTACTCTACTATATTAGCCGCGGTCCGGCTACTAGTTCGCTTTAGATTTTCTAATTCTTTCCTTATATAAATAAGGGATAGTAATTTAATAGATTTATCTAATTTATAGCTATAATCTTTAACCTCGCTTAATTATCCGGTAAGTAGTCTTTATATTATTAGGAATCGTAGATACGCTTCGTAGCATAGTTATCTTTAGCGTAGTCTTTAAGCTTATTAAGTTTCCGCTAACAAATCTTATAGAGAGTCCTTCTCTTTTCTACCGTTTTACTGTACTTAGAACATAGCTTATTAAGATTATACTTCTTATAGAACTAACGGCTACCCTCGTACGGCTTAGAATAGCCGACTTACGTATAAGGGTCCCGATAAGCTTAGTAGAACCGACGGGTATTTTAGCGTAGCTTAGAATAGCCGTCTTATACGTAAGTCTCCCGATACTCCCGGTAAAACCGACGGTCACCTTAGTATAGCTTAGAATAGCCGACTTATATATAATAGTCCCGATACTCCCGGTAGAACCGACGGTCACCTTAGTATAGCTTAGAATAACCGACTTACGTATAATAGTCCTAATACTCCTAGTAGAACCGACGGTCACCGTTATATTACGTAGAATAGCCGACTTACGTATAAGTCTCCCGATACTCTTAGTAGAACCGACGGTCACCGTTATATTACGTAGAATAGCCGACCTACGTATAAGTCTCCCGATGCTCCCGATAGAACCAACGGCCACCGTCATATTGCGTAAAACAGCCGACCTTCGTATAAGGGTCCCGATAAGCTTAGTAGAACCGACGCTCACCTTAGCACGGCTTAGAATAGCCGTTTTACGTATAAGTCTCTCGATACTCTCGGTAAACTAGACGATAACTTTACCGAGGCTTAATATAACTAGCCCTAACGTATTATAAAGCCTTATAATAGTAAAGATATTAGCAACCGTATATACTCGGATATTCGTATATTTAAGATAATTAATAAGGATAAACGGTACTCTAACTCCCCCGGCTCTATTACTTTAAAGAATAGATTATAACTTAGCTAATAGAAAGGGTAGTCGCGTCTATAATCTAGTCTTCGAATTTGCCGCTACGCGGGATCGGGAGCGTTTGGTCTTATTATTATTCAACTACCCTACTATTATTGGTTGAAACCTACTTAAGAGCGGAAGAGAATCCGAGCGATTATAATATAAGATCCTCCTAAAGTTCTTATCTATCTTAAATCCAAAGTAGAGGATATACTAAAGGGTAATTACCGCGTAGCTATACTTATATACCCCGTTTCTAATCCTAGTTACTTATTAAGGGGCTAGATAGTTGTTTATAAAGTATAGAAGCCGGTTATATAAGAGATATCACCCCGTATCCTTTACCGGTTTTCTTAATAAGGGCTTATAAAGCCGGGCGCGACCGAACTAGGCGGTTAGCCGTAGTACTTATAATAAGATACTTCGTAGTAAGATACTTAGCTTATTCTTCCGCGATAATATCGTCGATTATCTATAAAAGGTTATCCCTTTTACTAACGGATATCTTATTTGCTATAATAATACGATATCGAATACCTTCGGGGCGAAAGCGGAGGTAGACTTAGGTTTATATAAGATATACCCGTCGAGAGTGGTTAAGATCCGACTTCATCTTAGTCGGAGAAATACGGACGATAATAATAACGAAGGTAAAGCTTTTATCGCGTATTAGCTTTGAGACTAGGCTCTAAAGTACTTTAAGTTGCTTATCTTCTTTAGGCGCCGCGATAATCCTTTAGTACATCGTCTAACGTACTTAAATGAAAATAGAGTATAAGGAATAATCAGCTTCTTACCGAATCATCTTCTTAATAATATCTTTTATTTCGGCCACGTCGACTTAGCCGTTTTCGACGCTAAGTAAAAACTATTTTCTTTTAGACTTCGATAAACGATCGAGAAAGACGTTTACCTTATCCGATCGCCGTATAAGCCGTATCGGTACGCTCGTAAAGATAAAGTAGCTATCCTCCTCGAGCGTTTATTAAATAACGCGTCTTTTATCGAGGGAGAGAATAGCGTTAGATACTTTTTTAAGGATAACTTTAACGGGGAGCTCGATTAGGCGGTTTACGAGAGATTACTATATAACCGGAGTACTTTACCTTAAGATATTGAAAATAGTACTTACCTACTTTTTACTCGATTATATAACGGAGAGATAATATAAAGACGACTTTATAAATACGATGATCTTAGTAGGTACGTCCTTACTAAGGGGGGTTAACTCTCGATCGGGTTTAATAAGTTAGTTAAGTTAGATCTTTTCGATCTTTCCCTTACCTTTAACTTATTACGATAATTATTACTCGATTAACCGAAAGGTTTCTCGATCTAATATTCTATATAAGTTGAATAATAGAACTTTAAAGGCCTTATCGACGATAATTATAAGGGAGTCGTCTAACCTAATATCCTCGGAATAGTATAATATAACTTAATAGAGGTATTATAAGAACTCGTCCTCCACCTCCTTACTCGGCTTATCCTCCTTTACCTAAGAGCTAATAAAGAGGAGTAGACTTATAACTCTTTTACCGTAGGCCGTAATATAATAAGATATAATAATAACCAAAGACTCGAGCTACTCCGTTTAGAACGGTATAACGAGATTCGGCATTATATCGTATTATATTAGAGCCCGGACCCCTTTAACGAAGCGCTTTATCGCTACGATAATAAGCTAACGAGGCTTAGATAGTTCTTTAAACTCTTTCTACGTAAGGGCCTCTTACGACCGCACCGCTTTACGTAAGCTAAAAACGCTAATCCCGGCTATCTTAGTTAAGACCCTTAACACCTCTAAGAATAAACGATCGTCGTTAGTAGTAAGTAAGGGAAAGATACTTTACTAATAATCGGGCGCTAAGCCCCGTTAATAAGGTATTATTCGAAGCTAGTATATAGCATATATAACGTTTACGCACCGGAGACGGAGGGAACGATTTAGGAGCTAGGTAATACCTTACTATAGCTCGTCTTCTTATAACGATAAGAGTAGACTAAGCTATAAGATATTACTAATATAAATACTAATTAGCTACGGGTAGGAAAGCGGCCGATCTTATATATCTCTCGAGTCGTTTAGAAAGAATAGGTCGTAGAAGACGAGGGTCCTCTTACCTTACCGTTTAGCTTAGCGGTCGCTAATCTCCGGAACGGACCGGTTCTTAAATAGCATCGTATACTAATCCGTAGTCTTAGTATCTATCTCGACGAGGATATAGCTAGCGATATATCCGCTTATACTACGAATAGTAGCGGAGTAAGACTCTACGAGTCGCGTAGTTACCCGCTCGACGTAGCGTTAGACGTCGTCTATTAGGCTAATAGTAGCTTCGACGTTATAAGGCTCGATAATATCGGATACTTTAAGTTAAACCTTTACCGGTATTAGGTACCTTCCTAAGCGTAGTTTTTTAGGAGTAAAGTCCGTTATACGCTTTCTTAATAATAAAGAGGACTCTTTAGAAAAAGACTCTTTAGGTATAGGTATAATATAGCTAGCTTCTATAAATAAGTTAAATTAAGATTAAGGTATATACTAATAATAAGACTTACGCTTCTCTTATCTTTGTAAGGAACGTGAGGTACTTAGCCCTTAGTCCTTCGCCTTATCCTCTTCCTTTACCGGTATTAAGTACCTTCTTAAGCGTGGTTTTTTAGGAGTAAAGTCTACTATATATTTTCTCGATATCGAAGAAGACTCTTTAGCTAAAGGTGTAACGCGGCTAATCTTTATAAATAAGTTAGATTAAGATTAAGGTATATATTACCGAGGAGACTTACGCTTCTCTTATTTTTATAAGGAACGTGAGGTACTTAGCCCTTAGTCCTTTACCTTATCTGCATCCTCTTTCTTAACCTCCTCCTCTTCCTCCTCCTCTTCCTCCTCTTCTTCGTCGAAGTCTTTATCCGACGATATACCCGCTAACTCCTCGTTAAACTCTTTTTCAAACTCTTCTTTAAACTTAGACTTAGACTTAGACTCGTATTTAGGCTAAGTCTTACTAGTCGTTACCGGTGCTAGCTATGCTTAGGAATCACTAATATATTAAGGGTCTAGACCGGGAAGGGTAAGCGAGGAGGAGCGGGTATAGTAAAAGTACCCTATCTTACTAAAAAACCTATAATAGCTGCTAACAATATTTATATATTAGTAAGGCGTTCCCTACTCGGATAAGTGTATTACTTATATAGCGAAGTCTAGAATCGAGTCCGAGTAAGACTAGAAGAAGGGAGAATTATAAAAAGAGTAATAAGGTAGGAAGTGTAACTAAGTATTAATAAGAGGGGTGAGGTAGTGATATAGTTAAGGCAGTAATCTAGGTAAAGTAGTGATCGGGGGACGTATAATAAGTAGTATAAAGTACAAAGAGCTAAGGTCTATAAACGAAGTAGTAGAGGGTAAAGTAAGTAGATTAATAATAAGAGTTTTAGGGGGGCGTAGGAAGGTTTAAGAGACGGTTAGAAAGTAGCTAAATAAAGTACGAGGGAGCTAAAGGTTAGGAAGTAATAGAAGTACTATTAGAGACTCTTATAAAGGTTTATATCTTACTTAAACTTAGGGAAGAGCCTATTTAGTAGGACGTTTAATATAACGTATATAAAGTTTACGGATATAGAAGTCCGATAAACTAAGTTGCCCGGTATTATTCTTTTAGAGTATTACGTATTTCTAATAAATCGCCCAACTTCTAAGCTTACTAATATATAACTATTATCGGTAAGAAGTAGGTAAGCTATATCTTTATTTATAAGAGCGATATCTTTTATATAAAGATAAGCTCTTATAATAAGAGGTACGTATCGTATATATTATAATTTACGGATAACTAAAGGGATAAACGAGGAGGAGCTAGGTCGTATCTTAAGGTTAACCCGGTTATTTACCGCTCGTCGGTATAAGCTATATAAGTATCCGTTACGAGTCGTTACGAAGTATAAAGGTAATAGATACCGGGGAGTAGTAACTAATAGCTTAGTAATAGCCCGGTAGTAGCTATCTCGTAGTAAGACTATCTAATATTAGAAATATCAAATAATAGCGCTTTGGAGTAATAGTTACTATTTGATAAGTTAAGGATAGTTACGACGTCGTTGATTTAAAGTATCGCTAAGAAGTGATTAGGTTTCGATTTGGGCCCCGATTAAGCCCTAATTTATAGAGATTACTACTTAGTATACCTATTAGTCCGTTAATACTAAAGATATTCCGGTAGTTGTTCGGACACTCGCGTATACCTACTTCGTACCTTATATCTCTACTTTCTACGCTACCGATCCCGTAAATAAGCCTAATTTAACTAGATTAGGATCGAAATTAAGCTAAAGCTAGCTTACCGTTAATATATAACCGTTAGTAAGATAAGCTACCTACCCTTCTTCTTTATTATTATTTCGGATTTATTAACCTTTACCGTTATATATTATAAAGAGAGGAATAGAATAGAAATCGTTAGCGGTTACTAGTAGTTATTAAGCGGCGCTTCTTTAATAAAATTAGGGGTATAGATTATAAGATAGCGGTATAATACTATTTATACCTTTTCGTACTTAGCTATATTATACCGGTCTAATATTAGACCTTATTTATAAGAACCGGTGAGATCTCGTATACTAAATAAAGAATTAAATTAAGGCCGGCGGCTAAGAAAAACAAACGAAAACATAGCTATATCGCTATACGGGTACGTTATCGCTTACCCTTTAGGGGCGGCGGTAGATAACTTAACACCTCTTCGACTAACTCCTACTCTTTCCTCTATTTTTCCACCTCCTCGTTTATCGGGGAGGGAGTACGGAATTCTATAAAACTCTATACCCTTAGTAGGCCCCTCTCCCTCTCCTCCTCCTCACCGATACCGCCTAATATAGTATCATCGTTATCGTTATCCTTATCCTTATCCTTATCGTCATCGTCATCGTTATTAATAATGATAACTTCATTTTCTGCTACCATTATAGTAGGGGTAGCACTAGCAATATCGTCATCCTTCTCCTCCTTAGTAGCCGAGGTAGCACTAGCTATATCGCCCTCTTTATCCTCCTCCCCTAACTAGTCCCTCGACGTACCCGAGAGTATAACATCCTCCGCCCTAACTTAGGCCACTTACCGTAAGGCTCGCTAGATACGGGCCAGCCTTTCCTCCAACTCCTCCTCCACGTTGTCTAGCTAAAAACCACCCTTATAGGTATTAGTATACCGGAAGAGAGCTAGGCTATCCTCCTTATTTACTCCGACCACGCCCGTATCGATGATTCTCTCCACCTATAAGGGGGTAGACGATGGTAGTGGCGGTGCTATTGCTACTACTACGGCTGCGGCTGCTAGTAGTGGTGGTGGTGCTGCTACTACTAGTGGTGGTGGTGGTGGTGGTGCTACTGCTATTATTACTACTATTGCTATTACTACCGACTAAGACTAGGCGGGTAGAGGAGATAGGACTACGCCGACCTTTTTGAAAGAGTATTTGCCCCTTCGGCCGTTATATAAATAGTTAATATAATATCCTACTATTACCTTTCTTATCTCCTTACTAGCCTTAGCCGGTAAGATAATATAAGTTATCTATAGGCTATATTTAGCCGTATACGGTACGTAAAGAGCGACCGCTTCGACTCTACCGTATTATAGGAATAGCGCCGCTTAGTTTACGTTCTTATTAGTCGCTTTGAAAGCCGAGTTAGTCCTCCGCCTCTTAACCTCTCTTATTAGCACGAGGGCTAGTAGCGGCGTAGTAGTCGGCCCGTTGGGCTATTTAGCACTTGCCGGAACGCCGGCGTTAGTCTTCTTAACGTAGTCCTATATAGAGACCCCGGGCGCTATCTTCTTAGTAGGAGGCGTATCGTTATCGTCGTCGTCGTCGGTCCCGCGAGTATACTTATTAGGACGGGGGATGGCGGTAGCGGAGAAGGAGGAGGAGGAGGCAACGGCGGAGGAGGAGGCAGCAGTAGAGGAGGTGGCGGCGGTGGAGGAGGTGGCGGCGCGTAGGAGTGGTATTAGCTAAGGAATAAGAGGAGCTCTTTCCTTACCCTTACCCTTATCTATCTTCGTCTCTTACTTCTCGTACTCTTCTTCTCCCAGCAAATGCTCGGGCATCTCGAAATCGGTCGCGAGAGCGGCGGCTTATCTAGACGCGAAGTCCGGCTTAGGTTTGCGTTTCGCGCCCGCACGGCGACGAGAGGGTCTAGCAGATATGCTGAGTGGTGTTTTAGATGATGGTAGCAATACGTAAAAACTAGTGGAAGCGGCAGTAGCGGCTAAACTAGCGAAGAACAATACACATAGGTAAGATTATATGTTATTAGGGAGAAGAAACGGCGAGGAAAGCTATAAGGCTTACTATTATATACCCGTTAGTTAATAGCTTAGCTTAACTACATCGTTAATAGCCTTAATGACTATATCGTTAATAGCCTTAATGATTATATCGTTAATAGCTTAGCTACTATATATTTTAGGCTAACGATAAGCTCCAACTTTAGAAAGCCCGATTAAGGTTTAATTAAATATAGGATTTATAGTTTATAATAAGAGGACCTCGTATATTATTCTTATATCTTATGATAATACTAATAAGAACCTAATTAGGACCTAATTGGGTTTAATATTCGAGCCGGGACGAAACTAATATTATATAAGTAATAAGTTACGTAAAGAGGAAACCAATATTATATAGCTTATACGTATTAGGACTATTTTATAATCTAATTAAGATAGGTAGGTTTAGAAAGTAGCTAAGTTCTTACCGTTGCCTCGATCTTAGTTGCTATAAGGTCGAGAGGCCGTATCTATCATCGAGGTCTAAGACTCTAACGAGCTTTAGGTATAAGTAAGGCAGCTAAAAATCGAACGCCTACTACGTAGTAAACCACTCGTATAATAGATCTGCTATATTATCTATTTATAAAAGGTAGATATTAGGCTCTTTATCGGGCTTATTTAACGCTATTATCGTCCGATATCTTTAACTCTATTTTAATAAGAGGGATTACCGTAGAAGCCTACGTTATATTAATTATTAGCTATCGTATTTAAAGGATATATAAGGTATTAATCTTTTAGCTACGGTATATATAGATACCGTTATAACTCTAGATTATCGTCTATTAACTTACTTAACATCCTCTCGTCCGGCGAATTAGTAGCTACTTCCTTGAGACTTTAACTACGTACTTAGTAGCTACGTACTTAGTAGCTACGTAGTCGTAACCGCGTTTATTTATACTAATAATAATATAAGCTAAGTACCTTAGAATTATCGTAATATAACTACTATTTAGTAGGAATAGAAATAATTCTACCTATAAGAGCGCGACTTAGCTATTCGGGGAGCGGAGTTACGAATATTAAAGGAGGTGATTAACGTTAGTAACCTCGAATATCTATAAAGTAAGAGTAAGGATATAATCGAGTAATATTAGTAAGCTATTATAATCTAGGATAACGAAGTTACGGCCCTCGGCTAAACGATAGACTTTTATCGCTTTACCGGCGTAGATAAGCTCGGCGAACGTATCCTTTAGGATATAAAGCGATTTATAAGTAACGGGGTATATATATTTCTACCCTTATAAACCGCTAAGGAGGAGATCTCAGCGGACGGCCGTAACGACTCTTAGAGAGTGAATTTCTAAGCGGGCGTTAAAGCGGTTATTATATAAACGGTTCGTAAGTCCCCTTACTAATAATATCTTTAACTAACTCGAGTAGTTATATTAAGCTCTCGATATAACCGATATTATTAATAACCCCCTCGGTGTAGTCTCTAAGAGCTTGCCTTCGACTTATACAGTAAGTAAGTAGTCTTTTCGACGCGAGTACTACTAATACTCTTTCGCGGCTTTATACGTTAGTAAGAAGGAGATAGCTTTATAATAGGTTTATCTTAATAAGAAGCTAAATAAACTAGTTAAGCGATAGGAAGCTATTAACGACGAGATAGTATATAAACGGAAGGTCGCTTCGATATATTATTATAAGTATTTATCCTTAGAGACGCTCTTTAAACACCGTCGTACGTTAAACTCGAGTATAAATAATTTGGAGGTGGAGTATAAGCTACTTAACGGAGTTATCTACGAAAAAGAGGACGAGCTAAGCTACGAGGTACCGGACTCGGAGGAAGAGCGTACTAATAACGCGTATAAGACGGACTCGATATCTAATATAAAGTTAGGCGAAGCCGCGTATAAGCCGGACTTTGACTCTAATAAAGAGCTTAGCGACGAAGCGGACTAAGTATATATAATAGGTAATAGGAGCTCGTCTTTATAAAGATACGTAGCGGTAAAGTAGGTTTATAATATATAGATTTCTAGCTTTAATAGTTATCTAAGAAGAGCGGCCTATTAGATCCGCGTAATACCCGTAGTATACCTAATATCTATAATACTAAAGCTTATCTAATCTACTACTTAATAAGTGTTCTTTATATCTACTTTAATAAGGAATATATTAAAATATAGAAGTAGAAGAGGTTATTCCGTCGATTTTAGTTTACCGGTATACCCTAATTAGTATTACCCACCCTAATTAGGATCACCTAATTAGAGTCACCCACCTTAATAGGATCACCTAATTAGAGTCACCCACCTTAATTAGGATCACCTAATTAGAGTCACCCACCCCAAATAGGATCACGTAATTAGTATCACTCACCCTAATTAGCATCACCCACTTTATTAGGATCACTTAGGCGACGAAGACGTATACTTAATAATAGATTATCCCTTTAATATAAGCGACGGTAATTATATTATAGGTGATAATAATTATAATATAGCTTTTGAGCCCCGCGATTTTATCTACGACGATAACTATTACCCGATTGGTCTATCCGGTACGCCGATAATTAGCGATCTTACTCGTTACGGTGATTCTAAGACACCGTTATAAGTGAGCTTACACCGGTTATAACGTATAACGAGCCTACCTCGGTAAAGTATACCGCTAATACCGACGCTACGATTAATCTTACTAATCCCGCTACCGTTGCTACTAAATAGAATTCGCCCTCGACTACTAATAATCTAGTCTCGGCTTAGATTAACTTAGCTTAGATAGCTACTATATAGCTAGATCCTATTACTTTTATATAGATAACTTTACGTTAGCTTACTAAGACTATTCCTAAGCCTAATCGCTATATTACCAAAAATACCGACGGTAGTAAGTTTATCTATATATTTAACGGCTATAATAATAAGATCTAGGAGTAGACGCGTAAATACGAGTAGAGTAAATATATAGATAAGCACGATCGCCCTTATAAATGCTAGAATCCGGGCTACGAGAAGTTGCCTAGCTTTACGTATTCGGGCGGTTTGCTACGCTACGAGCGCGAGGTTTATAAGAAGTATAGTAGCCCTAAGAAGAAGTACTTTTATAAGCATACTAATTGTAAGAGATATACTATTCTAATTAGGATCACTTATCCTAATTAAGATCACCTACCCTAATTAGGATCACCTACCCTAATAAGGATTATCTTAGTTGGGATCACTTACGTATTTAGTATTAGATTAGGGATCGTTATAGTTTCAAATCTCAACTAAGATCGATTCGCCTACCCTAATCTTAGGATTACTCACCCCAATTCTATAGCTAAGTATAGTAATAATATTATCTTATAAGTATATATAAAACTATATTAACGGAAGTACGATAATTTATATAATAACGGTTATACTAATTAGTATTAATAGTTAGCCGGTAGCGGGTAGCGACCGTTAGTAATTTTATACCGGATTACGTCTTTAATAGCCGTTATAATAAGGCGCTTCGATCTTTATCCTTCTTTACGGTTATATCTCGGAATACTACTCTTTTTAATACGCTTATAATTATTATATTCTATACGCCGTTAGATAAGATAACGTCGTCGGCTTCTATTATAAGCGCTACCGTATATCGTCTTTATAATAGCTATAAATAGTAGGCCGAAGAGGAGCCTCGAATAAGACGAGTAGCTACGAAAGAGATTTAGAACTATTTAAGACGACGAAGCGGCGCGGATCGGGGTAATATTACGTCGCCTCGCCTTAGAAGAGCTAGGATTATCGTCCGTTCTACCCGGTGTTATAATAATCTAAGTAGATATCTTAGATAGCTTTATATCGATGATATAATACGTTAAGGGCACCGTTAACGAAGTAAAGTCCCTTCCGTACTTTGCGGAAGGTTTAACGTAATAAGCGTCTAAGTACGTACGGTAAATTTAATATATTATAGCCGCCGTTATCGATAATATTAATATTATCGTATCGACTTATAACTAACGCTCGGATAGCGGTAATTTCTAATAGACGCTTAAGCTACCCGTTATAAATAAGGCCGAGTTATTAGCGGAGGAGGTCTACCGCTATTTTACCGATATATATAACGATTTAGACGACGACCCCGATATATTCGACGATACGATCGATTATACCTAATCGCTTATCGACCGCTTCTATAAGATTAAGCGCTATTAAGAAAAGCGGAGAAAAATATAAGAGGAGCGTAAACGGATCGAGTAGGTCCTCGGCTATAAGGTCTACGTTTTATAGGACTTAGTCGTAGAAGCCGCGTACGTATACGATAACTTAGGGGAAGAGAGGAACCGGTTATTAGTAGATATATACGATATAGGTATATAGACGGAGTTCGTAGTATCGTAGGTAGAGATCGTAGGTCGCGTAATAGATAAGATTCTCGAGCTTATAAGGTCTCTCGACGCGTTACCGGCCGTCGTCGTCCTCGAGTAATTAGTAGAGAGCATTATTTAGGAGCTACGTTTACGATTATACCTCGGTCCCGCCGATTATACTAATAGCGGGTAGGGCGTTTTATAACCCTTTACTAAGATTATATATATTTTAATTAAGACTACTTTAATATAATAATATATGATCCTACTCCTCTTATATATAAGCTTACTATATCTAAGTATATAGATAAGCTTATTTTTAAGCGTTATATCTTAAAGTTAAATATTGTTATCGATATAGCCGGCCGTTATATTAGAGCTAAGGATACTACTAAGTATAATTACGAGCTCGTTATTCCGAGTGCTTCGTAGTACCGTAGAGAAAGGCGTCGTTAGATACTTATATAACGGTGATAATATCGCCCGTATAATTAGTTTATTTAGCCCGTATAGTTGGTCTTATTAGCCCGTATAATTAGTTTATTTAGCCCGTATAATTAGTTTATTTAGCTTATATAATTAGTCTATTTAGTACGTATAGTTGGTCTATTTAGTATATATAGTTGGTTTATTTAGTACGTAAATCTAGTCTATCTTTTATCGTCTTTTTAAATTCGTTTACAAAGTTCTACGGTCGACGTATAGATCCGTAACCGCGATAACCGATAACTCTTTAATAAAGAGTAAGGAGCTTATATATTTGGATTACTAAGCCGTAGCTTTAGTAGTTATAAGTTCGTCCTTTATAAGTTGGAGAATTCGAGGGACGGAGGATATTCTTTATCGTAATAGGTTTATAAGGAAGTAAGTATAATAGCTCTACTCCGGCTAGAAATAAGAAGAGGTTATAGTTTTAACTATACTAAGTATCTTTTAAGTATAATAATATTTATAGTTATAAATAATAGTAGATTTAGGCTCCGCTTAACCAAATCTAGAAATTATTATACTTTATTTTTATTAAAATCGATATAAAACGTTATTATTCCTAATTCGGTATTTGTAGGTATACGGATAGTTTATAGCCCCGAGATCACTTCTTATTATACGGAAGATAGAAGGTACGGCCGTTCCTCGGCCACTTACCTCTTACGCTTTATTACCGCTAATATCTTTATAAGGCTAATTCGAGGATCGCTTTAGTTGTAATACCGGCGCCTTATTACTTTCCGGAACGAAGGCTATAAGGTTATTAATACGAGCCTTATAGACGACCTTAAAGCCTCGGTTAACGGGCTAAGGACCGTTAAGCCGGGCGTTGCTAAGACTACCTCAGATCGTAGCTATTAGTATTATCGATTATTAAGAGCTAAGCGCGGTTAATAATAGTTAAGACGGAAGTTAATTCGAATATAATCGTTTATTCTCTACGGTATATAAGCCTTAAAACCTCGGCCGGCGGGCTAAGAACCGTTAGGCCGGGCGCCGCTAAGACTACCTCGAATCGTAGCTACTAGTATTATCGATTTTCAAAAGCTGGGCGCGGTTAATAATAGTTAAGACGGAAGTTAATTCGAATGTGATTGTTTATTCCCTACGGTATATAAGCTTTAAAGCCTCGGCCGACGGGTTAAGGACCGCTAAGCCGGGCGTTATTAAAACTACCTCGGATCGTAGTTATTAGTATTATCGGTTTTTAAGAGCTAAGCGTAGTTAATAATAGTTAAGACGGAAGTTAATTCGAATAAGATCGGTTAAATCGGATTAAGTTAGGATAAAGACGCGATAAGAAAGGTTATAATAAGGGGATTATTTATTAAATCGTAAATCGTAGTACTACGGTAAGTAAGGGGTATTATAATAAAGTGGTAAAAAGGATAATATAATAGAAGAGGTTCTATCGAAGATATAAGCCGCGGTAATAGGATTTTATTAGAACGTTTACGTATTCGATCCCGGTCTTAATTAAGATCCCGATCGATAAAAAGGGTTGTAAATCTTATAACCTCCTTTCTAGATAGAATAAGCCGAATCTTCTTCTTAGCGTTTAAGAGAACCTATCGAAAATCGCGTAAATTTGCTAACCCTACGATTATACTAACAACTACGTAAGAAACGGCGTAAGAACCGGAACTAATTTAAGAACTTACTAATTTTATTAATTACTTAGATCTTATTAATTTCGTAGATTCCATCGAGTTTATAAGTATTAAGAAACCGCGTAAAGCTCTTAATCGACGAGTAACCTTTTAAGAAACCGTATAAGGCTCTTAATCGACGAGTAATCTTTTAAAACTCGATCTAAGAATTAACCCGTTCTTAAGACTCGAGCTACGATCCGAGGCCCGAGCTACTTTAAGACCTAATATACGGATATAAGGGAGCGATAGCTTAAGAGACTTCTAAGATAAAAGGTAGTAATTCGGCTAACGAAGGGATACGCCCCCGTTAGCTACGGCTTAGGGGAAACGTACCTATTCGAGATATAGTAAATCCGTCGTTACTTAGGTAGTCTAAGCCGAAGAGCTATCGCGCCGTAAGAGAAGGAATAGACTAAGGATACCGGGAAGAGGAGGAAGGATATAATACCGGAACCTAGCTTATCGTCTAGCGGGACGTATCTTCTAAATTTGGAGAGACTCTAAGACCCGGACCCGGACCTAGACCTAGATCTAAAACTAAAGCTATTAGCTTAGAAGCAATACCTAAACATTTTCACGAGGAGGTTAACCTTTCTACCTAAGGAAAGATTAGCCTAATCAACCGCTTAGAGTTACCTACCCCCAAATAGCTTATCGGTTAGATTCTATTCTTTACTTATACGTAAGACTTTGAGTAGATAATAGGCCGGGACTTTTGGAAGGACTTCCGCTAACGAGGATACCGTTATAAAGGACCGGAACGAGTTCTCGACTCGCGGTAATATAATATATTTTAGTAATACTAAGAGTAAGAGAGTTACCCGTAGCGTTCTCGCTAATAAGATCTACGGTATAGTCGCCGGTATAGATATAGCTTAGCTAGATTTCTACGTATATATTAGAAGGTATTATACTTTTTATACTCCCCTCTTTTTCGATCGATTACGATTTTATAGACTTTATAATCCTTTACGATTCTATAGGTCTTATAATTCGTTACGATTCTTTCAATTTAGTAGGACTTATAACGTTGCGAATTAGGCGGTTCTATAAACCGCTCGCTAAACCTACTTAGGCTAGTTTACGCTAAGGTTTTACTACTAGCTTAAGTAGTAGAGCGGTTAAAACGCTAGCTTATAGGTTAGAGACCGGGTTCGACTCCCGGCTTAGGTAAGATATACGTATATACCTCTAGCTCTCTTTTAGAGGGGTACGCGTATATAGACTTCTTTCTTTTATTCTTTTTTAACCTTTTAAAGGTGCTAAGCGTTATCGGTATAAGTCGTTCTTTCTTATTTAGATCGAGTTAAAAAATGATAATATTAACTTCTTACGATAAGAAAATACCGAAGGACTATATCTATAATATTTATACGGGTCTCTTACCTTAGCTTTGATCTCGTTCTTAAGATAGATACGGATATAAACGTTATCGTTATTTATAGATATACTAATATTTTTAGATCTCTTTAGCGAAGTTTGATATTCGGTATAGCCTAATCCTACTTTATCTTCCGAGTAACCCTTAGAAACTAATAGATATTTATTTATAGCCGTCTCGCTTATCGCGGCGGGGTTAAGCGTATCTCGGCTACGATCTACGAGATACCCGGTAGGCTTTAAAAGAGCGGTTTAAAATAGTATACTTATTTTACGGTCTTAATTTATTTAAAGCTCTCGTCTTTTACTAATAAGAGATCCGTTTTAGATTATCTATAACTATATTACCTTCTACGAATACCGTAATACTAAGACTATTACCGTTTCGGATATAAGTCTACTCTTTTATATATTACGGAGGGGATCTACGATATATTATAATCTAACTATTTAAAGTAGAAGTAGGTAACCGGTAAAATATAGATATAAGACTAATAATCTACTTATTTATTTAGGTTATTTATATTCTACGCTATTTAGGTAAGCTTATCTATAGCTTCGATCCGGATACGTACGATTATTCTATTACGGTTAAGAAGGTGCGGGAGATTACTTATACTACGAGAGAGGAGGCTCGTTATACCGAAACGGATAACGAGGAGATATTTGTTTAAGGTGTCTATTATCTAATAATATATTTAAGCTTTTATACTATAAATTAGGTGTATTCCGGCTCTCGCTTAGCTCGGCTGTTTATAAGCTCTCTTATATCTAGAGTTTAAGGTGTTTTATCTTTTAATATTCTTATTAGAACGTTTTCGGCGTTCTTATATACGTGCCACCCTAATTAGGACCCTAATCGATAAAAGGGGTTGCTAATCTTACAACCTCCTTTCTAGATAGAATAAGCTAATACTATTATATAGATTACACCCGTAAGAAGCCTCTATATGAGAAAGGCTCTTTTACTTAGTAACCGCGGTAAAGTAGCCTAATCGTTATAATCTATTATTAAGGCTTTCGTCTACGAGATTCTTAGTTTATATATTAAGTAGAACTAAGAGGTTTATCCTACTATAACGGTCTCGCTATCGTTATCGATACGCCTAAATATATAAGAGCATCTACACCCTTATATATAGTACGTTATATAGATTACCTACGCTAAACATAGCTAACGCTACTTATATCCGCTTACGCACGTACACTTACCCTATAAACGACTTACCTTATAAATAACTTACTTTATAAACAACTTACCTTATAAACAACTTACCTTTAAACAACTTACCTTATAAACAACTTAACTTATAGATAACTTAACTTATAAACTACTTATAGATAACCTACTTAATATATAACTTACTTTATAGATAACTACTTTATAGCTTAATTTATAAATAACTTACCTTATAACTTACCTTATAACTTATAACTTACTTTATATATTTTATAATACCCGACTTTGTATAATATTAGCTTATTTAAACTTATAAAAAGTTTACCGAGACTTTTCAAAAATAAAGTATAATTATATATCGATTAGAATAAACTTAGTATTCTTCTTCTTATAATACTTAAAACGATAAAGTACTACGGTTTAAAAGTTTTAGAAGTATTAGTAACGTTATTTTAAAACTAGTAATTCTTTACTTATATATTTTCAAAAGTCTAAATAGGGTTATAAATTATAATTACGGTTTTAATTAGCCGATAAGAAAACTTATCGTTACCGGGTACTTCCGCGAGGAGGGTTAAGATACGATTTTAGTACCTATAGCCTCTAATATATTAATTAGTATTATTATATACTCCCCCGACGATATAGCGACCTACTATACTTATTAGTAGTAGCTTAAAGTCTTTGACCCGGTAAGTATTTGAAACGGTTAAGGTAAGGTTCGTAGTAGCTTATGATCTTTATATTCTCGTTCTTCTAATATCCGGGAGTAGCTCTACTTATATAAGGCATCGTCCGAGGCCCCGATAAAGGGCGTTATTCTTAGCTTTAGCTAAGTATAAGTCTTATCCGACTTATAACTTAACCGTAGCCGCTTTACGGAGCTAAGTATAGTCGGGGATAACCTAACGTACTTACTACGTCCCTCCGTAAGGTTAAAGTTTATAGTTTTTAACCTACTCTTATATAAGTACCTTATATCCCTACTAAAGGAACCTTTATTTTTGATTAATAATACTATATTAAAAGCCTTTTATATCCCGCTTATTATATAATACGATAGTCTTATATTATTAAAAATAACCTTAACTTATATTTTCGTACTTATTATATTAAATTAATTAAAGAATATTACTTCTCCTAATTTAGATTTTAGGCCCCCGATTATCCCTAATACGATTACGGACTAAGTATATTATTTATAAGTACCTTAGTATCGATCTTCTATAAAACTTATTATAGTCTATAAAGCTTATTAAAGTTTCTCTTTAGGGTCGAGCTTTAACCTTTTATTACCCGTTATTACTACGGTTAGCTAAGACTTAGCCGTCGAGTTAATAAAGTAGAAATTTAAATAAACTATCGCCGGTATAAAGCTATACGATTCGTAAAGTTATTTTAAATTACTAAGAGCCTCGAAAGGATTAGTTTGGAATCTAATATATATATCCTTTCCGGAGTCGAGACTTTAATATATATTAGCTCTAAAATTACTACGGTTATCTATATAATAAGGTATTTTCAAATTAACGATAACTAATTTAATAAGTTATCCGTAGTTTTACAAATATTATAATCAAATAAGCTTATAATTACTAGTAGAACTAACTAGGTAACTATCGTACGCTAAGGTTAGCTAACCGCTTATTTTTTAGGGTAAAAGAGATATTTAGTTACCGGAAACGGCGGACTACGAGGGTACTGCGCCGCTTATAACGTATTTAGTAAGGCTAGACTTACTTTAAGCGGTATCTACTTTCCCCTTCTCGATTCCTTAGAGCGCCGTCGGCGGATACGAGATCGACCTTTCGGTTATCGAGTACTACCTAAGCGCCCTAAGAGGAGACCGCTACTTAGAGGTTTAACTATTTAGCGTCCCTAAAGGGAGGGTATCTCCCGATACTCGTCGTAAGCGTAGTAATCTACTAATAGCTTATAGAGCTTATCTATTAGCGTTAAAGGACGAGCCTTTAACGTTATCTATACCTTTATAAAAATAATAAAGAGTAGCGTATATAAAGAATTAGTAAGGACGTACTAAGCTACCTTTGTTATCCTTATAAAAGGGTAAGGGTAGTCTCGGAGACGGCGTAGCGCTGCGCCCCGAGAGTTTAACCGCTAACGTTAAGTACTCGTTAATATATTTAGGGACCGTAAAGCTTAAGGGTTAGCGGCTAATAAAGATAAGGGACTAAATAGCTAGCCTTCGTCGCCGTCGGCTATTTTCCGTTAATATAAAGTAAATAAGCTTTTTAGATATAAAGATTCTTCTTATAGATTCCTTATAACTTAGTAGGCTATCCCCTTAAAGTCGTACGTTATTAGCGGTTTTTAAGCTACTTAAAGTAACGTTATAAAGATATAAGACTAAGTAGCTAGCCTTCGTTACCGTCGGCTACTTCCGTTAATATAAAATTAGTAAGTTTTTTAGATATAAAGATTCCTCTTATAGATTCCTTATAGCTTAATAGGTTATCCCCCTAAAGTCGTACGTTATTAGCGGTTTTTAAGCCGTTTAAAGTAACGTTATAAAGATATAGGACTAAGTAGCTAACCTTCGTCGCCGTCGGCTACTTCCGTTAATATAAAATAAGTAAGCTTTTTAGATATAGAGATTCCTTTTATAAATTCCTTATAACTTAGTAGGCTACCCCTTAGAATAATAATAATAAGTAACTATAACGTTAAGCCCTCGTCGATACGTAAATAAGGACCGTAGAGCTTATACGTTAATAGTCGGTAAAATATAGGATAAGTCGGTTAGCCTTTGTTACCGTCGGTTATTATACGAGTACTCCTAATAATATCCCTTCGCTTAAGCTAGCTTAATATAAAATAGTATATAGGTAAATAAGTACGTATAATATCGTTTATAAAGTTATTAGGAAAGGTAATAGTTCCCACCGCCGTTATCTCCCTCGCGGGAATATAAAGGGTTACCGAGATAATACTTACTTTACCTTAGGTATAGATACTAATATCCCCCCGTTAAGAGTAATAGTTAAGTTACGCCGTAGGTATTAAGCAAAGCTTAGTAGCCTACGCGTAACCCTTTTAAATATTATAAGCGAAATTTATAACGTTAAAAGTCTTAGTATTCTAAAACCGCTAAACCTTTTCTTAAAAGTAGGCAAGTTTATAGAACTTAGACTTACGCTTATTGATTATATTAATTATAAGATAAGTACTTAGTAAGTTAAGTAGCTTACCCGTAACTATATAATACTCTAATAGAAGTAAGTCTTTAATATTAAAGGTCTTAGTATTCGTAAGTATTAAATTACTTATCTAAGAAGAGGTAAATATATCTAGTTTTTTCCTTCCTTTATATACCTACCGACCTTAGTTTACGGTCCTAGCCGCGCTAACCGGTTCGAGGGTCTAAAAATTAATTCCGACAAACTTATTTATATAAGTAAAAATAAAAATAGACTCGCGGCTACTTAACTTATCTCCCGCCCCGTACGAAGCGAAGGGACTTAGTTAGATTTTGTCTAATAGCCCGCTACGTAGTAGGTGCTTAGTAAGCCGGATAACTTATACGTAATATATGATAATAACCAAAGTAGATAAAGCTAAAAAGTATTAAGTATTATAGTTATAATAATACGACGTTTATAGCTATAACGGTACGACGCCGCGGAGTAGGTACTTAGTAAGCTAGATAACTTACGCGCGATTACCGGTATAGCGGCTAATATAGAACTTATAGCGTTATAGCTTATAGGAACTTATAAAAGTCTTAGTATTATAAAGTAACCGTAGTTATATACGGTAGTATAAGAGGAAGGAATACTTTTTTTTTCCTCCCTTATATACCCACCGACTTTAGTTTACGGTCTTAGTTATATTAGCCGGTTCGGGGGTCGGAAAATAAATTCCGATAAACTTATTTGTATAGGTAAAAATAGAATTAGACTCGCGGCCGCTAAACCTATCTCCCGCCTCGTAAAAAGCGAAGGGACTTAGCTAGATTTCGGCTAATATTTCGTCTAATAGCTTATTATATTATAGGTGTCTAGCAAGCTAGATAGCCTACGTATAATATATGGTGATAACTAAAGTACCTAACTTAGAAAATATTAAGTATTATAATTATAGCGGTATAACGCTTATAGCTATAGCGGTAGCCCGCCGCGTAGTAGGTGCCTCGTAAGCTTAGCATTCTACCCGCGATTGTTATAGCTATAGTAGCTATAGCGGCTATAGCGGCTATAACGGCTACGGCGGCTATAACGGTTATAGCGGTCATAACGGTTATAGCGGTTATAACGGCTACTATAGAACGTATAGCGTTATAGCTTATAAGAACTTACAAAAGTTTTGGTACTATAATGTAACTCGTAGTCATATACGAAAGGAGGGAATACCTTTTTTTTTTCCTCCCTTATATACTTACCGACCTTAGTTTACGAGCCTAACCGTATTAGCCGGTTCGGGGGTCCGATAATTAATTCCGATAAACTTATTTATATAAGTAAAAATAAAAATAGACTCGCAGCTACTAAACCTATCTCCCGGCTTATACGTAAAGCGTAAGCTTAGCTATAAATATATAAGCAACTTACCTTATAGTCCGGGACTTACCTTATAATCTAGGACTTACCTTATAATCTTAGAGATACCTTATAATCTTAGATATACCTTATAATCCGGGACTTACTTTATAGTCTTAGAGATACCTTATAATCCGGGACTTACCTTATAATCCGGGATATACTTTATAGTCCGGGACTTACCTTATAGTCCGGGACTTACCCTATAGTTTAGGACTTACCTTATAGTCCGGGACTTACCTTATAGTCCTAAAGATACCTTATAGTCTTAGATAAACCTTATAATCCGGGATTTACTTTATAGTCTTAGAGATACTTTATAGTCTTAGCTATATTATTATACCGTATACTTTAATAGGCCTAAATATAGTATTTATATAAAGCTGTAATAATTATAATCGCTGTAACGTAGCGAGTAGAAGCGTAAGGAACCTCGGCCGAAGGTAGTAAGGTCGGGAAGTCTTAGGTACGATAATAAAGCTTACTAAGGTGCTAAAGGAAGCGAAGATATAGAAGAATAAGGCTTATATTCTTACTTATTAAACTATTTACTAAACTACTTATTTGCTTAAAGAAAGTTTATTAATAAGAGGGTAGAAGGCTTATATTTATAAGCGTTCGGCCTTAGGTTAATTTGTAATCCTTTAGATTCTAAAGGGTTCGGCGTGACGTAAGTACCTTATAATATAAGGGAAGTACCTAAGAATATAAGGCTATTGCTTTAAATTTATAAGGCGATTAGTAGGTTAGCGGGGCCTACGTTAGTAATAATGCTCTTAGCATCGGGAATTATAAGGTAAGTTCGGAAATCTTAGGAATATTCTTATAATAATTTTAGCCTAAATTATAAGGTAAGTTCTATACCCCGATTAAGCCCTAATTAGGTTATAGGGTAAGTTCCCTTAGTATAGGGTAACTTCCTTAGTATAGGGTAACTTCCTTAGTATAGGGTAAGTTTCCTTAATATTAGGTAACTTTCTAGATAAGTATAAGGTAAGTTCCTTAGTATAAGGTAACTCTCTTAGCACTTATAGCTATTATGTTAATATATACTTATAGTCTGGGATTTGCCTTATAATTTAAGATTTACCTTATAGTCCGGGACTTAGGTTCCGTAGGTTAGACGAACGTAACGGAGCTGTTTACGAGTCCTTAGAAATTTGCTATACCCGCCTTAATAGTGATTATAGCGTATTCTACGATAAGCTATCTATTTCGAGATATCTCCCGGGAAGCTTTATAAGTTATATAATAACTCGTAAATAACCTTAGCGGTAGATAAAAGTATTATAAGAAAGGATAAGATATTAGAGGTACGAAAGATACTCTATTATAAAGAAGCTACGGTATAAGTAATTAGGGTGGGGTAAACCTAATTAGGGTAAGGTAAACCTAATTAGGGTGGGGTAAACCTAATTAAGGTGGGGTAAACCTAATTAGGGTGGGGTGAACCTAATTAGGGTAGGTGATCTTAGATAACGATATATTATAAGCCGAGAGATAGTAGTTAGTCGGCGTAATTAAGTACGTAGATGTTAGAACCTCCTCTTATAATAGTAAATACTCTATTTTAGTTCGCTTTCTTATCCGTTGTTTCGTATACCTAAGGTGTGTTAATAGCTTATACTCCCTTTTACTTACTTTAAGCTTTTAGGTAACGTCTATTTCGTATAATATTAGTATATTTAGTATATATCTAACTTTGTTTTAGTCGGGTCTTATATATATTATATATAGAAGCTTTAGGTAATAGTACCTTAGCTATAAAACTATAAGTTACTCTAATCTTTCTCGTAAAGCGTATACCTTCTTTATTACGTATAACTTTCCTCTCTATTTAAGTTATAATTACTATTATATCCTCCTCGCTTTTAGGTACTACGAAATATATCTTTTCTTCGAAGAAGCCGGACTTTAAGAAAGAAGTAAAGATTACTAACGTTATTATATATAGCCGTAACCTAGACCGGGTACTTATACCCGATATCTAAGCTACGATATACCTTTATTATATAGAGGTATAAGAGTCCCTTTAGTTTATAATCTTCCTAATCGTCCGATACTTATTAGATAACCGGAAACTAGTAATAAAAGAACTATACGTAAAGCTTAGACTAGGTCCCCCGTTGGTAATTCGGCACATCTTTTTAGACGGGATTATTACGTATTTTAAGGCGTATATAAGGACGTACGACGATCGGCTACCCGATACGTTAGTAAGCTTCCTCCCCGAGCCGGCCTTTATATTACCCGTAGTATCTTCTAAATCTAACTTTTATACTTCCCCTCGGCCGGTAATATCGAACCCGGCGGGTAATCTTATATCCGTAAATACTATTACCCTTACCTTAACCGTTATCGTAGTTATCCTTATTTATAACCCCCTAATATATTCCCTTTTATACGACCGACTCCTTATTAGTATGCCTCCGGCGTTCTTTACGAGCTAGTTAACGGAGGCGTCCCTTTATTAGCCTCGGACGGTAACCTACTTCGACTTCTCCGTCGGTCCTTAGGGAACGCCGAGGAATAGCCCGTAGTATTATCGTTAATATAGCCCCTTTAGTTCTCGCTAATAACGAGTAAGCCTTTAATACTAACTATTATTTTAATAGTAACCGGGCTAGTATTACCGATAAGATACTCCGCGATAGTAAGCCGATTCGTAGTAGTTCGGTCTTTAGCTTTAGTATTAGCTATCTTTTTAGTAGTAATATAGAGAGTAATAGTACTCTCTTCCTAACCGGGATCCTTTATCGTAGAAGCTAAGCCCGCCTAAGCCCTCGAGCTATAGAGGAGACGTTATCTAAGTAAAGAATAAGGGAAAGGTGCTAAACGTTATCCGACTCCTTAGTAACTAGTTTTTCGACCCGGAGCTATATTATAATAAGCTAATAGTAGGAAAGATTACTCTTACCTTAGCTTATATATAATCTCGTCTAGAACGTACGAGAGAGGTGTATTAGGAGGAGTTAGATAAGGTATTTAAGGACTTTATACGAGTCGTATAAGAGCTCCCTTATAAGAAGTAAGGTTCTTATATAATTTTCGGTTAGTTAAGAGAGGATACGCGGGTCTATAAGCTTAGAGGGATAGACGTATATACGGCCCTTTATATTTGCCTTAACCGTATATCGTAATAAAACTATTATTTTATAAAAAAAAAAAGGTGGACGAAGTTTATAATTAGCTCTACTAAAGGGTATAACTTATTTTAGATAGAGATTTTTCTTAGTAGAGTAGTGATCGAGTAAACGAAAGTGTCGTTATAGAACTACGATAGAAAGCTTAGCTATGTTATAACGTGTTTAAACGTGCTAAGAGGTTGAGGGTCCCCTTCAAATAATTAAGATTAGGCCCTAATTCGATCCTAATTTGGGATCTAGTTATAAGTAAAGTTACCTTCTTATAAACTTAATAGGATTAGGACCTAGTTATAAGTAAAACGGTAAATATACTTAAGTAATTAAGGTATAGGAAGTATCTTTCTAGTAAATAAAGCGCTCTTAGAAAGTATATAAGGTAGTATTCTTTCTTATAAAAGGCTTTTATATAGGCTCTTATACTCCTACTAATCTCTAGACGTTTAATAAGGTAAGATTATAACCGCGTAAGGAGTCCGATATGTCGTCGTTAAACGTAAGTATGCTTAGAAGGGAATTTGATCGCCTAAGATTAACGGGGAATAGATCTTACTTAGCCGCTGTATAATATACTTTGACCGCTATTATAATAACGATAATAAAATCGAGACTTATATTAAGGAAAGGGGTATCGAATTATTAGATTATTAGTATATAGTCCCGAACTTAATAAGGATAGCTTTATAAGAATTCTCCCTCCCTTTAGACGACCCTATCGTAGATACGCTTAGAATAATAACGCGATTACTAACGAGGATTTTATATATACTTAGATGTAAGGGATATAACACTTTTAGATATACTAATAAGTCCCTTACCGAGGTAGTAACGTTATTTTTATAAATAGAGCTATAGCGGAGAAGGACGGTATAAGAGAGGACCGATAAGGACGACGAGGCGGATAAAGAGGATAAATAAGGGTACGGACGCTAAGTTTTTGAGTAAGAGGAAGTATTTATTAGTCTAATCGACTCGGATTAAAGTATAAGGAAAGGTAGTATCTAAGTATATATAGTAGAAACGACGGGTACTTCCTATAGAATCGTTAGGTAGACGAGGTACTATAGACGAAATAATAACTTATAGTAGCTAATTAGGTCTTTTTAGATATAAGTAAATAGAGCCGGGGTCTAGTAGATAAGGCTATCCGTAGGAAGCCGGGGTTTTACTCGGTACGCTACGTTTATATACGTTTTATAGCGGACGGTTATATACCTTAGATATATAAAATCAGGATAATAAGTAACCGATATATCGAAATATATAATATAAGCGGGTATACGTTATTAGATTCCTAATACTTATTTTAACTTATCTTATAATTTAGCTTATTATATTTAGGTAAATAATAAGGAGGTAAGTAACTTACTTAATAATCTATTTATAAAAGGGCCCTCCTACTTAATACTTAATAGATAGAAGGTGTGCTTACCTCCTTATATAGTAGTGCTATCGGCTCTTTATCGATACCGAATATTCTATATCTATCTAAACTATATCCTCCCTCCCGCCGGTATATAATTATATAGATATCCCTACCTTTATAGCTAGAGCTAATATAATAAAGCCGCGGCGTAGCCGAAAGGTTATGTACTTCTCCTTACGCTATATTTCTAGCTTCTCCCTAAAAGAAGAGGCTATCGCGCGAGGCCTACCCGCTAATATTAGCTAGAAGGATCTAATTACTAATCTTACGCTTTAGGAGTTCTTCCTCTTATTAGACGATCCGCTTCGGCCTACTTTACTACGATTAGTAGATATAACTATCTCTTAAATAATTAACTTTATTAGATTCACCCGCCTTTCCTTAGCCGATACTAGTACTTATACCGATATAGTTACTTAGTTTATTGCTCGCGAGATCTAAGGGCGTAACGGACCTTATATTATCCCTAGTTACTCGAACCGTTATTTGGACTATATTATATTCTATTAGTAATATATAGCCGACCCGAACGAGGACTTTATTAAGTAGAACCGCTCTTAATATTATATACGCGACTCTTATCTCTAATACCGTAGACGTTTGTCTATTTTCTACCCAAAGTATATATAAGAGTCGAATTAGCGAGTCTTATATACGATTTAGGGCTATAATAGTCTTCGGACTCTTAATACCGCGTTCTATATATACTATAAGGTATAATATAATACCCGGAGGAGGCGGGAGCGTTAGGAATAAGAAATTAGAGATAGCTAAGGAGATAAGGATAAAGTAAGGATAGTAAGGAGGATTAGTATAGATAGAAAGGTAGGTTATAGTAATATACTAATATACTCGTCTTAACGATAACCTATCCCTTATAGTTATATTAATAGATAAGCGGTTCCGCTATTATTTAGCTATTATTAGAAACTTAGAAAGCTTAGTTAGGCTACCCGTTCCTTATACTTACGATTCGCTACTAATTAGCTACTAATTTCGCTAACCCTTTATACTTTGATCAAAATAAAGATATTAGATACTTATATTAGTTCCTTTTACCTAAGTAGATATAATATAAGTAAATAGTTCTTCTAGAAAATACCTTTATACGGTTGCTTTTATTCTAATAAGATATACTAACGGTGCCTATATATATCTTATTACTATAGATACGGCTATGACTTTAAACGTAGTATAGGTATAAGAGGATAATACCTCTCGAGTATTTAGGTCTTAGAGTAATATAATTATCGACGTAACTATCTTATTACTTAGATATCTAATATCTTAGAGTAACGTAATCTTACCTACTATATCTATTAGTACCCTTCCGATACTACCTATATCTCTTATAACTTACCTTTCCCGGATATTATAGCGCCGGTTCTAGCCTTAAGAACGGAGCTAAAAGGCTCGGAAGATCGAGTATATAGAGCTTAGGGTACTATATATAATCGAGGTTATACGTATTATCAAAGTCGAACTTCGATAATACGTTAAAGTATATATATTAAACGCTCGGAATACGGTCTTAGAAGTCGAGGCTATCGAGTATACGGAGTAGTACTTAATCTACGACGATAATATTACGGATACCGAGGCCGAAGTCATCTTATACGATATTAAGCGCTTTCTCGCCGAGGGCGTCTTCCAATTAGATATAAGGAGCTATCTTAGGGAGCTTCCCGTCCTAAGCCGCTACCCTTCTTAGCTCGATAAGTTTAAAGCTACCCGCGATGATCGTATTATAAGTAATAACTATAAGAAGCGGTGGCTTTTACTAATACGGGATAGCCTTTTAATCTACGAAAATTTATATAATAGGTGACCGAGGGTTAGGACGTTAATCTACTCGGCTAACGGGTATAAAGATAGAGGACTAAGGCTTAACCGGTATATTAATAATAAAGAAGTATAGACTAATAAGATTCTATACTTAGATATATAATTAGTTACTTAGCCTATAATATGAACTCTATATAAATAAGCGGCTATATTAGCCTAGCCTAAATTGGGTCCCGATTAAAGGGGTCTTTTCTGATGAGATATACCTTAAACTAAATTAGGCTCGTGAATTGGGCTCGTGAATTGGGCTTGTGAATTAGGCTCGTGAATTAGGCTTGTGAAATAATATTGCGTTACAACACGTGGAAAAAGCAAAAGAGTCTGCTCCGGCCCGGAATTGAACCCAAGACGTTGTCCTATCTACTCTGAACCCTAACCCTTATCATATCACGTGACCAGTCACGTGACTTCGGCTCCTGAGTCAGCTCCTGAATCGGCTCCTGAACCCATGTTTTGGCTCCTGAGACACACCCCCTCAGCCAATGAAATCGTCCGAGTGTTGTACTGGGGGTTAGTAGTTGGACTAGTGAGTTTATCCTCTTTTCCAATCGGAGCAATAGAGTCAATAATGGTGGTGGTGGGCAGGTGTACTAACTGGGAAACAGCATATCAAGCCATGTCCCAGCATTATGCCTGGTGGATGATGCTCCCGCATGAGCAGTTTCGCCAAATCATCGATCCCGAGAATCAGGTCTGTATCCTCCTGGCATCACATTGGATCGCGGTCAAGCAGATCATGGCCGTCATCACGGAGGCGGAGTGGGAGGCTAAAGGTGAGGCGGCACAGAGGGCAAGTGGTGATGGGAATGTTGAGCTGGGTATGATACGGTGGTTAAAGTATCTGAATGGGTTGGTGGATGCGGAGCATGCTGCGTATAACCAGTGGCCGATGTGGGTAGAGGCACAACTGGATCGGGATAGAGGCTTCTTTGGAAAGACGAGGTGACTAGCAGCCATAGGGCTTTCGGTCCATCGGGCTCAGACACGGTTCGGCTTTGTGGGCGCGATAGGAAGTTCTCTATTAGTACACGAAAAACTATCACAATGTTATGGGATGTAGACGTCCACTGTGGTAGCAGACAAATCCTGGCTGGTGACAGTCACTGCTTCTGTTAACAATTTCGCCTGTCTTACATGAGTGCCACCGGTACAACAGCTTCGAAACAAGGCTGAAGACAATTTGCGTGAAAGGAAGAGAGGATATGACTTCAATTTGGTAACCACCCTTGATCGTATCTCGCATTCAGAGGGGAGCTGATCGCTCCTTGGCTGTTTACGGATAGCGTCTGATTGGTCGTGATGTGAGTCAACCTTGACCGAGATGTGGAGGCTGTGCACATCACCGAACACCGTAATCGCGGCCCCAGAGTAGCTTCACAAAAATCACACTGGTGTTAATGCAAGAACAAACCCATATTCTGCTCTCATCCTCATGAACGTAGAGAAGGCATAAGTGATGAGTATACAGCGCCATAATGATCGAACATCTTCATAACGGGCGTCAATACGAAACAGGTTCACCTTGGACATTCATCCTGTTGGCTCGCACTCTGCTCCTCTGTCGCTCACCTGTTGCCATGGCCACTTACGTTCCAAAAGATCTCTCCCGACCCTCGTCATCATCATCATCGAAGCCCTTCATAAACCGGGACCAAAAGACCAACGAGTACGAACTCCAAGCCTGGGCAAACTCTCTCTCCCCAGCATCCACAAGCTCGCCGCTTGCCTTCTCCTCTCCCGCCCCACACACGACCTTCACGGCGACAGCCACACTCCAAATACAAACCTTGGGCAAACCCTGCTTCTCCCCGCCCGTTCCGTTCAGACCAGACCCTATCCCTGTCTTCGACGTGGACCCAATCAACCATACCTTACCATCCTCCCCGCGGTATATCTCTCTCCGACCACAACGCTCCAGCGGGTCAAGCCAGCTGGTCTCCGGAGACGACCACGGTAAAGTCCTAAGCACGACAACCTACCGCTGGGGCCCGGGAAAACCACCCGTCATCTCGCTCCCTCCCCCAAACCAACCATTCTCTGACCAAGAATCATGGGATACCTTCCCCATTACCCCCGTCTCCCTCCTGAGCCGTTCCCAGATCTTTCGCCATCCACAGCTCGGCACCTTCAGCTGGCGGTACGCCTCACGCTCCGAACGCCGGAGTCTGGACCCGAAAGCAAGGAGTCTTCTTATTCTGGAACGTGTTACAGGTGTTGCAGTAGTAGGCGGGAAAACGGAGGAGAATCGTCAGATGGTGGGGATGTTTGCTCGGGGTGAGGAGACTAGGACGCCGGGGAGTAAGGTTAGTAGTGCGGGTAATGGAGGGCGGCTGATGCTTGACTTGCGGTTGTGGGAGGGAGAGGAGGAGGAGGGGAAGGAGGTGGTGGTTGTGTTGGCTGTTACAAGTGTGTTGGTTATGTTGAAGAAGGAGCTTGACCGCTGACTGGCGATGCAGAATAGGGTTGTGGTTGGGGTTTGGAGGTCGTGATGGGTTCCACGGTGTTGTGTTAAAATATCAGGCTTATACAAAAAGGCAAAGTTGTATAACCTGCACCGAGGCTGGGAGAGATGAGGGAATATGCCAGGGTGTTAGGACACTGGGGTGCTATGACACTGGACAGGACAAAACCCTACTCACCTTGAGGGTGTACAATTCCCCTCTTCTCACTGTTCCTAACTCAACAACATCCGTCCCAAGTTGTTATACCACATAGTGCCATGTATGCATACTGTTCATCCTCCCCGATCGTCTCCTCCAGGCAGACCTTGCTCAGGGATGCACCAGGTGAATGCACTCGGCGACCAGACTCGAACCACATGCATCCTGTGCGGCAGGCAGTTAGATGTGAACAGAATAACGAGTCCCTGGCTACTTACCTTACACTTCGCTTATGGATAGTACCCGACGAATACTTTGAGTTTTTTTAAGTCATTCTGCAACCTGGGATGAAAGGCAACGCACTGTTGACCAGAACTTGACACAGTAGATGTCCCTAAATCAGGCCCCTGGTCAAAACGTACATATTGATCAGTGTGTGGCCTCTTATGCTTCGTCTTCAGGCTTGGTCAACTTCAATGAGTGTCCCACGTTGATGCAACAGTTATAATGTAGGGTAGGTTGTATGAATTGACGTAGGGTAAGCGCAAACTGGCCAATTGCTCGAGTCATGAACACGACAAGATACTCCATGAACAACCAAACTGTGACACATTTACACAACATTTTCAAAGGTTCGATGGTGTAGTTGGTTATCACGTCAGTCTAACACACTGAAGGTCTCCAGTTCAAGCCTGGATCGAATCATATGCTTTTGTCCTCCTCAACTACCTTTTTGCCGTTGCGTAGACAATCGGGGGATGCCTTTCGCAAAATCACAGTATAGTCCGGAGCACGAACGGGTCCCAAAGTGCTTAGAGTTTTGTTCCAGGATCTGGTCTTGTGAAAAGGCCGTAGCAAGAGACCCTGTACCTATCGTTCTGGAAAGACACCTATGCCTTAGTGTTAAGGAAGCGGACTCAGCAGCAGAAAGACGCTCCGTGACGGTGATGTCCCTCGGGCGTTGCGTTGAGCTGCTCGGGCAGCCGCGGGCGGCGTTCAGTGCAGCCTTTTGCTCACACATTTTGTACACACATTTTGTACACACATTTTGTACAGAGCATCACTGATGGAGGAGGTATGTACAGTGTCCAGTGTGTCCTGGTCAGCGCGGCCAACTCGTCATGATAAGGGTCACCGTCATGTCTGTGAGTGCTATCAGAGCGCACATCTAGTATCAGTGCTCTACCGAACGCTCGCTCTTCGAAAGCACAGATGCGACTACCCTGGTAGTTGTATCAGGCAGCAGGAACTGTAATCAATGTACGCCAAAGGTGAGTGGATGGACGCATGCACGATTTCATATTGGGGGGCCAGAAACAGTTTGTGTATGAACGACTACGACGAACTGTCCCCTTCCCAAGACGTGCTTTCCAGCGCAAACGTTTCATCTGTCGCCGATGAGAGAATACAAAACTCGAAGAGTATGCCGAACACTGGCTTCGTCAGCCGCACATAAGAGGGACATGCCGGTAGGGCGATCCAGGTCATCAAGAGAGGGTAGGCTAAAAATAGGGCCGCCTCAACCCCCAGAGACGACCGTCAGAACGAGAGATTACTCACCAGTAGTTTACACAACACATGGAACCTGTTGTGACGCCTGCGGACTCGGGGGTAATTGTGTCCCAATCAGCCCTGCGTGACGGTACCACGACTCCTGCCAGCAGGAGGATTTACCCACCAAGACAGTCCGGTAAGCTTCTCTGCGTCCAGTCGCACGGCATGACTTCGAGTGATGCTGACCATGCCGAGGACAGCGAGTCGTCCTAGGTTCTCGCAATTGTCTCGGATTATATCCTTTCTAAGCATGCGGCTCCGGACGTGAACCCTTCATGGTCGCAGTCAACCAACGTGATTGGGTGGGAAAGCTGGTAGGTGAAGTTGGGTTTCGAGCCACTGCCTGGCCGAGCCAGACGAGAACTATCTATGGGAAAGATGAGATCTTGCAGCTACGGGATCGCGCCGACTTCTGTAAAGAGATATCTGCATCTTGGCCGGTCGCCCCATGTAAGGGTTTCAGCCTTTTTGTACTCCTGATGGCGGTGGCATTGCTCCTTCGAAATACGAGGTCGGGACTGTACAGGGCTGGTCGCCATTTTGCGTTGCTTGCTTCTGTTTTCGAACATCAACTGACATGTGGTACTCAGTTTTACGGATGTCCGGCGCTTGCAGTAACACGAATGCCATTATGCCCTGTGGAAAGTCTGATGTCAAAGAGCAGCAATAACGCTTTTGAAAGCGCAACTCGCCCTTGCTGATTTGGAGCGCTACCCTGCGCCGAAGATGTGGGAAAAGTCGAGGGTCTTCAATATTAAAGAGGCGACTCTCACGACCTGGACTCCTCACGTGCCGAGAAGTGACGTTGTGTCGTAGTATAGCCAGCGTTGTGGCTGACAGGCCGAAAGAGCCACTACCAGGAACCGGAAAAGTTTGTGGCCGTCACAAGGAATGAAGGGCCGTTAGTTGGGAAGCCAGAGCAACACCAACATCCTATGGTTGCGACAGCTCACGCAAACCCGGAGACGACTTGCACACTCCCCCATCCAACGATCCAGACTCCGAGCGCTCACGGGTTTCATTGTGTCGTTCTGAGCGAATTAGCATTTCGTCAGTTGCCGCCGACGTCGGGGCACGATCTGCGGACGGTAGAATATGTGGCGTCCCTGGCGTTACTTGTGCTTCATTCGTGTTAGATCATCGTGTAAACCAAGGGTCGGCGCCTTGCTGCAGAGTAGCCCCGGGAAGACGTTGTTGGTTCTGTACGCTTCCAAGTTCAGTGCGGCAAGTCTTCCCCGAATGGCAGGTGCTTCGTGGCTAGTGCGGTGATAGTATGCATGTGTGCCCACTCGATATCCACCTGGATATTGCATGCGCCACCAACTCTGACCGTTCAAGCCACTCAGCGCGTTCCTTGGTTGGTCTAGAACAACTCCGTTACAAATGCCTGATCTCCCATCCGTCCAAAAGCCCTCAGCATGACAAAGGTGTGGCTGACACTGGTTCTTGAGTACCAATCGGTTGATTTGCCAAACACGTACAAAATACACCTCATACGCAACCCGAAGTGGTTGTGTCCAAGGTACGCAGTCGTACGCTTTAGCGCTGTCAACATCATCGGACCCACGACTCGGCAGTCCTTCATCTTCTGCGTCACGTAGCAGAACGGCGCGAACTCCGAGGCTTGACTGTTGTAGTTTCCATGATTGCCGGACGGGTATTGCCGCTAAAGCCGCTCAACGTCCGCTCGATTGCTCTCGCTAAGGGTGGAAACCCCCGTCGTCATTCACGTACGACACCAAATCCCTAGCGGACTCCGTTGAGGGCTTTATGCCAAGTCCTTAAAAGTGCGATTCTTTCTGCGAACTAGTCCGGTCCAGCGTATTATCAAAAGCATGGCTGCATCTGAATTCTCCATGAAAGGAAAAAGCCAAGGCTCGAAAGACGAAGCCACAAGCCAGCTCGCACGGTGTAACATCGGGTATTTTGGCTTGGGACCCAGAAAAACCAAGACCAAATCATGTTTCAGATTTCTTATGAGACAGGGTCAAGGATGTGCAGATGGGGCTCGCCGATGCGCCCAAGAATGTCCGTTCCTGCTGGAACAGGGGTCCGGACAACTTGTCGCGCCACATCTTCTGCCACATCTGCCACGTTTCGACTGCCACAACTTGACTTCACACGTTCAACAGACGAGTCAAGCCCGTGAAAAGATGGGCAATCTTTGTGCCTCTACCGAATATGCTCTGGGAATTTGCGTGTAAAATGTATGTAGCTCGGATGAGGATGGTCTTGCATCCGCGGAATATGCGGCATTTGGACGCCTCTGTCCATGAACGTTTCGGGAATCTGGTCAAGTTGTCAAGGGATGTCTTTGCCTAATCTGTACGTCCCCAGGGCTCATGTAAGGCACCCTGATGCTGGCTCAATATCTAGCCCGGACAGGCGGTAGCCATGGGTTTTGCGTTAAGCGTGTTTGGTAACAGTAATCGCCGGTCATCCGTGGCTGCTTAAACCCCATGCCCTACCCTAGGTAGAAGGATATGAAATGAACGGAGGCAGGGTGGCTTCCTTGATTGAAGTCCTTAGACCAAAGCTTGGATGACGGGACAGGGACAAGCGAAGCGAAGCGCATGAGCTGCGGGTATATTGCTCGCTGAACAATGGAGCTTGGGTCACTCTGCGTGCCTCGCTCCAAACTGGTCGTTGACAGGCTTTCCACAAGCATAAGATGACGGGACTTGGCGGTACCGATCGAGACATGGTTGATCTGATTAGACGACGTGCTTCTGGCCCGTCGCATGTTTTCAGTGAACTTTCTGGGAAACAGGGTGAAGGGACCATGGCCAGAAGCGAGAGGGGTAAACACAGCGAGTGGCAGATTTGGCGAAGCAGCTGCACGTCTTATGCCTGCAATTTGCTGGGTGATGCCGACCATTGCTTCATGTTTGGCAGCCTTGGCTTCATCAAGCCGTAATTGGGACCCTGGTCCACCTTCCTAAGCACCAGCAACATGACGTTTCCCTGCTGAATGTGTCGATTGTTTGAACGTGTGCAGTACTAGTTCAATCGCGATGGAATCATGGAGCTCGCCGGAGGATGTGCAGAGCGTAAAGTAAGGTCTGGACTCCAGCTGTGGGAAAGGTGTGCTGAGTATTGCTGCCCCCGGTTCGTCCTGGGTGGATCAGGTAGTAGGTCTGCGTTTCGAGGGAAAACGCCATGAAAACAATAACACGCTAACAGGCCGGATTCGTGGTGGCCTTTTACCGTGGCTACCCATGGTCGTTTACCCTGGAGAGATGATATTTTCTATCTTGACATTGTCAGTAATCATATCCTTTGGACTTGCCTGTTAAGCTTGTGTTTCCGTGCTTTGTGCGACGCTTCTTTTTGAGTAACCGGACGTTTATTGTGCAGGTCCAGGCGAGATGCTGTAGCGAAGAAACTGGCGATGGCGTGGCAGCAGATGGAGGGGCTGAAGCGGGGCTTGATCAGGACCTCTGGCGTTCCTTCCACTCAGGAGACAGGGGGATGCATCGCCCCAGCTCTCCAGCCACAAGCCGCACTGTACGTATCATCCTTTGTTCATTTCTTCTTGTAACAACAAGACAACCACCAGTAGCTGCTGGAGACCATCACGCCAGCTCATTTACGCAGTAGTCGACGCAGACTGTTGAGGATGCAAGTCATTGCTCCGCGGAGTAAGACTGATTTCGGATATACGGCAGAACGTGCCTTGACTTCGGAGCTCTTCAAGATTACCTGCAGGTTACACACTACCTACCTAGGTACCTTAGTAACTGATCAGCCCGTTGCCATGGTTGCCAGAGCAGTGGCAGTGGCTGAAAGTCCCTTTCTTCATGAGAACATACTATTTCCAAAGCGGCAAAACTATATGCGTCGGCGGTTGCATATGCACTGACAGTGACAAGCGGTTTAAAGCAACAACCTGGCGCTTCGTGTTCCCGTTCTGGTCACTTCCCGCCTGTGAGAAACGGGAGCCCAAAGCGGACTCTCCTTCAAACCCTGGCCGCATCAGCCGCCGAGGAGTTCAGACCTTTAATAAGAGTTGGTACTATAGCTGCCCACCAGCCACACACCTTCTCCATGGTCCGAGATGCAGAGTGCATAGGGCCTATCACAGCAAGTTCCTGTCCCTTGCCTTGAGTGACTGGACAGTTGGTGAAGTTTATGGTACTAGTCAGTTGAGCGGTGAGGGTGGATTGCACACACCCGGCGCCCTTGAACGTAGATTGCGAGTCTCTTACGTGCCTCTCCATCACTTCACAGCCCTTACGCAGAACGTCTCGGCCTGCCTGGGATCTGCATGCGCGAGAGGACACATCCCGGTCCGTTTTAGCCCATGTCACTGTTGCCCTTGATGGACAATGGGCACGAATAAGGCTTGTTTAAGTCCGCCTGCAACATGAAAGGACAGAAGCTAGATCAAGCCTGGGCGTGCCAGTCTCAAGAATGACGCTAAAAACATGTATTATACGCAAGTACACATCGTACCCGGTCCACTTTCCTATCCATGACAAGCGCCAAACGTCCTGGTCTGCCAGGCCTTGTCTTGTCCTTCCATGGGCATGGGTTGAGAAGACTAAAAGAGGACACCACTAACCGGGGGAAGCAAGCCTTGGTAGCCCCAGTGAACAGAAGGGATGATAATTGCCCTTTTGTTGTTGTTTTTGTTGGTTTCTTCAGGCCCAATCCAAACTTATGCATTCCTTTTGTCATCTGTCGCATTCTGAACCTTAGCTTCCCCCATGTCCGGCAAGTCTTGCCCCGATCTATTTCTCTGCCAATCCCCACCGGGACACTTATTACGCATTGGACTAGGTAGACTAGAGGTGGCCCTAGCAGCTGTCTGGGTCCTCCCCGATCCACACCGTTTTGTCTAGCCGCTAGGGAGGAATAGGACAGCTCTAGAAGCTGTAAGACCACCCTCTACTCCCGCTAAAAAGGATTCTCTGGACTCTCGTCGTCAGTTTCAGGCCCCCCCCTCCTAGCGGGTAGCCCCTCAAGGGTTGGCCACCCTGCATCCTTGCGTCAATCTCCTCTGATACGCGCTGGTTCCAGAGGAAATAACAAAGGACAAAAGACCTCGCTCTCCACATCGACTTGATGGGTTAGTTGGGTCTTGGCCTCTTGCGATTCCATGCTTCCCGCTCCGCTGCGTACCTAAAATGGAAGCCATCGGAAACCCAACAAAGGACAAAAGGAAAAGGACAGATCAATATACCTCCCCCAGAAGAACTCATGGGAGCAGGGACTGTGTTCTTGGGCTTTCCAAAAAGAGGCTCAATCCCGCTTCTTGCAGGTACATCACTTGTTTTCCCGGCCGAGAAAACGGGTTTACCGTCTGGTTCTGGTTGACGATCGTCGAGGGTGTACACTACCAAGATCATACACCTCGACTATACCTGCAGTGACCTCCACTGCTGGCAAGCCCATCCACCTTCGTACCTCAGCATCCTTGCCCAGCCCAGAGGTGCTGGCAAGCTCCTCATCTTCCTTGCAACCAAGAGCTGCACCCGGGTTTTCCTTCCTCTCTCAGAGCTCGGTTTTTCCTCCCGTCCCGCCTCGGCCCTCTTTTGGCCCATGTACCAAGGTACAACTGGAAGTACTACCCATCCATCTATGGGCAGCACCTGCCCTCTTCAGCCGATCCCATCGCTTTCTGAGTTAGTACGTGGTAATAGCTTTCTTTCCCACCGTCGCATTCCGCAACCCACCGTCCCAATGGGGGTGGGCGTCATCCAGTCACCGTTTCAACATCTCATGCCCCGCCGGCCTTATTCGTTGCTGCCATAGCTTGGCTGGCCGCCACAAACCCAGCTTCGGTCTGCATTCTGCGAAAAAAGGTTAATACTACATTACCACCTCACCTCCCACACCCTACCTTCTCTTCCTCGAGTGGCTGTGCTGTTGACTTCTTCCTTCTTGTCCCCGGTACCAATTGTCTTACATGCTGTTACTTGCTCCGCCTGGTTGATTCTTCTTCGCACCTGTCCAACCACAGCGGCCTCGTCACTCCTTTCAGGCTGCTGCAGTTCGGTCATGCCCTGTACTTGCTTCGCACATGTACTACTGCCAGCTTTAGACCAAGTCGAGGATGCTCACCATCAGCAAGCCAGTACATTACGGCTACAGGTCGATTCATGATCTACCAACGCCTCCCATCTGCGCCATCCGACCACCTTCCCCCTTGGGCTATCCAGAACCTCGCAAAGCGGTACCCTCTTCGATCAAACGCAGTACCAGCCCGCCTACTCGGTCCATGTCCGGGCCTCACCGCGGTTTACCGCCTCCGGCGGGCATGACGTATGGCCCACCACTGCCTCACCACGGCCATCAAGGCTCCGGGGCACCACCAGCACCATTGCCACCTGCCCCTCCACCCGGGGGCCCGTCACTGTCCTCCGGCCCACCACCGCAGCCGCCCCACCTGCCTCAACAGCCGCAGCAGACGCAGCTCTATGGACAGATTCCCGCGCCTCAGTCGTGGCACCATGTGTCGGAGGAGTCTATGAGAGCCTACCTGCTGGTGGCCACGGAGGCGGAGAGGCGAAGGCAGGAAGAGGAGAAGACCAGGCAAGCAGCTCTACAGCTGGAGCAGAGGAAGTTGGAACACGACATCCTGAAGGCTTCCTTGCAAGGCGGCATACCCCCACCCATGGTGCCCATAGTGTTTGCCGGGATAGGCGCAGGCACCGTGTCTCAAGCGGCCTTTGAATGGGCCCAACAGTACGTTTTGGCGCAGTACCAGCAAGGTCAGGCGCCCGCTTTGCTACCGCCAGGTCAGGTGCCTGCTTTACCAAGGCGAGACTCTCAGCACGTCCATGGCCATGGGCAGTATGCGGGATCTGCCGGAGTTCCCTCAACACCCGGATCGGCACAAGGGCCCCCGAGCGGGTATGTGTCGACCTATCCGAGCTCCCCCGGGCGACCCAGAGGCCAGAGCAATCCGACGTCGTGGCGTCAACCACCGTTCGGTCAGGGACATCCACAATTACACAGCTTGAACACAGCATTCCCTGGTCGCGGAGTAGAGGGTCCGCAAACACATCCGGGCGTGGCATCTGGGCAGCGGCCAGAGCAACAACAGGAATCGGCGCCGCCGCTATTCTTTCATCACTGGCAGCCACCCACAGGGACGGGGCAATCAACAGGCGGAGGAAAGGGCAGTGGCACAGAGCTCCCTGTTTCGCCGTCAGGTTCGTCCACGCCCAAGAAGAGAAGGCGGTCTTGATGACTATGCATGCATTTGGGGCTAACATGAGCTCTCTGGTGCTCTAGGTGAATCGCCCAGGAAAAGAAAAGCAACGGGCCCTCAGCAGGCAGCCCCTGCACCGAGCAGCACGAACCCTTTCGCCTATACCCCCGGCCATGCGCAGCAGTCAGCACGACGAAGAGGTCATGGACACACACGCAACAGGAGTGACGCATCCGGCGGGTATAGCAGCAGGGGAGCCAGTCGACCTAGGGCAGAGACGGTGGGCAGCTATGGAACGTCAAGTGTCCCATTCAGCTTCCCTTCGGGGCCTGCAACGATACATGAAGCTCCCGAGGCTTCATCTTCCTCGTCACAGCAACAGCAACCACCGCAACAACCGCAGCCCCAAAGAGGTGGTGGTCACACGGTTTCATCGTTGTTGTCAGACAATCCTCCATCACCGCAAGCGTCGCAGTACCCCCCAGCGAGGCATCCGGACACGGGATTCCACCACCAAGAAGGGAGGCGTTCCGCCGAGGAGCTGAGGCACACTGGAGGCGGAGAGACGACTGTGCGCGACCGAGGAGGTGACAATGAGTAGGGTTTCATTCGAGGGGATTCAGGGGCCGGGTTTCAGCCTAGGCGTGAAAACCATCGTGAAGGCTTTTTGCGGGAGATGCCACGCCAGCTTTGGGTAGCACACCGGTCTCCTACGAGGAGGCGTTATGGCAATGAGCTGCCACTATGAATGATGCGAGGAGAGCAGTGTTGGTGCCTTCCTCACCGACATTGTTTTTTTTCTTCTCTTTTCCACGTCCGCACGGGGCCCAAGGACGCAAATTACACGGCGACGATCTACCAAGACACCAGCCGTATTAGGCATAGCCGCTTTCGCGCGTCGTCAACTGCTGAATTGCTCGAGGCTATCCTCGATCAATCTCCTCTTTTTATATTCGCTTCAGTTCATTCTATAGGGTTTTTGGTCTCAATCAGGCATTGGAGTTTGAGCATTAGGCGGCTGTACTGGGACTAGCATTTTCGACCCGGAGATATCACTACTGCGGAGTATCACCAACCTTTTTCTTCCCCTTCGTCATTGTATATTCTACACCTGGAGATTAGAGAGACTTTTTGTAACCATCGACGGCCGTTTATTCAAAAGAGGGACCTTCCTGTGGTGCGAGTAAGAAAGGAAGCAACACGAAGAAATGAGTTTCTTGGGACAGAGCATTCTTGTTTCACGTTACAGCCCACAGCAGCGCCTGGTACTCAATTGATCACGGTATGGGTGGTGCACAAAGGGCAATTATTGATGAGATGATTTGCCGACGGAATGGCATGGTGTTATCCGACCGGGGGGAGACACGATTCATTCGCGTCACAACGGGATTGAGTGTACCAATGGAACCAAAACCCAGGCATTCCATAGTTGCATGTTTGAGAACGCCCGATCGAGATTCAATAGACTCCATGGTTTCCAATTTGGGCCGTCATCGTGCTCAGACGGGTTTCAGCCATCAATATGAGACTCTACCTATCACTCCCACCTTTATTTCGCTTGCTATAGTGCTCTGCATGGTGTCGAGGATATCTGTTGCCAGATTGGGGGGAAAGAGCGACCCGCAGGGCTGAAAAGGTGGTGTGGTGGTATCGTGGTTGAATCTCAGCCGTGCACGGAACACATCCGCGTCTCCACGAGGAGCAGGAACAGGGGGCATCATGAACCATGCTCGACATGCCTCCTAGCGGATTAGAACCAAGGTTTTATCACTAGGAACAAGAGGGCAGAAATATCCTGGTCGTGCGCGAGAGGTAGCCATCCATGGTTGTCCCAGTGCAATGTTACCCGAGCACATATATCCCCATAATCCCAGGTCCCAAAGCTGGGAACACGCGGCACCCGTGGCTTATTTTAGGGCTGTGGTAAGGGTGCCGCCCCTTGCATGGTCGAGTTTCACTTTTTCAATCTTGACCCGATGTGGTTAAAGGATGAAAGATGCGACACCATCACATTCTCATCACACCCAAGCCCGCCCCTCAACTTCCTCCAGCACACACACTTTTTCTAGTCATCAAAGCCACCTCACCAGCCTCATGTGACAGGTCAATCTGATTCAGGTACGCGGAAGCGCCTGCTACCATGGTTCTGACTTGAAACTTGGTAGCGGGCACGCGGCACGCGGCAATAGCGTCTGCGCGGTTGGGTCTCGCTTGTGGTGTGTGGCTCGGTCTGGGGCTGAGTGACCACTTGGTCTGCTAAACGTAGACGGGATGTCAAAGAGAGACTTCTGGCCGGCTAAGTTCGAGTAAAGCGATACGTGAACGTTCGTCTAGCTTGGTCCGTCACAGGGATGAAGCAAAGGACCAATGAGTCGACATGCTGTCGACAATGACAGCATTTTGCCCAAATCAGCTTCTCTCGAGTAGATATCAGGGACATACCTTGAGAGCGTCTAATTAAGTACCGTCTGGTAAGGCAGAACAAGAGACCCATCGCCGTGGAGGGATGTATCCGCCTTGAGAACCACTGCTTGAAGTAATAATGGCATGCATCAGGCCAGTGACAAGAAGTGAGGACAGTTCTACTCCAGGTCGGTAGGAGAATCTCAGCAAGGTGAGCGTCGTCAGCAGATCGCTGGGTCACAGCATGACGCTTGCTGACGGGATAGACTTCAACTGGTAGCTAGGAAGTCGGTTACTCTTTCGCTCGTAGCTAGTCCCACCACCATGACTCAGACCGAAATAGGTTGATGCTGAGAATCAACAATACAAAACGTTGAATAACCTAGGAGCGAACATCAACACCGTAGTCCAAGTCTGTGTCTCGACCCTGATGGAAGCATGTAAGCAGATAGCGCGCAAGCTACTGTACCTACTTCTTGTGACACATAACGACATGATTCCACTTCCTCTCCAGCAACGGCATTTCCCATACCCTCTACCAAAAAAGGAAATTCCAGACCTTGATCCTGTCAGATCATCCACCCAAGGTTGACTTCGTTCGGCGACCCTACTCCTCTTCGGGTCCGAGACTACGGGACCCATCACCGAGAGAGCTAATGCAGCCACAGCAGGCAGTACCGGCACGATCTTCAAAATATGAAACGTAATATTTGATATGCAAGGCGTGTCTGCTTAGCCGAACGATGAGCTGCTTTCTTCTACCCGTAGCATACGACGGTGTTGATATGCCGATGGCGAGATGGGGTGTAGTTGATAGAACCCCGATTGTTTACTTTGCCAAGCAGGCATCGTCTACCTGATGCTGTCTCAGGGCAGAGCTTCGAAGATCCCTGACCCGTTGTCTGCATCTTCCAAGTCTGGCCGATCTCCATGTTGCCAGTACCCATATCTCCGGTCTCTACAGCGCCAAACCTCCATGGCTTGCTCTTATCGTCTTGTCAATCTAACGCAGTACACCACACATTAAGGCCCTAAAAAGACAAACTGATAGCTCCAATTCTCCAATGCCCTTGCCAGGGCTTCTAAGTATTTCGAAGAAGGGGGGGTATAAAAACGACTTCGGTCCTACAATCTACCCTAACATCACAAGTGCTCCCGGGTATCCCATAGGCAAAGAAAGACAAAACAGGACCAACAAAAAGAGAAAAAGATATCTACAAGAGTCCAAAGGGTATATAGTTACCAAGAACGCCGAACAACAAGCCCATAACCTAACGTAGGCTTCAACAAATGAAAAAGGTAGGACCATGGCCGGTAGCAACACTACCGCGACCATCTAGACCCTTGGTGGGACTTCCACTCTGCGCGTGTCACCTTCATCAACATGTCCTCGTCCTTGACGGGGATCCAGGACGTCAAGGTCTTCATTGCGTTTTCAAAGTCCGAGTCGAGGAGAACTTCGGTCCAGGCATCGATTAGCGCTGCGCTGGTGGCGTGGAGGATATCGAGTCCTCGAACTGGGCCTGCTTTGCTCCTTGAGGAGTCCGCCGACCCTGGGGTGGTCTGCTCGGGGATACATTCGCCCAGGAGCATGAAGACGTCCCAGACGCGGAGTTGGGCGGAGAAGGGAATCGACAGGTTGAAGAGCGTCAGGTACCATCGAGTTCCGTACGCCGTGGGCTCGATATCGAAGCTGGCCTGGAAGACAATGTTAGCATGAATTTCTGATACGCCCCTGGACATGTAAGCACTCACTAGCTTCTTCCCGACCTCCTTGCGACCCAGCCAGTTATTCTTAAACTCGTCCAGAGCAGCGAACAGACCAGCAAAGCCTGGCCGATAGAGCCGCTCAAGCCCACGATACCGCCACATGCGGACCATCATAACAAAACACATCTCCTCATCGTAGTATACCAGCAGGGTAGCCGCCAACGAGCCCATGCCCTGGACATAACCAATGTCTGGGAAGTACAGTGACATAGCATGTAAGACCCTAAAGAGAAGGCGCTGGCCTCCTCGATACTTGGTTCGAAACATGATGTGACTATTGACGGTCCGGGGAACATCGAGGTTGATCTGCCCATCGTCCGGAGAAGACACATCCTGGAGGTGGTGATAGTCTGCAAACAATTGCTCCTCTGTTTCCTCACTACTCAGGCTCCGAGCACTGTTTGCAAGGAAGGAGGACCACGCAGAGGCCCGCCACGAATCAGGGATGCCTTTCCACGTGCGGTCGATCAATTTCTGATTCCTGACGTCGAACTCAAACTGCATTCCCTCACCCTCCTTCCCCTTCCTGACCACCTTGGCCATCTTCCTCCACTTCTCCGTGCGCTCTACTTCCTTGCGCCTGCGCGCTGCGAGGATCTTGTCGGACAGCGTGTCTTCCTGGATGTCGGGTTGACCCGGCGCAAGGTCCAGCATGTTCTCAGCCTCATCCACCCATCTTCTATTCCTGTTGTGCGGTAGTCGATTGGACGCTTGTCGTACCACCGCACGGGCTGATCGCCTCGAGATATGAGATGACTCTGTATTCTGTGTGTTCAGTGACCGTGCAGAGACCTTCTTAAGGGGCGTACGGTTCACTGGCGACGTGTATGACGAAGTAGGCCGTCTGCCAAACAAATTTCGCCTCCTGTTTGGCGACAAATGACGGTCGTCTGATGATGGTGTCTCTGGGGACGGAGGGCGGAATCCCACCCTTCTTTCCTTGATGAACCCAAACCGATCCACGTCAGCGTGGCTAACATCTTCCCAATCCTCCAGGCCACCGGCTAGCTCATGTTGTTTCCGTGCCCGACTATCGTGTAGCTGCGACGAACTGGCCGAAAGTCGCATACCGGAAGTTGGTGAGGACGAAAGAGGCTCCTTTTCGGAAAGAGAAGGGAGGCTGGAGTGCTTGTGGTACCTGAGCCGGTGTCACCATGTTAGTACTGAGGATTGGAATCATGACTGGGGGTTCGCTCGCAAGGAAATCGTACGGGGCTTTCTCTTCTCCTCTCGATGGGGCATCCACTGCGGCCGAAGAGCGCTCGACAAGTGCCGAGGCCCGGCCCCCATCTCTCCAGTCGACACCATCCGTGGTATCATAAAGCGATCTCACCTTTTGTGATTCCCGCTCTACTTCTGCCGACAAGACGCGAATGGACGGCAAGGTGGTTGGGGCTGCGCTGCTGTTCTCGGTGACGGCACGCGACTCGGTGCTGGTCGCGCCATGGCTGTCGCGATCCGTCGAGGGATGCGACGTGTCGCCCGAAGGTTTGGAGGATGTCGATTGTGATGAGGAGCCGGGGAGGAAGCGCTTCGCGCCAAACATGATACTCCCGCGATTGGAGAACTCCAACTGCTCGAACAGGTCCTCATCAGCCAAGAGGCTGTCCGTTGGGATGTCGGTAGTGATAGGCATAAAGACGGCGTCCGATTGAATGGAGGAGGTGATGGAGCCACGCGTACTAAAGACGGAAAGCTTCTTAGGTGCATGCGGGGGTGGCTCTTTAGCCCCTGTAATTAGGGGTGCAGCACGGAATTTAGGTGATTTCGCTGCTTTTAGCGAGCCCCACCTAGAAGGCTTAACAGGACTTGCCGGTGATATCAGCTGCGCATCCGAGTAAGTCCTCTTTTGTAATCGTCTCGTAGGCGCCGACGACCGGCCCTTCGACCCTCTCCTGCACATGACGGGTTCTTCTTCTGCTTGACTCGGGCAGATGACGGAAGGATGGTCAATGGAGTCCGAGCAGGTGGTCAGAGGGTATGGAGCAACCGTGGAGAGGACTTGTTGCGTGCCGAAACAGAGTTGGTCCATTGCAGGTGGCCGAATCCTGATGGGTGCGACGTTGATTGCCTCGCGATCTCCCGAAAGCACAGAAAGGGCGATGCACTTTTCGACAGACTTCTGGTAGGCAGAGTCTTCCTCATCATCCATGAGGGTCGTGGACGACGCAGTGGGGGCACCGGACACTCTACTCCATCCATCCGCACTGGAGATCCGTCTGAGATGCCTGCGGAACAGGGGATGTAGGTCGTGGGGAGATGCCCGTGACTGGGGAGTAAGTGGGACAGAGCTGCCGTCCGAAGAGGTTATTGAAGCAGGACGAAAAGAGCGACGTGGGTCCTTTGGAGGAGGAGGGAGGCAAGGACTTTTAGCAGGGACGGGGATGGGTGGTTCGGCTTGCTTTGTTTGCTCATATCGAAGGCCGATCAGTTCCGTGTCGTCTCTGAAGGGGCTTAGAACGGGCGCCTGCTTTGCCCTGAACAGGATACTGTTGGATCTCTGGAGAGCCATAGCACAGGACTTTGTGTTTCCCAATGGCAAACCACGCAGCTGAGTTGTGTGCTCTTGTGAGTAGGACGTGGTGTGGAAACTGATAGTGGTCAGTGTAACCGGAGGGCGACGTTGGTCGGCGCCAGAACCAGCGTCGGTATGGGGATGATGGGCGTCAATAGTGCCGGACAACGAAAAGAGACCGTCGCCAAGAGCTCATGCTATAACAGCCTATCTGGCGGAATGAATGTGAGCCGCTTGCGTGGAGACAGCGCAAGAGGCAAAAGGAGTCAAGGAAGAGAACAAGCAGAAGAACAGCTGGGGAAGCCCTGGGATGGGCCTTAGGGGGGCAATAATGCTTAATTATTGATGCAAGACTATCTTCCATGGCACCTACTTCCCAAGAAGCAACTTGTCAACTCAAATATCAGGGTGGGCATCCTTCTGTCCTCCGGGACTGTCCACTTAGAGGCTCAGTTCAAGCTCGAGTGGCAGCCAAGTGGCGGTCGTAAACTGGAATCAACACTGGCCCACCCACACGCCATGCACTCCTCATGCAGGTTGGCATCCCCATCTCTCCAGTGCCGATGGTCCTGTGAATTACCAGCAGTTTCTTTCCAAACGAGCGTGGTCTAAGGACGGGAAGCCTCAGACAAGGCAAGTCAGAGACTCAGTTCCTTTCTACGACATGTTTCTACAACCTCTCGCGTATCAGAAACCATTTAATGAATCCATGTTTTGGGTCGTGTAACCCGGGCCGTGAGACAATTGGAAAGCCCACTACTCAGCGTGGATGCAGGCGAAGAAATTTATACCGGATATGTAGCAAAATCGAAGTACGGAAGATCAGATCACGCTCGGCACGCCGGCCTCAGAAATGTATTGCGTTTGCTTCCGAGGTGGCGTAGACGGACAGCTGCAGACAGACAAACAGGAAGACATGGTACAGCCTTTATCTGCCTGCTCTTCCTTTCTGATCCTTTTTTAGACTTCTCCTCTCACACAGTGATCCCTTAAAACTAAACTGTTGGCATGTTTGTTAGTTTTCTTCTCAGACTAGCTAATTCGTGTGGTTGCCCTGTCTTAGAGAAGAGCCCTGACGTGGATTGGAGGGGAATCCGAACCTAAAGTGCTTGCAGCTTCTTGGACGCAGCAAGCGGGAGAGCATGTCCCGCGCCGTCACATCCTCTTCCCTCCCTCCCGTTTGCTGTCGCACGTGGTTCCAAACGGAGCCAGGCTAGCCGGGGCTACCACTTCAGAAGCAATAAGGCTTTGCTGCCCTCTTAATGTGAGGGTCTGAGTTGTTATCTGACGTGTCAAACTAATGATCCACGATTTGCCCTCTTCTTTGTGGTAAGTGGCCGAAATGGGCAAGTTGTGTGCTTACATACAACCAGGGCGCTACCTACCAGTTTTGGGGAACACAAGCAACGGCTCCAGAGACAAAACCACATTGGATCAACATGCAAAGCCGATTGAGGCGAAGAGACTGGAGTGCACTCGCAGTGTTTGGTACAACTGGCTACGATTAATGCTAGTATGACCTCCTACCCAAATCCCACCTCTCCCATCCTCGTCATGCAATCATGCTGCACTGATGAACGATCGCTGAACTGTGTTCAACTGACCACACTTTCCCAGTACTGAGCCCCTGATCTGTTTACTTCTGCTGGCTAAAAATCCCTCAGGCACCGACTATCATCGTCGCATCATTCAAGTGTGCCACATCACAAAGTGGCTGCCGTTCGACCCTCCCGTCACTCCCTTGTTTGGACATGGATGTGTGCGTCCTTAGCGGGTTGCCAGCTGGTGCTGTTCCTGCAGCTTGCATGTCCGCCACCTCCAATCGTTCAGCGAGACGGACTTCTCTATGCTGTTCCCGCATGCATAACGGTACATTCTACGCGTCGCGAAAGGAAGGAACAGAAGCTCGAGAAGAATGGTTTGGGGTATGATGGTGTCATTGACTGTCATCAGGCGGCATACAGACACGTTAACGCACACTAAACCCGGCCGCTAGCCATGCAGGAACGATCCAACCCCAGCGCTGTCCGAATCAAGGATGCATTCTTTTCCCAACCCACGACGAATGAGACAATTTCAGTGCCTGAAGCTAGTGTTCAACCCACCGGTTCAGACCTCCTCGTTCTCCCAGTCCCGCTCCCCAAACATGGGCGTCTTCTTCGTCCCACCACTCGACTCTAACTTCTCCAGGAACTCCGGCGGTACGGTGGGGATATACTTCCTCGCCCTTTCCCTGTTAACTCCCCCGAAGCCCGCGCCGTAACTGACTAACATATCTGTCATACTCGGTAACGTAAAAGGCAACATTAACGCTGGGTCAAGAAGCAAGTTCGCAGGGGCTTCGTCATCCTCCTCCTCATCCTTCGTAGTCGGACTCACCGCCTGCTGGTTGCTGGGGGTCTCCAAGCCACTGCTCCCGTTTGCCGTCGTCTTACTGTTCTTAGCCGGCGTGACAGGGGTACTGCTGTCCCCTCCCGTTGTTGCTTGTTTGGGGTTTGGTGATGCCATGATGCTGTTGCGGTTTCGCTCCCTTCGCAAGGCTGCTTCCTTCTGGATTGCGGTGAGGTATTTGAGGGCGCTCTTTGGTAGGCCCTTCTCTCCCACTTCTGGTCGGTAATGGGTGGCTGCGTGTATCAGCTGCTGCGGGCTTAGTGCCTTGAGCTGCTGCAGAGTGCCGACCAACGCTTCCAGATCATCTGCTCCTAGCGAGGAGAAGCACTGTAGCCATTGTAACAGCTGGATTACGGGAGCCAGATGACGCCGCGCGGCGTCCACTGTTGTCTCGCCCGACGTTTTCATCTCGCCGTGCTCGTAGTGTTCGGGTTGCCGGTTGTTCTGCCGGGCCCAGTCTTCCAGTATGGATATGTTCATGCGTATCTGCATCGCTTTTGTCCGTGCCAAGTATTTCCTGTTGGACATGATGCGGTTGAACAACTCGGCGCCCAGCCAGTATATCAGCTGAGATATTATCTGCGCTGTGATGACGGAGTGAATATCGTATAGATCAAGTACAAATAATGTGGATGATAGGAGCGACGTAACATTGCGAGGCGCTGGTTTTGCTCGCTGCTTCGGCGATGGTGGCCTGAATCGCTTCTCCAACGGCTCCTCCTTGACCTGTGCTTTTCGCTTGAAGATCTTCCACTCGTTCTGAAACTGGATGTCTTCAAACCCAGGTATAGTCTCATGGTCCAGCATGGCCGGATCCAAGACCTTATCAAGCCTCCTCTCGGCGTCGCGAACGATGAGAATGAAGATCTCGTTGATGAGCTCCACTAGTTGTAACTGGAATTCGCTCGTGGCTTCCAGTAAGCCAGCGTCCTTCTTGAGGTAGTGTAATAGCAGGGTTGCGTTGGACATCCAGAATGCCAGAATGGTCATATCCCACTGATGCTTATCCACCACGTCGTTAATCTTGTCCATAGCAGTCAACAGCAGCTTGGCTAACAGGTCGGGACTGGAGTGATAGTGGGCATATCTGGCACTCAGGAATATCATGTTCGCAGGAACCGGTTTCTGCGATGGCGACCGTTGTGGCGTCATGTTGGTTATGATGATGTCCAGAATTCGATCCAGTTCACTCTCTTGGAAGACAAACATCTGGTCATGCAGACATCGACTCCAGTCAAACTCTTGCTGTTCCTCCTCAAACTCGTCGACGGGCTCCGGTTGGTCATCCATGCCAACGTTGCCCAGGTCAACCTCCAGATCACGAGCGCTCTCCATCATCATTCGTCTTCGCATCTCATTTTCAGCCAGCTCTTCCTCAAACCTGTCCTGCGAAAAGCCAGGGCTGTAAAAGTCATCGCCGCCAGTCCCGGCGTTTCCGATACCGTAGCCACTATCATGCAAGTAGAAGGACATGTCGCTGTCAGGGGCGACGAAGTCAAAGGCTGTCCGGCCTGAGGAGGTCTTGGCCTCAGTAGAGGCGCCATTATCCAGTAGTAATTTGGCGATACCTTTGTGCCGGTTGGTCATAGCCCACATCAAAGCACTCCATTGGTTTCGATCCTGCTTGTTGACATCTGCCCCAGCCTGGATAAGAGCCTCCACAACAGTTTCATGCCCGAAGCAGCTAGCATATATCAAGGGCGTGGTACCATCTTCATCAGCTGCATTCACATCAACAAACTCTGCGGACTTGCCGTCCAGTATCTTGTTGACTGACTCGAGATTCCCATTGCTCGCAGCCATGGTAAGGGCCTTCTGTAACATGTTGCGTTTCTCTGTCTCTGACAGCTTGTCGTCTGTTGCTATCGCATCCTCGTCTTGATATCCTATCGCTGAGTGAGCTGCCTGCGCTGCAAGCATTTCCATCAGTCTCGCCTCGCTATCCGGGCCACCCTTGGTGACATCGTCGACAAAATCGGGGTCATGTAAGCTGAGGTCGCCGAAAGACAAGGGTTTGGTCGGTATAGGTGATGTCAGGAATTGTGATTGCCCTAGCTCGATATATCAGCCAGATATCCAGAGTAATGGCTGGCTCCTGGTAGAATGTAAAGAACACACCTTGCCATCCATCGTACATCTCTGTCTCAGGCACCAGCTCAACCGGCACATGTCTCCTATCGTCTAGAGATTTCGGCAAATCGGCCGGTAGTACTTTTGTCGTGTTGTCCCATGACTTTCCTCCATCTGTGTTGAAACCACCGGGGCTCTCGATGTTGGCGTCGTCGAATTCCATGGCGGGGAAGTCGTCGCGATGCGGCTATCTCATGAGGTTGGTTGTGAATGAACCGTCTCCCCGGTGCAGATGCATGCTTCGAATGCGTGAGCTGCGCCTCGTTGTTTCTTCTATCGTTCTCAAGAGCCAGATTCCGGTTTCTATGACATCTCCATCAGGCGCAGTTAATGATTTCTTCGGCCGATAAATGTCAAGTTCGCCTAAAAAGGGTTGCTTGTTGATTTGGGCGTGTTATTGCGCTGTAACCAAGCACCCACATCATCGAAATGACGACCCACGGATAACTAGCGCCATGGTCCGAGCGTTTGTACGGTCGCAAGACCCCGAGACTCCCATGCGAAGTACATACTGCAGGGAGCCATAGTACAGGGAAAGAATAATTGGAAACAATTATCCATTCCAATATTGGCGGTAGATATCTGAATCTAGCTCTACTGGAATAGTCACCTAAACAGCCCTCTTGGCAAACACCCGCAGCCTCTTCACTCCACCATCCGGGATAATGATGAGCTTGACATGCGTGAACCGCTTGTCCTTGCTCAGAGACTCAGCCTCATGTTCGAGATCAGGCTTGCACTTGATCGGCTCTGCCACCTCCTGCCATCCAGCACTGTCTGCCTGGGGCTCAGAGCCCTCCTCCGTCCAATCGATAGCCTCCAGCTTCACCTGCTGGGGGAAGTTACCCCTGAAGTGAGCCGTGTCCACCACAAATCTCTCGATATACCCAGGAGCACCCAGACGTATGATAGCCCAGTCAAAGTGACCCTTTCCTCTTGATCTCGCCGTCTCCCATCCATCTCCCATATCCTTACCACGGCCGGGGAGGATGAGGTTGTCCTTCGTGCCGAAGTGCTGGTCGCTGCAGGAGATGGCCACTCCACCGTTCTGAGCAGCTGTCAGATCAAAGACGACATCCTTATCCTCCGGGAAGACGGGGACGGCGTGGCCGAAGAGTCGGAACCGGGCAATGCCGCCGTCGGGATACATGTTCAACCGGACGTGGGTGTATTGTTTCGTGGTGGGCTGATCAAGCTTCCACCCAAAACTCTGCGATGGGCCGCATTCCTGGATGCCGAGGATGGTCTCCCAGCTGCCGCGGCCTCCCTTCCAGGATATGACTTCTTCGTCGTTTTGGCTGAAGCAACCCTCGACGGAGATGGCGGGAGCGTGGTTGCCGTTAAAGAAGGCTGTGTCGACCTCTACGCCCTCTACCGTGCCGGAGGCAACACCAAGCCGGATCACCACCCAGTCGAAAGGCTCAGTGTTGTGCCGTCTCGTCTCCCAACCGTCGTACCATGCTCCGGTGTACACCATCTTACCCGGCTGCCTGATTGGTGGCGTCGGGTTGATGAGGTTTGACGCCTCGGCGAACCATTCATCTGAAAACGCCAGGACCTTTCCACCCAGTGTTGCCGAGACGAGATCTATCCACTGTATTAGCACCTTGAATGTACAGAATATGTAGGCTCGAAACGCACCTATGCAGCTCGATCGGAAGGTCTTATCTATTTCCTCGCTAGCCACCCGTGTAGCCTTAACAGCATCAGTCTTGTATCCGTAGTCCTCCGCCATGTTGATCATGTACCGCTAGTATAGCGTCACTATCTGTAAGTCGCCAGTAAGGACAATTTCACATAAAACAATGTATACGGTCCCGGTTCAATGGGTAGTTTGTAACCTTGCCTTTACGTACAGCAATATGAGTTAATACATCTTCCAACCCGGGGTGGAAGTCGGCCACATCCGACATCGCAAGTCTCCGCCAATGGATACCTCTGCTAATCGGAATTCGAGCAGACCCGGGCTACAGCTCGGCAAGACCCACCACATCGGACCCGGAGCTTTCTCCTTGCTGCCGTGAAGTCCGTGATATGCTTCATCCCGGCCATGCTCTGCGTATCTTCCCGTTTTCCAATCTGTTGCTTTGGAACGTACAGACTTTATTCTTCTTCGACGTAACTCTCGTGGCATCTCTAAGCCGTTCTGCAACGCTGTTGTAACCGCTGATAACCATGATAAGGAACCTGTGGAGACCAACCCCGCATTAGCCGTGTCATCAGGGTGCGAGTGTAATGCATCAAATAGGAAAGCTCCCATAGGCCAGATGCAAGCTGCAAGCTTCCTGCCGTCATTGATGGCTGCCTCCACGCCATTGATCTTCGATCTTCAGTGCACGATCGTCTGTTGTTTTGAAGATTCTGTGTGTTTCTGGGGATAAGATAAAGCACGTCAAGCTCCCGTCGGACGTGTCATTGCTGAGACTTTCGTCGCTAGAAACTAAGTCTAGCTTCAGCTCTCCGCAGCTTCTACCAAGCTTCATCCTCTTACCAAGAAGCTTCGGTCTTTCCCAAGGACTGGTTTTTTGAGATATCGTTTTCGTGTGAACCCGTCCTCTATTCCTCAGTTCCCATCTGAAACTCCCATACGTGACACGACCATATACCAAGATGTCTTCAGCAACCGGCATCCCGGCCCACTACCCAGACGAACCCCGGGAAAACGAGCCTCTCCTTGGCCGACCCGGCGACGTCACGCAGGATGAAGAAACCAGCATCATCAGCAATCTCTGGCTCGGTATGTCCTCCCCATCCCACCTTCTCTCCATCCCAAAACTAACAAACCCACAGGAACCGGCTGGATCTCCCTCGTCGGCGCCATCCTCCTCGCCCTGAGCATCTGGCTCTCCGTCTTCCTGCACCCCCTCCTCCCCCTCGTCTCCCCTCACCCACTGCTCAACTCCCTCGGCATCTTGGCCTTGACCCTCGCCATCCAGATCCTCCAACCCACCTGGTCGCCCTCCACCAAACGCCGCGGCCAGATCGCCCACGCCAGCCTCAACCTCTTCTCCTTCCTCTGCTTCACCGCCGGCGCCACCATCATCCTCGTCAACAAGCACCGCTCCTCCGACCCCCACCCGCACTTCCACTCCGCCCACGCCTACCTGGGCCTCACCAGCGTGGCCGTGCTGGTCCTGCAGTACGCCATCGGCCTGAGCATGTGGGCGTTCCCGGCGGTGTACGGCGGGGAGGAGAGGGCGAAGAAGGTCTGGAAGTACCATCGGATGGCCGGGTATGTCATCTACCTGCTCCTGTTGGGGACGGTCATTGCGGCTACCTACACGCCGTATGCGAGCAAGGTGTTGGAGCTCAAGACGTGGAGCGTGGCGGTCGCGGCGGGGTTGTGCGTCGTGGGTGTCTATCCCAGGGCGAGCTTGACGAAGCTTGGGTTGAGGAGGGAGAATCCGCAATGAACGGACGTGGGCGGGGGAGGGTGTAGCTTGATGCGGGTCTGCGATGGATGGCACGTCTTCCTGGAGGAGAAGGGGGAACTGCATTGCGGTTTATCTTGCCGTTTTTCGCAGCCATTGGGAAGAAGCACACAGGGAGGAAGTACGAAGGGTATCGAGCTGTTATCTTGGAGCTTGGCTTCGAACATTTCAAATCCACTATAGCCACCTGGCTGGGCTTCTGGACCGAGGAGATTTATCATGTGACGTGAAGCGAGCTGGTGGTTATGGTTCGTCTTTTAATGGGTGCTCGTCTTTGCGTTCAGAGCATTGCTCTCTTTTTGTTCTGCTGGCATAGCACTATGTAGCGTTTAATGCAACGGTATCTTTTCACACGGGTGTTGCTCTCCTATTCCAACTCGACCTGGATTCGGTTCTAGGCACGAGTACGCCAGCTCATCACTGCTATTATGGTGCCTAACTCTCGTGTCGGCTACGCCACGCCTCACACAGCTTCACCACTTGCTTCATATCGACACCAACAAAGGAAACTCACAATCATCTATTCACCGGACCGGGCGCACTTCCACAAATTTGATTTCCTGATCTATGCTTTTCCTATCGATATAAGACCGCACACCAGGAACCCCTCCCCAGGTTGCCAGTTGGAGAGAAACAGCCACCTCCATTGCCTGCTGTTTCATAACCAGCACACGCCGGTCGTGACATGATAAAACGCATACGTGTTGGGGTTTCCCCCTCTGGTTTGCTCGCCCCAAAAGCCAATGGTTATCTCAAGCTCCCAAAAAAGTGACCGATCCCACACCCCATACCATTAGAAAAACAAGCTGCAAAGACACCAATGCTACCCTTTGGCTGTAAAAATAAAAACGCCCTGCGCTATGGGACGGCCGCGCAATGCTGTCTTGACAATCCTCCCCATTCCTTTTCCCCAACGCCGTTGTTATGATAATGTACAAGTTGGATTATTGTCTTCTTTCTGGTGGGGTCTTCGTGCTGTGTGTGTAGTGTGTGTTTGTGTATGTGTGCGTTGGGTCGTGGTCTCATAGATGCTTCGACAGTGCAGAACTAAGATCGATAAAGTCGAACGGTTTCGTAACATAATCATCAAAGCCCGCAGCGATGCACTTCTCTTGCACATCGGACATGACGTTAGCAGAGAGGGCAACGATCGGCATCGGTTTGTATTCATTGGCTTTTTCCCAGGCTCGAATCTCACGACAGGCTTGATACCCGTCCTTGCGTGGCATGTGAAGGTCGCACTGTAGCCAAACTGTTAGTGAACTGCTCTGCCGATGGTGCCGGATAGATCTAGCTTACCAAGATCAGAGAATAGTACTCGTGGCCCAGAGAGAAGACCTTCTCGGTACATTCCTCGCCATCCATGGCCAACTCCACCTCAACACCGACCTTCTTCAAGTATTTTTGGAGCACCTTCTGGTTCACCGGGTTGTCTTCGACCACGAGAACCTTGTAGCCCTTGTTTCCCATGCGCCTCTCCGCTTCCAGGTAGCTTTCCTTTTGCTGCTCGACGAGCTTCTGAGCTGTTGACCGGTTCCTGTCGATGCTGAGATCCCGCTCCTTCGCCGGGTCGAAGATGACGGCAAGTCTTGATGGCTTCACAGGCTTGTAAATGTACGTGACCGCTTTCTCCGACAGCATCTCTTCATGCTCCGTGCCAGCCACCATCTTCTGGACGGCTTGTCGTTGCACCGAGTCCGACAAGATTAGGATGGTTGTCTTCCCAACCATGCTGGACTTGACCACCTTGTCCATAAGGGCAATGATGTCTTCTGGTGTCGGCAGGTTGACCACGATATGAGTGAAGAAGACAGGATCTTCACCGCCGACCAGAGCTTCCGCCTCTTCCACGGTGGCCAGAGCGGTGATCTGGTGAGGCACGTCCTTGGGGAGCGTCATCTCAATGTGCTTGGTCGTCGCTTCTCTGCTGTGGGTCTGAGGCGAAATCAGGAGGATCGAGTACATCGGTGGCCGGTATTCACCAAACGCGCCAGAGACGGGTTCGTTATTCGGCGTCGTCGTCAGCTTCGGCGAGTTTCTTCCCAACGACATGTCCAACTTCATCTGTGAGAGATCCTGTCCGCTAGCCCGAGCGGCCTCACTAAACCGAACCAAACCACCATGTACTGACGACATGGACGAACGATCAGTGAGGTGTGACCGACCAGAGTAGACCGACGGCTCTGAGCTGCTGCTGGAGACCGGAGGAGAGGCCATGGATCGATCAGTTTTGGTACTGGCAATACTGGCAGGGCTTGCCGTCGGCGTCTGACCCAGAACATTGGTTACCGAGAAGCGCTGCTTCAGGATTTGCGAGGGTTCTTCTTGCGCCTGTGTCGCTTTGGTCTGGACGGGCTTCTCTGGCAGGACGTCGGGATGATCCTCTTCAGTTGGCAGACCAAACTTGGCCGTGAAAGTGAATGTGGAGCCCTTGCCGGGAACGGCGGTGCCTTCCATCTTGCCCCCATGCAACTCAACCAGTTGTCTGGAGATGACCAGCCCCAGGCCACTTCCGCCATGTTGCCTGGTGCTACTACCATCAATCTGACTAAACGGCTTGAAGATCAGCTCGGCCTCCTCCTTGGTGAAGCCTCTGCCCGTGTCGATAATGGAGAACTCGAGCATAATCTCGTTGTCTTCCAGGTCCAGGTCGTCACGACGGAGGACTTTGCACCAGCTGAACACCTCACCCTGGTTCGTGAACTTGATAGCATTTCCGATGACGTTGAGAAGAACCTGTCGGATCCGAACCTTGTCGCCCTTGACCCAGGACGGCACATCCTCTTCCACCACGTAATTAAGCTCCAGTCGCTTGGCGATGGCCATGGTGGAAACCAGCTCGTTGACGTCCTCGATCAGTGACCGCGTATGGAACCACTCGTAATTGAGCTTCATCATGCCCGCGTCTACCTTGGAAAGGTCGAGAATGTCGTTGATGATCATCAACAGACTGTTGGCGCTGGTCTGGATGGTGTTGGTGTAGTCTCTCTGTTCCTCGTTGAGCGTGGTATCTTGCAGGAAGCTAACCATGCCCGATATACCGATAAGAGGCGTGCGGATCTCGTGTGACATGTTACTGAGGAAGCGGCCCTTCGAGTCCATGGCCTCCTTAAGCTTCACCTCGAGCAGCTTGTGGTCGTTAATGTCGGTTGCTGAGCCAAAGTAGGAACTCTCGCCATTGCCGAAATCAATGTTATCGATCTCCACACACCGTATCAGGTGCCACCGGTACTCCCCGGTCTTGGACCTCAGCCGGATCTCGGTCGTGTAGGAGAGCCGGCCATTACTATCGGTCCCCGCCTTGATAACACCTTTTCGCGCCAGTTGCGTCAGATTGGCGGAAGGAAGCTCGTACATCGAGGAGCTGCTAGAGCTATTATTCCTGGACAGCGCCGCATGAACACCTCGCAGGCTAGTATCCGGGCTGGCGGGCATGTAGCCAGTGGCCGACCCCGGCACACGAGAAGCCGAGCTTGAGTTCGTGTATTTGTGACCCCTCGGTTCGTCTCGACCAAGGGGTGTCGGTGGCTGGTCAAGGGGAATCCGACACTTGGCGAGATCGTCAGGATGGACATAATCCATGAAGCCTAGGCCCAAACAGTCGGCGAAACTCTGTCCCGTATAGGACAGCCATTGTTCATTCGCAAACGTGATGCCTTCATCTTCGGTGGCTGTGAAGATAATCTGTGGTATCAAGTTGGCCAGTAGCCTGTGCTTGGCCTCAGACGCCTCGATCTCTTCCTGTCGCGCCGCCCTGAGCTCGGCAATGTACTGCTCGTGGATGTCCATGTATGAACCAAGAAACTGCAGGATGACACCTCGCTTGTCCTTGGAAGCCACAGCACGCACTTGGAACCATCTGTACACGCCGTCGAAGCGCCTGAGCCGCACTGACCTCGAAAACTGCTCACCAGTCCGTACGCAATGAGCCCAGGCACGAAGGTACTCTTCCCTGTCATCGGGATGGATGCTTCCCCAAGGATCCGCAGCCAAATCGCCAGACGTTTGTCCCCTGTATGTTAGAAACCGGCTGTTGACCCACACAATCTCTCCAGTACCTGGAAGCGCCACAAAGACGTGCGCTGGTAGCGAATCCAGGATCAAGGCCTTCAGTCTGTCGGAAGGAGGTGTCATCTCCGAAGAGGCAATCGAGGTGGAACCGGTGCGTGAAGGACCTTGAGACGGAGCGCCGCTGCCTTTGGACCCAATAACAGAGCTGGGTGGAAGGGAAGGGAAGGTCGAGGAGAAATCGGCGCCATACGAGTGGAGCTGGGTGTGACGATGATGTTGCGAGCCCGATGGTGTTGTCGAACCTGATTTCTTGGAGGTAGTCGACTCCGCCACACCTTCCTGACCACTGCTGGTTGGAATGGCGAGTTTGCCTTTCTCCTCCTTGGCCGTCGCAACCTGCGGTGTCTTGTGTGGCTTCGGTGCCCCTTGTCGTGATGATGGCGACTTGGCGCTAACGCTAGCGTTGGAGAACTCATCAGAGCTTCTGCCAGCGACATCGTAGCCGAAGGTGGTATCCAGAATACCTGGGCTTAGCAGGGCAGAAGAATGTTCCAGAGACTGACCATGCCCACCGGACAGGCGAAACGACAGGCGCTTTTCGGGTGTTGCGTTCTCCCTCGAGTTCCTCCTGCTTAGGGAACTGGCACCTGGAGAACCGGCAGGCCTCGGTTTGGTGTTGAAATAGCTATCACCTCCAATCGGTGTAGGACTGGACGAGGTGCGGCTGAAGCCGAATGCAGGCACTGACATGGACGGGTCCCAAAAGGGAGTGCCCCCTCCAGAGCCACCACTACGGGAAACGGCAGACACATCGCTTGGACTGGTAATACTGCCAGCCAGTGAGGCGCCTCGAGATAGCGGCTCCTCCGAAGGGAGATATCCCAGGTTCGCCAGTGCTGCTGCATCAGCTAAAGGACGCCCGTCGTGGCCAATCGCGCCGAACCCGGCAGTATGTGGCCTCCGCTTCTGTAGTCCGTTCAACTCCACCTCCAGGTTGGTGTAATGACGACACAGAGAGAAAGAAGTTGCCAGATGCGGTGCTAAATGCTCCAAGGAGTAACGGAGGTTGGAGGGATACGGTATTATCGGACTGAGGATAGACAGAATGGCTATAGGTGCATGCTTCTCCTTTGGTGCTATCTGCGGCGAGCTCTGGCCAAGCTGTGAGTTGCCGTCGCCGCCCTTACCCCCTCCAATCTTCGATTTGGAGGACTTCTGATCCATCACTGTCGAGTCGAGCTTGAAGGCCGGGTTGGGTCGGGACAAAAGGGGGTGGGTGAGCGGAATGTGAAGCACCGTCCAAGAGTTATCCATACCGATGGCTTCAGGCGGCCGCATCGACGTATAATCCTGAGGTGCCGGGGACGGATTGAACGTCTCCTCGTCCACCACAGCGTCAGTGAAGAAAGGGTTTTCGGTCGGGTCGAGTCGGAGCGCCGGGGACGGAGCTGGCGACTGGGCCCAAGGCGACGGGGGCGCCTGCTCATACTCCTCATACTTTGGTGTAGGCGGACGAGGTTCATTGTCACCAATCTTGGCTGCAAGACTAGTGGTCTTCTTGGCCTCGGAAGTGTGAGCTTTCGAAGCCCTTTTGGTCAACTTCGGCTTGATACTTTTGCCCTTCTTTTCTGGCATATCCGACTTCATCGGTGTAGGGTCCAAGGGATCCGGATTCTGCGAGTGTAGTGGTTCTAAATAGGGATAACTGCGTGTTAAGGCGATGACCTTGCCACGTTCCAACACTCGTAAGACACCGTTGTGGTCGATCAAGGGATCGGCCTCGTAGTCCAGCGCTTGAAGCACGTTGAGTACCTTGCCGCGTCCTTGACTCTGTGCGCCAAAAGGTGTCTCCCAGCTTGGAAGTTGTTGTTCTTGATCATCCTCCATGGCGTCATGTTCTTCCAAGGCGTGCTTGTTAAGCTGGTTACCCTCGTCTGTCATTGAGGCCCATCCTTTCAAAGAGGAAGCCGTATGCGACGTCTTGCTCCGCGATAGCTGAGCTGGTCGTCTCAGTGTCGTGGCCCCATGCTCAGAAGATACCGCTTTCTCTCTCTTCTCTTCATAAGTCGTGTAGGAGTGGCGGCTCTGAATACCAGGTCGTGATGTCACGCCCAAACTCTGCTGATCGGCAAATGAAGGCCCAGTCGAAGTAGGCATCTCCCCTGAAGTGCCAGTACTGCTGGGAACCATGCTGGACCCCCTCGCCATGTATCCCAGGCTCAAATGGTCCTCCTGGTGAGCGTTGTATGTGGCCTTCTGACCCCAAGGCACATTCTCGATATCTGTCGAGTCAGCAGGGATCGAGAGTGTGACGCGTTCAGCCTTGTAAGCTTCCGTCATGATTTGCACGACAGCACTCCACCAAGCGTCTAATCCGGGTTCGGCCGAAAGCATCAAGGTCATCTCATAGAGGTTGGGACTGGGAAAGTCGTGCTGTTCTGCCATGCCGGTGTATCCCATCGGCAAGAAGGTCATGTTAGAAGCCGGTGTCGACGGGTTGGACACCACCCTGTCCTGGAGACCAAGCCGGAGAGACTCCCACCCTCCATGCTGCTGCTCCGTTGCGGGTGCTGTGGTTGGGGAGAGGGTCGTAAAGGGATGGTGAATATTCTGTGCCGGGCCAGAGAGCATTCGTGGAAAGGGATAAGATGGTGTCCGCGCCGTGAGACCCGGCGTCGTCCCGCCACGGATGGTGTGACCCGACTCGCTGGAAGCCGTTGTCGCTTCTGAACCCGATGTGGCCGGCGAATTGCCGGTAGACTCCTCCTGGATTGGCGAAACCCGGAACAAGCCTTGCGGTACGGGTCTGTTGATGCCGGAAGACATTTCCCTCCGTACAATATCTCCAGCCAAGCGCTCCCGATACTGGTTCAGCTGCTCTTGCGCAGCTGACTTATCCATTTCCGACGGTAACCTGGATCCTGTGCCACCATGTCCATTGCCCACATCTGACTCTTTTGCGGGGGATGGCGCCGGGTCTCGTAAAGTGACGTTTCCCGCTGTCGCCGACTGCTGTCGAGAGCTGTGAATGGCACCAGCTAGCAAGGTGGGTTTCTTCTCGTTGTCGTCGGAGGTCTGCTTGAACGAGACGGATCGCTTGACTGGAGGTTTGATGACGTCCGGTGTGGCAAGGGCTTTTCCTGCTGTTGTTAGGTCGGTGTCACTATTCGCCCTGCCTGTCATTGCAGAGTGTGCGACTAGACCGCTGCCCTCGACATCATCAATAGCCGTCTTGAAACTGGAAGGTGAGGGAAGCGGTGATGTTTGTGGACTCCGGCCCGTGGATGCTTGGCGTGTCGGAGGGCTGGTCGATGGTTTGCTGCTGGGAACCTTGGAGGATCGTCTCTGTTCCTTAGAAGATGCAGATGCTCCCATGCCTCATTCGCGGCCAAGTCGCTTATTGTTCTGCCTGTCGTTGACGGGTAAATGGGGGTGAACAAGGGTCGGGAAGCGTCAACGTGGTTGGGGATGACGATCGAGACTTTTGGCGATGGAACCGACTAAACGAAAAGTAGGCAGGTGGAGGGCACAAGTTGGGAAGAGGATCTCGAGCGCCAGGCTCAATTCGGCAAGCTGAACACCAAGACTTACCCGCTTCCTGGGTCAAGAACAGAATCCACTCGACCGAGATCGCGCGTGCAGCATCAGGTATGGTACGTGTTTGTGTCGGGTATGCGTGGTTTGGCCCTGCAAAGATTACTGAGTTCGTTTGTACTGTAGTGTAGAGTGATTAGGGTGGAGATGCAGTGAGAGCGGAAATGGGAATTAGCCCCCCGATGCTGACCCGGTCCTCAGCACTGTCCTTGAAAATGACTTGACGTTGCGAAATTGGTAAAACGTTAGGGGTCAACCCACTCCCTACGTCATGACCAGCATTGTCTTGGGTCAGGGAAGGGGATCAACACGCGATAAATTTTCATCTACTGTATGTCATCTTCGCGGTCATTTTAGAGTTTTGAAAGACTACGAGGTAACCTTCTCTTCTCCTGCTGTACGTGTGATAATTCCCAGACACCCCTTCAGAGACTCTTTAGGGAGTCTTTACAAAACCAACTTGTGGTGGAGGCTGACGCAGTGTAAAGGCAATTTCTTGCCGTCTGGTTTACTGGCAGAACCTGAAAGGGAACTTGCTGTTGGGTCTTGCCAAGCCGCTTCAGTGGACTCTAGTCACCGACAAACCCGGCATCCCGGAGCAAATCCTCGCTGTTTGTGCGCTCAAGATTCCGCATTCCTTCTTTCCAACCAGCAACCGTCCTGTCAGGTATGCTGCTGTTTACGAAGGAGTAATAGGCTTGCTGCACTGACTAGTTGCCGACTGAACGTCTTTCGATTCGCAAGCCGAATATGTCATGGCCCGCTGAGCCTTCATCGGACTTGTAAGTGCTCAATCTTCAGTGCGCACTGCGGCGGCCCTGATGTCATGTCTCTCCCGCCTGTTGTGGAACAATGGGCTCGATGCTGTACATGTAATGGTAGGGCGTCACCATACGTACTCACAACCAGCTGCAAGCCCTGCCCCCTCTGTCCGCCTCGAACACTGCCGGACTCTATAGTCGGGGGGTGGAGATGCTTGCTCCCATTGTTGACAACCAGTAACTCGACAACAATCTCTTCCGGATCTACGGCGCCCTAGCGGCTGGCTGGCTGCTGTCGTTCTCTCGCTGGTATGTTCCAGGTCAGATTTGACAGAGTGGAGCTTCCGCTTGTCTCCGACCAGGACGGTCGACGTGTTCCTGTGAAGCATGCGTACGAAATACACACTAGAAGTGTGGGACCCTAGAGGTAGTCTTGGCAGTAGACGTCATGATGTCGGTCACGTACACAGCCAATGACAACTCGCCGTTGTGAACTGGCCCCTTGCAGCCTGATACATATGGGACCCCTCCATCAAATCGACGATTGGGCCGTAGCCAGCACCAGATGCGCGATCCTCAACTCGTGTAAGGGCAGATCTCTTGTCACGGACACGGGACGACACCAACAAGCGGCGATACGTTTGACAGATCCGAGGTATCCAACAAGGCTGAGCGATTCAGTTGATGGTACAGCTTGCGTATGCATCGTCGGCTCGTCCTTTACAGGGAAAACACTGAAGACTTCGAGATCATGCCTTACCCAGATATGCCTCTTACAGTGAAGGCTACTGGTAGAAGGTTTGCTACTTCGGTGTGGAATCCAAAGTCGTCAGTGTAGAACAGCTACATCATTTTTCTGCGATTAACGGGACCTGATGTTGTTTCGGACATATCGCGATGAGAATAGGGCCCCGGGCTGTCGAACGGCTGTGGGTTTCGGCCGGCTTGCCATTGAGCGAGGCAACCAGAAACCTCCTCGCAGGTCTGAAGGCATCTCACAGAGCAGACGTGCCGTAGTGAGATACGTTGGACTGCAGCAGGTGAAAGATCGGCATGGTTGTCTACTAGATCAGCAGTTCGCAGCCCGCTGTAATCCGAACTTGCCATTTGCTCGAGTCCAAGTGGACTACATCCAACGTAAATGAGCCAAATGCCATTACTGCCAGGAACCCGAACCTGCTAGACTATTTCAGCATTCCAGTAGTGAAATCCAGCACAAGAGCAAAGCACATCTCTGGCAGCCCATACCCTCACCAGTTGTGGCTTGAAGGTGGGTCGCTGCTGCTGTGGCTTAAGCTACCCCAGCATCTTGGCGCCCGAGGTGTGAATCACCAGGGGCAGACTAAGGTAATTACAGGCGGACAGGTACGTACCAGCAGGTGACCTGTAGCCTGGAGAAAGCTCCCGCAACGGGTAGGTAGCACCACCCTCACAGCTTAACGTCGTAGGCCAAGAATGCTGTTCTAACCTCCTGCCGTAAACTCACATTCACCCGGTAATCTTGGTCGTCTTCACGACGCAGCCAAGACATACAGTCGCCAAGAGTGTAACCCGTCGTTGTATATCTTATTAATATACAAGCTATTAAGCTATCTGATGCCCCAGTGACAACCCCGGCGCAATCAAGACAGTCACGTCGACCTCACAACAAACGACATCATACCTTCCTAGATCTAGTGTTTTCCATTGCATTAGCTTTGCCCAGCATGGCTCCCGCAGACGATCAGCCGGTTGCAGCTCAGGGAAGCCATCCAGATGCCCCATCGGGACCTGCTGATGAAAGCACGCCGCTTTTGGGTCGGGAAGCTGCAGAGCCCTCAAACTCAAGCACAGGCGTCAACCGCGTCTCCCTGAGTGAAAATATAAAGAGATGGAGGCGCCAACGATGGATTTCTCTTTTGATCGCCTTCATCCTCGTCACTGCAATCGTCATCTTGACCCTGGTTTTTGGAGGTTGGTAGACTCTTAACTTGTGCTGCTTCTTCTCATCCTACTTTCGGAGTTGCCTTCCCTACCTACGTTTGGGTATCGTTAACAGCCTTTCCCCTTCCAGTGTTTGGCTCCCGTCGAAGAATGGGGTCGTCGGGCAACGCGTTGTGTCTGACACCGCCCTGCATTCATGCGGCTTCTGACATCTTGTATAACCTCTCACCGGACTACAAGAACATAGACCCATGTACCAATTTTGAGCAGGTGCGACCATTGGACTTCCCAGTACGGCATGACCATGAACTTACCGTGCCTCCTAGTTTGTCTGCGACGGGTGGAGGTCCCGTCACGATCTGAGGCCGGATCAAGGCTCTCTGGACAGCTTCAACCAGATCCAAGATAACAACCAGATGGTCCTGAGACATATCCTCGAGTCGCCGTATCCAGGAGCTTCCGATCACTCCTTTTACTCTCCCATGAGGTTGACGGTTCGTGCAAGCTCTGCCGATGAAGACAACTTCGATGAGTTGCAGAGGGCCTACAACGCTTGCATGGCTGTGGACTCGATCAAGAAGGTTGGCGTGAAGCCCATCCAAGACTTGTTGGGGAACCTCACGGGAATACTTGCTCTTGAGGGTTCGACCTCTGTTACACAAGCAGACTCCAAGGCTCTGTCTGCCGCCACGCTGTTTCTTGAGCGGTTGGGCCTACCAAGCATCTTCAACTTCGGCAGCGGCGCCGATGACAAGAATCCGGACGTCGTTGTTGTTTTTGCAGGTCCACGCTCGAGGATCGGTCTGCCCTCGCCTGCGTACTACCTTGACGAAGACACCGTCAAGGAGTACACCTCGGCTATGACGCAGGTGCTAAAGGGCGTTCTGCCAACAACGAAGGGTTCGGTTGATAAGCTGGCCGCTGCTATCGTCGCCTTCGAATCAAAAATAGCAGCAGCCACGCCTCCCCTGGAAGATCTACAGGATGTGACGGTCAGTGATCAGAGGATGACATTTCACGTCGGTGCTTGCTAATTCCTTGTTTAGAAAGCGTACAGCGCCATGTCTCTCAAGGATACCTCTGCTCTTGTGCCAATCTTGGACATCGAACACATCCTAACGTCACTCGTGCCGTCTAACTACACTCTGGACCGCGTAATCACGCAATTCCCGGAGTTCTTTGCCAACGTATCAGACATTCTCGAGACAACCTCCAAGGACGCTATCCAAGGTTTCCTGTCCTGGAAGGTTATCCAGGCCACGGCAAGCCTGGTGGATGCCCCCGAGGTCAAACCGTACATCCAGTTCACGAACAAGCTTGCCGGAAAGGTATTTAGTTCTTCACTCGACACACGTCCTGCTGACGTTTCTGACACTTTTTAGGATGCGGACGCAACCACGGAGCGCTATCGGACCTGTATCAACCATGTCGATGGAGGGTTGGGATGGATACTCGGTCGATTTTACATCGAGGAGGCTTTCTCAGCAAATGCTAAGAAGCTCGGTGACCAGATTATCTCTGACATAAAGGAGCAGTTCAAGAACAAGCTTGCGTCACTTGACTGGATGGAGGACGAGGTCAAGAAACTAGCCGCGAAGAAGGTTGATGCTCTTGTGCAGAAGATCGGTTATCCCACCCAGGTAAGTACTCGGATTCACCCTCAGAGCAGGTCATTCGTAGACTGGTTACTGATAGTCTTTCTAGTCCCCCAATGTCACGGATCCTGCCTCACTCAAGGATTACTACACTGGCCTCAACATAACCGACGCCTACTTCGACAACACCTTGTCCATTCTACGCTGGACCACTAACCAGAGTTGGAGCGCCCTCGGTAAACCCGTAGACAGGAACGGTTAGCGGTTTCATCCCTCTTTTGAACGTATTTACATGACAAGCGATGCTGACACGTGCTAAACTTTCCAGAATGGGGCATGACACCGCCCACAGTCAACGCTTACTACAACCCAGCGGGTAACGAGATTGTGTTCCCGGCTGGAATCATGCAGTACCCGGCATTTGGTGGCGACCTACCTCAGTACATGAATTACGGAGCCTTTGGAGCAGTCGCTGGCCATGAGCTGAGCCGTGAGTGCCCCGACCTGCATTTGCTTTGGTTGAGGAACTGATACTAAACATGCATACTCAGACGCATTCGACAACAACGGCAAGAACTATGACCCAAGTGGGAACCTGACAGATGTTCCCTGGTGGACGAACAAGACGCTTCAAGCCTTTGAGACTCGAGCCGAGTGCTTCGTGGACGAGTACTCGAACTTTACCGCCTCCGGTGTCAATGGTACCACGCTCCACGTGAACGGCAGACAGACGCTGGGCGAGAACATTGCGGATGCTGGTGGTCTCTCCGCCTCATATAGCGCGTGGCAGAAGCGCCGTCAGGATTACCCAGACCTGGACCTCCCCGGTCTGGATGACTTCTCACAGGAGCAGCTATTCTATATCTCTTTCGGCAACTTTTGGTGTTCGAAGTACACTCCCAATGGCTTGACTTCACGCATTCGGACGGACGAACACAGGTTAGCATATCCCCTGAAAACACTTTCTGTCACCCTTTTACTGACGTGCTATGCACTAAAGCCCGGACTTCGCGAGGATCATGGGACCGGCTATGATGAATTCTAGGGGTTTCCGAGAGGCCTTCAGTTGTCCGGTGAAGGAGCCGGTTTGTGAGTTGTGGTAACGCATGCGTGGAAAAGGTGAAAGGACCAGAATTGTAGACTGGAATTATGCTGGTATGGTTGGTCAGGTCCTCCACGCCTTTAGATCGAGTGCGCCTCAGTAGTATCAGTATAGGTTGTACTTGGGTTTTGTAATGACAGGATACTCCCCAGACGATGGTAGATTGTGCCATATTGGAGATGTGTGAAGCCTGGCATTGCTGGCAACTAAACCTGAGCCGGGGAGAATTGTATAGGGTACGTCTAACTTGACGAACTCATCATGTGAAAGATACAGATGTTGGTAGGATCCATGTATCCATCCTGCTCAGTACGGTTGTTTGACTGCTCGGTCATATACACAAGACAGACCTTGACTATCTTAAGTCAGGTGGAACAGTGGCAGGTGGTATATTGCAGAGTGGTGAGAGTTCTCTTCGACTTGAACGCTGTGGTGTCTCGACCCTGGTTGAGCCAGAGACCTTTCCACCACACCCCAGAGATTAATATTTGCTCGAACTGCTACAGGACCACCGAAAGCCAATATGTTTCAAAGCCATAAGCTTGTTGGGTGTCTGAATATCCTTTACCAGGAGAGGTACCTGTAGGCTGTAGGAGAAGGCGCCCCGTTGGCCGGGGCGGGCAAGCATTCTTGCGACCCCACCAATAGCTCGGTCTGCGCATGGACCACATCTGGGAGAGCATCCCGCCCGCGCAACAATTTCCAGTGAACTTTTCGAGGGGTGCCTGGGAAGTACATCCATCTGCCCTGTCTTAGCTATCCACCTTTCAAGAACCAATACGTGCTCCTGATACCCTGCGACATTGTTCTCCAGCATCTAGGACTTCCGAATTTCTCTACACTCTTTAGCACGTTTCCGTACCGCAGGTCGTCAAGATGCAGGCGCCAGTGGTGGTTATGAGTACGTGGTGCCCCGGGGAAGAGCTCCATATCTGGGCCATACAAGAGCTTGTTTACTGACTACGCCCACCAGACACCAACACCGGTGAGAGACAGACCGGAAGGAAAGCTCAGCTCTCGAACATCGCAGCTGCCAAGACGTGCGTACACCTTTCAACAGTTCCGCAACTGAAAGCTAACCGTACCTTTCCGCCCCGCTAGTGTCGCCGACATCATCCGATCATGTTTGGGCCCCAAAGCCATGTTGAAGATGCTTCTCGATCCCATGGGCGGTATTGTCCTTACCAACGACGGCCATGCTATTCTCCGAGAAATCGAGGTCTCACATCCCGCTGCCAAAAGCATGATTGAGCTTAGCCGCACACAAGACGAGGAAGTTGGTGATGGTACCACATCGGTCATTATTTTGGGTATGTCTGCAGAGCAGGGTTCCCGACTGTCAGGATCTGTAACACCTACTGACCCTTCTTAGCTGGTGAGATTCTCGCCCAGGCCCTGCCGCAGCTGGAGCGCAACATTCATCCCACGATTATCATTGCCGCTTTTAAGAAGGCCCTCAAGGACGCGCTTCAGATCATTGAAGAGATATCGCTACCGGTCGACATACACGACGACAAGGAAATGAACAAGCTCATCTCCTCCTCGATAGGCACCAAGTACGTGTCCAGATGGTCGGAGCTTATGTGCGGGCTGGCGCTCAAGGCCGTGCGGACTGTGTCATGGGACGTGAACGGCAAGACGGAGGTGGACATCAAACGATATGCCCGTGTCGAGAAGGTGCCCGGCGGCGAGATCGAGGACAGTAGAGTGCTGGACGGCGTTATGCTCAACAAGGACATCACACACCCCAAAATGAGGCGAAAGATCGAGAACCCCAGGATTATCCTCCTGGATTGTCCTCTGGAGTACAAGAAAGGAGAGTCTCAAACGAATATCGAGATATCGAAGGAGGAGGACTGGGAGCGCATTCTCCAGATTGAGGAGGAGCAGGTCAAGAGCATGTGCGACCACATCCTTGCCCTGAAGCCAGACCTTGTCATCACGGAGAAGGGTGTCTCTGATATTGCACAACATTGGCTCTTGAAGGGCAATGTTACGGCTTTGCGTCGGGTTCGCAAGACGGACAACAACAGAATCGCTCGCGCTACTGGTGCTACGATTGTGAACCGGGTGGAGGACCTGGTGGAGTCTGACGTGGGCACGCACTGCGGCCTCTTTGAGATCGAGAAGATTGGTGATGAATATTTCACTTTCTTGACCAAGTAAGTTCTTACCAACGTGATTCCTCCGATCTGCTGCTGACGAAAGCGCCCAGATGCAAGGACCCCAAGGCCTGCACAGTCCTTCTCCGTGGTCCGTCCAAGGACATCCTGAACGAGATTGAACGGAATCTGCAGGACGCCATGGGCGTTGCCAGGAATGTCATGTTCCACCCCAGACTCTCACCGGGCGGCGGTGCCACCGAGATGGCCGTCTCCGTCAGACTAGCCCAGCTCGCAAAGAGCATCGAGGGTGTTCAGCAATGGCCATACAAGGCCGTGGCAGAGGCTCTCGAGGTCATTCCCCGAACACTCATCCAGAACGCCGGTGCCAGCCCCGTGCGCGTGCTCACTGACCTCCGAGCTAAGCACGCCAATGGCCAACATTCCTGGGGCATCAACGGCGACACTGGTGCGCTAGCAGATATGAAGGAGTACGGTGTGTGGGAGCCAGAGGCCATCAAGGTGCAGAGCATGAAGACTGCCATTGAGGTAAGCTTTCTAATTCCGTGGTCTCGTGTTTGCTGATGCGTGATACTAACATTGTTTCTAGTCTGCATGCCTTTTGCTTAGGGTGGACGACATCTGCAGTGCTAGGAAGGGACACCCAGGTATTGGAACCGGTGTCAGCGGAGGTGATGAATAAACGATGCATAGCCTGGGGCGGTGGTTGCCAGTGATCAAAGCCCTCAAATGTCGTGGAGCTAGTATACCCATCTTGTACGAAAGACCAGTAGATATTGGACCTCGGTAGATAAAACGGGGTGAAGGCGTTGAGACACTGTCCTCGTCCGGTCACGTATAACGGCTCCTGTCCCCTATCGCGAAAGGCCACAAGTAGCTTCTTCAATCGTCGTCATCGCGAATAAGTAGGCCAGGCCCGTCCGACACCGCCGGTGTCCCTGCTGGTTTCGGAGTGCCGTTTGTCTCCTGTCCATCCTGTCCTTCCCGATTGTCACTCTCTCCCTCCACCCGTATCCTGGGCTGCATCTTCCCAGCAGCTCCCCCACCTTTCTTCTCACCTCCTCCCTCACCCGCCTTCCCAGACCCTTTCCCCTTCCCCATCTTAGCCTTCAACTTCTTCTCCCTCTTCTCGCGGTTCTTCCTCGTCTTCTCCGCATCCCTCTCCTCCTTCTCCCGCCTGATCCGCTCAAACTCCTCCTCCTCCTTCTCGTTCCTCACCTCCTCGTCCATCGCCCGCAGTCGCTCGTACTCCCGTCGTCTGCTCGCCTTGTAGACATGGAACTCGCCCGACCCGGCTCCCGCGGAGGAACCCTGCACATTGGTCACGATCTCGGGAACGGCGCGTTGCGCTACCGTTGTCGCACCCGAGGCCGGGAGGCGGATCTCTTGGTCGGGACGCGCGAAGAGCGATTCTACGGTCGCGGCTTGCGCGGATACGGGTGTCAGGGCGCGGCGCTTGGTTGGGCGCTTGGAGCGCGGGTCGGAGGAGGTCGGAATGCTGTCTGCTGTGCCGGCGGACATTGCGATGGGAGATGGCGCGTGTGGTGCCGGGGAGTGGGTGTGCTGAGTTGAACTGGCTGGCTACTCACGGTAGAGTTGGCGCAGGAATCTGAACTAGAGAGGTGCTGCGACAAACACTTGTGTCCTGGAAGTAAGTGGTGGCTGTTTCTTACGCGTTGCGGAAGTATTCGTACTGATCTGGGGTTTCACAAAAAGATGTAAGTTTCGGCCCCACCTTGTCCGGGGGAAGATCCGCTGCCGTCACAGCCCGGCCTCCATGTGACATTCAGGTGAAGGACACAACCATAAGCTCAAAGTCAGTCTTAAATGCTGGCAAATCAACCGGATCCATCATACCATTAGGTAACATGGAAGCAGGTACTCATACGTGCGTGCGTGCAGTGGAAGCAGGTACATGTGCTCTATATCCACAAGCGTCGTACTGCACTTGTGTACAGGTACTGTTCTGCGAGGTGAAGGAAGACTAGCCGGACTACGGGTGAGTGTCGTTACCTTGCGGCCTTCCAGCATAGGTACCTAGGCAAGTATGAGCCGGTCAAGAGGTCAACTGAACCAATGGAAACAGCAATAGATTCTGTCAAACTTAACAAGACAGGCAGGCCATGGGAAGGATCAAGCAGTACCTTACGTAATACGCCTAAGAAGACATCCCCCGCAAAGCGCTACTGCGCGTCTCGTAGTTGCCGTCTTTTGGTGCAGTCACTTAACGGCGTTGCTTCTCTGCTCCCATAGACGGTTTGGACTGACTTTTTTGAGCAGACAGGAACGAGTTATGTCCATCAGTTGCTTCCCTGGTCCAGTGATGGAGCGCATCGAAATCGTACCACACGATTGGACGACGGCCCAGATTCAGGGTCCAACTCGACATCCTTGTGACATTTTACCTCCAACAGTTTAGGCGCTAACCTCTCCGTGCAGTCGTTGGTCTTATATCTGTGTCACTTACACAATGCATTTGTCACGAGTTGCCCCTCCAAGACCATTTATACAATACCCCTTCCAGTAGGGGAGCGATATACCGAGCCATTGCACCTCATTGCAAAACGAGCAAACACCAGCAAATATTTAGAGGAAACCCTTGGTGATTGTATTGACATTTTCGGTGGCTTTTTTGCAGTAGACTCGAGCTCCAGCATTAGAATCCTTCTCCGTTTCCCGCCACTCTAGGAGAACAAGACAGCTGCTGAAACAGCACTGTCCTCGACATGGGCAGACCAAGGCTCATTATTCTGATTAGACATGCGCAATCGGAAGGAAATAGTATGTATCACCACCGCCTGCAGGCTTCAAGTTGCCTCCCAGTTCCTACGTCATGGTGCCGAGGCTGACCATACCTCCCCTTGCAGAGAACCGCGACATTCACCAAACCATTCCTGACCATCGGGTAAAACTGACCCAAGAAGGATGGGAGCAAGCGTACGAAGCAGGTCGCAGGCTGCGGGCCATGCTGCGACCCGAAGACACCCTCCACTTCTTCACCAGTCCCTACCGTCGAACGCGCGAGACCACTGAAGGCATCCTAGCGACCTTGACGTCCGACGAGGAGGAGCCGAGCCCGTTCAAGAGGACTAATATCAAGGTGTACGAGGAACCACGGCTTCGCGAGCAGGATTTCGGTAATTTCCAGCCATGTAGTGCTGAGATGGAGCGCATGTGGCAGGAGCGGGCGGACTACGGCCACTTCTTCTACCGGATACCGAATGGTGAAAGTGCGGCGGATGCATATGACCGCATCAGCGGCTTCAATGAGAGTTTGTGGCGGCAGTTTGGCGAAGATGACTTCTCCAGCGTCTGCGTGCTCGGTATGCCACCTCTGAACCTGCTGTAATCCTGGATGGGATGCTGACCATTTATCATAGTCACTCACGGTCTCATGTCCCGCGTTTTCCTCATGAAGTGGTATCACTTCAGCGTCGAATACTTTGAAGATTTGCGCAATATCAACCATTGCGAGTTCTTGATCATGACCAGACAAGACAGTGGAAAGTATGTCCTAGAGAACAAGCTACGGACGTGGTCGGAGTTACGCAGAGAGAAAGCTGCTCTAGCCGTGAAGGATGAGATCGAGGGGAAAGCAAACGGAGCGAACAAGGACGGCGTTAAATTGAAGAAGGCCAACTCTTCCACGTTGCTCGCTTCAACACCCGTCCCAACCCGGAGACGTTGGGGAGGCTGCCCGAATGGTTGTAACCACGACAAGGATTTCAAGATCCGGTCGGGACTCGCTGATCTGGTCAAGTTTGACCACAAGGCTGCGGCCAGCAGCAACACAGTTGTCCCTTCTCTGGGTGAAACGCTGGATTGCAGCGATAGAGCCGCTTCACCAGTACAACACAACCCCTCCTTCAACGGAAACGGTAACGCTACCCCGACGCTTGCCAGTAGACGCCCAGCATCGAAGCGCTTCGCGGCACAGCATGCCGATGCCGAATGTCCGGAAGAAGCTGGACCAAGAATCGACGTTGTCAAGGCTCGCGACAATGTCGTGTCATCGCCGGATGGCACTCCCTCGTTTATTTCAGTCGAGGACCGCCTACGCAACCACATCATAAGCCCGCAAGCCGAACATCACCACCATGGACACTACGCAGACCGACTCCTCCACAAGGGCCGAGACGGCGGCGGGACTTACAGCGGCCACAACAGCGTAGCAGCCAGCGACGCCGATTCGTCCGAAGACGAGCGACACCGCCGTCGACGCACGGCTGCCACATCAAGGCCCAAGACAGTCATAACACTTGCTGATGACAGCCATGACTCCCAGCACGATGCCGACGACGAAAAGATCGACGCATCCAGACATAGGGGATCTTTGCTGCGGCCCAAGGCGAACCGCCTCGGCGACGTGCCGCACAGTAGCGATGGCGAGCATGACCACGACGGAGACGAAGAGGCCGACGACGAACCGGAACCCCATCACGACCTTACGCCTCAGGAGAATCACGAACAGAGCGTCCGGGGCAGCGTCTACTGAGATCGAACTGCGTGCTTCATCCCATAAAATGACCACCCCATGCTAGTTATTGGGACTTGCTGTGTGGTATTAGCCGGTATTGTGTGTGTTTTGGGAGGATATACCTTTTTTTTTTGCAGATCATCATTTAGCGAAGGAGTTTTGATCGGGCTTCGTCATCATGTCTAGCTTCATGATGGGGAGCTTGGCGGATATAGCGTTAGGGAAATGAAGCATGTTCACAACTTGTCACATTCTCCTTTACTTGCGCGGTGTAGGGGGCTTGTACCTGATGTCAAGTTGTGCAATGTTTCAGCCGCGCCTCTTGGGCAACAGGTATTAGCCGGATGATATGCTCCAGTCTAACCAAGCGGGCAAATAAGACTGGTAGGCTCGTGACTAGACATTACCCCTTCACTACTAACCCAAAGGTAATATATGGCTCAGTCTGATCGGTGGATGCTACACGGCTTCCTCGACCTGGGAGTTTCAGACGCCTTCAATTTGGGAGATCATACCGGAACAGAGCTTTTCGTCCATGACTTGACCCTATCAACCACTTGTGGCTCCCGGACTCCCGTCGGGCGGACTCGAAGCGTCCTAGTGCGCCGAGACTGTTAGTCGGGACGTCCAGCATCTCTTGATCAGCCAGCCGCTGTCAGGCCTTATGTGCACCGTTGGGTCCAAAGGGACTTCCACAAGTACAAGGCCTGGGGAATATGACCATGATATGTACAACGTGGACCGGGTCCCAATAGCTCAATCTTCGTTTATGTTCCTTCACTACGGAGGTCACTGGACGTTGCTTTCTGTCCTACGTACGTGTTCGAGGCAGTGATGAGGTCGACCCAGGATATGTATGATGATGCTCCTTGCAGGGTAGGTCTGGTTCAGGTAGGACGACATGGAGTTACGAAGTCAAGTCTAGACATCTACGTGGATGCTAAAAGTCCTACTACATACCTGATAGATGGCGAGTGTTCTTGTCAATCTTTGCCCCTGCTAGGCGTACTTGGCCGTGCCATTGGAAGCCTTAGAACATGCGGATGTGTCTCATTTACTCCACGGGTGCATTAACAAGCAACTTGTCATGCTACGCCAGAACCTCGGACTCTCGAGATCCGGCATAAACCACAGGGCTTCGGAGGGAAGTGCAAAGGAGGCTGCTTGCGTGTTGTATCGCTGACAGGGGAACCTGCGTACTTCCATTCTAGTGAGCCGGTACGTACGAGCTGAGTTCAGCAAAGAGCTGACAGTCGCATAGGCGATGGGACCGGGTCACCAAGAGTTTCCATGGTAGAAGGAGAGAGAGCAGATGTCATGCTCAACTAGCATCGTTCATGTGCCGGAGGGAGATTGGCTGATATGATCGGAGTCCGCTTCTTCTAATCACGGATATCCGAACATATCAAGACGGTGATACAAGGTCCGTCATGTCAGAGTGATAGTCATAAGTGACCTGTCGCTATCACATCTCTTTCCCAGGCGTCAGCGAAGCAACGACACCTCTCCCTCCAGGACATGGCATCGGCTGCCCGCATACATCGCTGCTCATTCACTGCCGACGATACCGGCCAGCAGCGGTTTTCATCGCTCACTTCCACGTGGACAGACAAGTAGAAGCCAGTCATCTGCAGTTATCCAGCACACCGGCTGCTCGGTCCTCCCAAGGTATATATATCTGTCCATACCGGTCCTGGTGCGACTCCTGCTACCGCTACGTGAGAGCTCGGGTGGTTGCACAGACTCACCTGACGAACTGGAGATGCGAGGGACGGGTGGGTATGTGGTCGCGTACTGCTGTGCTGATTGTCAGACGGGTTGATGTTACGGTGAAAGGGGGGTGTAATTTGACGAATATAGAGGTTACCTATATCTGAGCCTGCGTAAGCAAGGCACATACAGATGAGCCTGGATGTCACCGCGTGCTTTGGTCGATGTACAAGCGAATGCTGCTTTTGACGGAGCTCAAGACAGAGACCTTGACAGTGTCACCACCAGTCTGATCAGGGTACAGGCAGACAGCACAAGGTGAGACTCGGCAAGGTGAGACGTAAGCGAGGTCAACGCTCCAGGGCGAAAAGAGTCCGCAAAAGAGCACTCTCCTGGCTAAGCCAGACGAGATTAGCAGCCCTCATTGATAGGTTGCCAGCAGTTCCAGCCCCGTGGTCGACAAAAACCGGTTCGTCCTTGGGGGTTAGTGGTCACCAGATTCGCGAGGAGACATCCTCACGCCACAAACCTTCGACGAGACATTATGAACGGCCATGCGACCCATTCCACGGTGAACTGAAGGGGCCAATAGGTGCTCACCTTGGAACAGGCGGTAATCACACCGACGCCCCATCCGTTCGACTACCACACCAGCATTGGGTGAAATGATCGCTGATATTCCTCGAAGCGGGACTCAAAGGAGATGGAGTTCATCAGACTTGGACGAATGAGGAGGCACCTAGCCTAACATCTTCCCCCCCGTTTCACCCCAAGCCTTCCCCGCATCTTGGCCTGGCCACAGTCTCCTGATAAACAAAGTCTCCAGACTGTGGGCCAACCGTTGAAAAGAGGGGAGTCGTGGAGTCCTGCCTTGTTGGACGGAAAAAATCAACTGGGGAAACACTAGTAGCTGGTCTACGCAGTAGTTGATGGCAATGGCACGCAAGAAGCAATAGAGGGGAGAGGCTACGGGGGTTTACTTTGTTAGACCCCGTACCCGCTACTAGCAAACAACGAAGTCAACAGCGACATTTGCTCCGGAACGCCCCTTTCGCCACCTCCTAATGATATGATGGTCGTGCTCCTTTTGTTGACAACGGGGGGTGAGCTGTTGTATAGCCGGAACCCGAGGGACAACAACCTGTTCACAATGTCGCTAGCACGATCGGTTCTCCCCGCCGCATGTAGAAATGGCTCAAGAATGATCCGGTGCCACGGCGTGAAATAGTGTGATTCGGAACCAGTGCTGGCGTCACGAGGCGCTGCTCATTCTTCCCCCAAGCACCTTGGTCTGTTGGTGACAAGAAGCAAAATTCGTGCATCGCATCGCCTCATAGCGTGTCGCCAGCCTCCTGGGTTGACCCGAGAAGGGTGTTTCAAGCCCCCCCGTTCTTTCGCGCATGGTTGAATCGACCCAAGCAAGTGGCCCATGGGTCTTTCTCTTTTCTGTTGGTCAATGGTTTACAAGATTGGTTTGTTGGTCTGGTAAGTGTTGCGTGGTGTGTCGTCCAGAAACGGTTTAGTTGAACTCGGTGCTACGATGCCCTGCATGCATCTCTCTCATGCAAGAGGATCCCAACTGGGTAAACCGGGGAGGCAGGGGTTGGCCGGCTTCGTCGTCGCCATCGCGACTTCGCCTCTTCGGCACCACCTACTGTTGCTGCATGGAGGGTTCTTTAGGGACAGGTACGAAGACTGGATAGGAGCATGAGGTGTGTGCATTCGTGTCTCACAGGGTCCTACCAGAAAGGTATAGTCGTTTTTTACTCCATGCTCCTGATGCTCTTCCCTGGCGAGTAGTTTGGTTGATCACTGCTCAACTCTTGTCACGGCCGTCGCAAAGCAGTGTAACAACCTCGAGCCCTTTCTGGCAACCCGGCGGTCGGCTATAACGTATGACATACAAGGGCTGAAGAGAAGTTGGCATGGCAGATCTCTTGTGATATCTTTGGGGACTCGAAAAGTCGGAACATAGTGGCCTTGCCAAGTGTGCTTTAGTCCTATTGTCGTGTACCAAGCCTGTGCCTCGGACGGATAATGATGGCGGTCAGCTGAGCAAACCTGTCTGTGAGATGATCCAACGTAAGCACCAAAACCAGAACCCAGCCTTGCCCAGATGGTGTGGTGTTGACATAGCCCGTCCCAAGGTAGGGGATTATCAGAGGCGGATTCGTAACACACGTTCCTGTTTCATGGTACCGTCTTGCCTGTTACCAGGTAATTGGCCAGGCCTGGGAGTGTCCACGAGCTTTGCTTAGACATAGTCGTTCTCTTCACTGGTCATCGCTCTTGGGTCGATTGTTTTATCCGGCGAGGGGCCACGCTAGAACCTTTCGAGAGTCGGTTGTGGCTGGTCTGGGCCTGCCTCTTCGTGCTATAAGCGGCCACCGGGCTCACCGTTGCTGAGCTGAGCTGAGACCACGACGAGTACTGGCGGAGCAAACCTGCGGATGGACATTGGTTGATCGCACTATCAGCACTACTCCTGTTCGTAGGGTCCATGTGCACGAACATCTTGGTTCTGGTACGGGTCATAGATAGGGACAATGATCACGCTGGCCATCTTCGGCGCTAGCTATCCGTACCTCTTGCTATCTGCTGAAGCCATCTCTTTTAGCGTAGGACTAGCGGGACGAATCTGGGGTAGAATGTGAAGCCTCAAGGAGATGAACAGAATCGTGGCTGGGTTGTGCTTGTCATCGATTCAGTAAAATAGCCCTGCTGCCGCAGTAGCCAAGTTTTCGATCAGGTCTTTGCTCGGATTGCTCGTTTCCTAATCTGTCGACCCATGTCTTCTCTGGGTATAGTCCCAATAAATGAAGCCGTTAGAATTCATGTTGCTTCTTCCTGCTAGTGCAGTTGTGATCTTTAGCTGCATTGGCTTCCTGCCCCTTTGGTCAGCCGCTCGCATGTCCTATTGCCGCACCCCCCCCCCCCTCCCCCCTGTAGTTGTGGCTTCAGCGACTGCAGTTGCAGTTGCAGTTGCATTGTCCAATGGCAATGACCACAGGCCCAGCAGAGAAGGCAACAACAGGCTGCACAGGATAGTCTAGATCGACAGAGCCGAAACGAGGAGGGAAAACTCTGTTAAGCCAGCAATGCAACGAAATTTCTCCTTTGAAAATTTGCGTCAATAGCTTCGTGGCGCTCATTGAACCCCTGGCCGACGCAAGCTTGTCTTAGCAAGCCGTGTTGCGAGTTCCGCACAATGGATACACCGTCTTCAACCGAGCCAAGGGGTACTTTCTTGTAGGTAGCATCGCCTCGTGGAAATCTTAGGAGAACGAGGTGATCAGTTCAGTGCGCAGCTGTTACTGTCAGTGCACTGCCAATGGAACAGAAATTGGACGCTCCAGATCGTGCACTAGACCAAGATCGAACCAGCCTATCTCCTATGCAACCACAAATTTCACAATGTAGGGTTGAATACAGGTTGCCCAGTTATGCCGTAGCGTAACCCTTCTGCTGGGTTTGGAAAGGAGTGTTGCTCGTGAGCTGCATGTAATCGACCCCTCGACTTCGAAACCTACATAGTCGAGATTAGTCCAGGACCATCATCCTTCGCGGCTGCAGAAAGCAGACCAAAGCGAGTCGCCCATCAACCGGCAAAAGGTGAGTTGTGAACTAGGTACTTGATCACCGGATCACAACACAACTCCTGCCCATGGCCGCTGCAGGTCGTGGTATCTGTCCCCTGACGCTTATCCTAGGCCCACAAGGGGGACGGCACGCTGATGAAGATCGGGCATTTTGTTGAACATGGGGGGGTTCGACCAAGCTCGTGCAGGTCAAATTGCTTCTGCCAACCCCTGGTTACCCTTTCTCTCCATGCCAATTGGGAAAGCCAGGCGAGGTCTTCATCACGAAGAAACCACGAGGTAGACAATATGTTTGAGACACAAACGGCCGACGCTTTACAGTAAGACAAAGACTGATGATGGAACTGTAAGCATCCATTCTGTTCAAGACATGCTTCGCTCGCTCAAAATGTTATCGCAGTTCTAGCGGGTAAAAGTGAGTTGAGACGGCAATGGTCTGCTTCTGGTTTAGAGCAACATGCGGAAGCGCAGAGGTACCTAGGGTCTTGGCAGGCTAAAGAAGGGACCCACTTCCCCAGCCTTTTTCGGAGAAGAACAACAATGAGCGAATGAGATGTGAGCTGGCAATAACTGGGGGCTCCCGCGCTTAAATGACGAATTCGGATTTCCAGCCAATAGACGAGGGAGTGTCTATCAAGAGGCCTTGGCATGGTTCGTCTGCTCATCTTGTGTGCACAGCCAATGGTAGCCTACTCGGACAGTTCCATCGACGGCGTTAGCGACTTCCGGGAGCATTGCATAGAAGATACAAGGCAGGACAATCTTTCCAGTCACGAGGAGTAGATCGTGAAGTCTACTAGTCTTGCTAGTCTCATAGCATGCATAATCTCTTCGTGCCATACTTTGCTTCATTGAGAACAGACCTTGATTCGACTTCAGCCCAGCGCCCAGTGAGGTAAAGCGCCGTTCAGAATCCTGAACGAGGGGTCGATCCTGAACCGACCTTATCTGCAGTTAGCGTCGATGGGCTTGGCAATGAAAGATAAAAATGGAAAATTTGGAGGCTTGTTTACTTTGGGTTAGGTGCAGTATCAGCTCTAAAACAAGGAGGAGCTTCGTGCCTCAGTACCTCACAGCTGACGAGGTCATATGCCGCGTCACCTTAGACACACAAGGTGTGATGGATGCAAGGTTCGGCCGCAGGTCTGGGGTGAGAATGCCGCATCGTGAGTCGATGGCTGACCAGGCCTCATGCAAGGAACAGAGAGAGCTAATCCATATCCGGGCCAACAACGTGAGTTTCGCCTGGCGGCCCATGTCACTGCGAGTATTGGTCTGTTTCCTCACCGATGCCATGTTCGCCAATGGTTCAGAGAGAATACGGCTGCTGCAGGTGCCGAAATGAAACAACTGTCCACAACTCTTACCTTGATCACTCATCCATGGCTGGAACGAATCGACCCCGTGGTTTGTTCTCTGGCCTCATGTTGGCGTTTAGCTACCGTAGCCTGACTTGCACCGGATTTGGAGATGGATACCAAGATGGATTGGCGACTGATAAGTGCTATGCTATGCTAGCAGCAGTTTCTGGATGTTGTGAACCAGGTGTCAGTCCAACTTGTATGCGATCTCCGTTCATCTCCGTGTAGGAAACCGGTGATCTTGATGGACAACCAGTAAGAGAGAGTTGTACTGGACTGAGGCTTGACGCGGATCGCTGTAAAATGTGCGGCCAACCGTCATAGTCTGCCACTTGGTCAAAGCGAGTTGACCAGATTCGTGCCTGAGATAACATGTTTGGCTGACCCAGCTGCACCGTGAACTCGGCCGACGACGCCGTGTGCACATCTCAGAAGCAGATGGGAGGTGTCTTGCACTCATTGGTTCCGAAATTCCTTCTTGTTGCAATCGACCACATTTCTCAGTTGACCGTGGGGGTAGCCGAACACTATGTTGGTCTGTTGTCTGAATACCGGCTATAAGCCGATATTGTAAGTGTGGAGTTCATCCCCATTGTCACATCACCATGGAAGTATCGGATGGCATAAGATTGACCATGTATGAGAGAGATGATATCTTCCAGACGACATATCGCGAGACCAAGGCAACCTCAATCAGTCCGACACACTGCGGAAATAGCAAGGACATGACGGGAATCGACAGTATCGTCGGGGTCCTACGTGGCTAGGGGCGGGAATACCCTCTCTCTTTTGGCGGAAGATCGTGGAGACATGGGAGATCTTGGTCCTGTGCCGAACATAATCGTCCGTCCGTTCGCCCTCGTGCCACACTGCTCTGCCCAAAAGTCGTCGTAAGTGGGAACTCCACCTCTCAAACACACCCTGGTGGCTGCGACGTCACCCTTTGGCAACCAACAAGAAGCGATACAGATATCGTCAAGGGAAGAAGGATTGTGTGGCCGCTATCCTGCTTTCGATTTGACCTGCAGGAGGGTTGCAGGAACCTTGCATCTGACCCCAGCCTCACCAGACGAATCAGTTTCCAGAGTCGACCCCGCATCTTGCCTCCTGCTTGAACTTGGAGGCGTGCAGAATGTCCATGTTGCTCAATGCACAGAGCGACGAGGACGCAGACGGATGAACCCAGAGGCATCTGATCTGTGTCGGTAGCCTAGAGGTACATCGGGTTGACGTACTGAGATTACCACAACGGTGTGAAGGAAGAAAAAGGAGTGAACAGGTCTGTAATGAGCAGGCTTATAGCAGGACCTGGACGACGTGGAGTAGGCAACGTCGAGCGAAGGCTGCCCAAAGCATCAACAGCCTGATAGCAGGTGCATACACTAGCATGCCGATCTACCATTGGAAGTTGGTTTCCCTGGCATTGCTATAAGGTGAGAGATAGCTTCGAATAAATGGTTTGCGTCGTAGGGTTAGCGCTTGAATTAGTCTAGTGTCTTACTAATTCTATGACTGATAAAAACATTGTTCGTCGCTTGCTTGTCCTATCCCCCTTAATACAGGAACAATCAATAAGTCTGTGTGCACGGGCTATTTCACCACCACACCCACTCATAACACCCTATGTTTACACACCTAAAAACACAGCCAATTTAAGCTCTATTTACACGAATCTACATTTAAACTAATACTAAGAAGTAGGGCTTTAATATCTAGTATACCATCCCTTTGCCTACCTTACGGCTTCTATACGGCGTGGCACACTCGCGATTAGCCTATCGATATACTCCTAAGGCACCTCCTACTACGCCTTCTCTAATTCTACCTTAAATTCCTCCTAATCTAAGCTGTTTTTTTTAAGATAGCAAAGATTAGGCCGATTTCTATAAAGGATATCCTTTATTTTAGCCTAAACGTACTTAATTAAGTTCAAATTAGGCGAGTACGTAAGCTAATCGATTACTTAGATTCCGTAATCTTATAGCTAAGCTTTTGTTTTCCTCGTAGTATAGATTTTAGCGTTATCTTATTAGAAAAAGGTACCGGGTTAATAATCGTAAGGGAGATCTTACTCTAAAACGTCGATATAAGATTACGCGGTATAACCTTACTATAATATAAAAGGGTCTCGTTATAAAATAATTAAGTTAGACCTCCCTCTTTTCTAAATACGCTTATATATTATAATATTTAGGTAAGGCTTTACGTAAACGGTTCGATTAACGACCTTAGGCTTCTATTTATCTATTAGATCTTTAAAAACTTATCCTTACCTTAAATTTGGTATATTTTATAAAGAACACTCGTTAGAATACGACCCCTAAATCGGTTAGTCCTTAAGCATATTATAAGGCTAATTTCAAGGAGCTATACCTCGCGTAATTCTTCCTCTTTACCTCGCTAATAATATACAAATTTAAGCCTCTCCTTTACCGTCCCTTATAATAAAGGTATCCTTTTCTAAGCCCTCTATTTACGCCGTAAATTCTTACTAAGGGCGAGCCGTATCGTATTTATATAGATAAGAATAAAGGTCTAAGACTTAAGCTCCCTCTACGTAATATATAGCTACCTTTTAACTAAACGTTTTAAGGCACGTTTCTCGTACTTACCGAGTTTCTTAAGCCGGCCTTTACGCGGTAAGGACTCGAGTATAATATAATCCTTAAAGCGTTTAAGGGTATTATATACGGTATTACGGTAGACCTAAAAGATACCTAAGATTTGCTTAAGCGTTTGCCTATTAAGTAAGGTAGTAATAATAGAAGACCTTGTTTCTAAGGACAATTTATAGTTTGGGCCGCGATTTCCGCTTATTTTAGTGCCAAAAGCACGCAAATCGGCAGCTATTTGGTGGATTTGTTATAGTTACAGAAAAGGGGGTGGGTGAACGCGTGGAACGCGTTTTCTAGTGGTTGGGTCCGTGCACACAGACTTATTGATCTACCCTGTAGTGAACAAGCTTAACTCTCAAATCGCTCAAGTATGCTCTCCGACTCAGTAACGTCGTGTGTCGGACGCCCTGTCTTCCACCGGTACCCGAAGAAGAAAAAAAAACTTATAGAAGTTAGCAACGGATTTGTAGATTGGATAACTGGAGACATACGAGCGCCCACAACAGAGACAAGACGCCCTATAGTCTTGTATTTTCGTTCCAAGCTGTCTTTGCATCATGTCTTGCGATCTCGGAGACTAGTTTGTCGTAATTTGCAGATAATTCCAACCGTAACTTGTGTAGCTCGTATGACATATCAGATTGGATTTGAAGCTTCAGCTCCTGGAACTTGAGCTCCAAGAGTACGTCTCGATCATCGCTAGCTACATAGCAAAAAGTTAGTTGGAACATTCTTTAGAATGGTATAATTATCTTACCTCGACGAATCGAAGTTCTGTACCATCGTCGACAGTTTGGAGTGCAGACCTTGTTGTTCGGTGCTCGTCTGGTTTACGTAACTAAGCCACTAGCTAGACTGGAGCCGGTAATAGTTAGCTTCGATAGTAAGCGTGACGCCATGATGATCTTTCGGTGCTGAAATTGAGTCGTAGTGATACGTTTTACTGAAATAAAAGAGTCTCGCGATATGTGTGCCAAAAGATGGGTGGAAAGAGAGTCGGAGAGACCCAAGCTTCCAGGGCGGTCAAAACACCTTCCAGCTGGCCTGGACCCGCGACCCTAACCCCGCTATCATGCCGCTCGATCATTGTTCCGAAGCTACCTGGGTGTTGCGCTGTTGCGCTGTTGCTGCTCCCTTGTCGTACTGAGGACACTGATGACTGACCATCAGGGTTGATCGTAAGACGTACGTTACTGTAGATACAGGTGACAAGTTGTGGATGAATGCGCGACGATCTGCTAGGACTGTGCTTCACCAAGCCCCCACGCGGCCCGTCTTGCTGCTCCTTTGATCACCCATCAACCGTAATATAGAATGGACGGAATTATACGAAGCGAACGTCAGGTGTGTATGTGCTTTGCAGAGAAACCCTCCTGCTACTACGAAGTAGCTAGCACATGAGCTTGGTCAGCGGACTGGAAGTGCTCTCCCTAGCGCTCGCCCAGCAAGACTCTAAGATGTTTCATAAACACTACCCGTGTAGAAGCAGAGAAATTGTGATCATGATGCACAACTTAGTATAGGAGAATATCCGATCCGCTGCTCTCCGTGGTATGTGGTATTCGATGAAAACTCTGCCATCAAGGTCCTGAACGAATAGAATTAATGGCATGAAACATGGGGAGATAATCTCTCCTGTGCAAATCTTGCCAAACTGTTGAGCCAAGTCGCGAACACTGCTGATGAGAGAGGACTGGCGCACGTGCAGGCGATTGTACCTAGCCAGATCATGCTGGAAGTAGCAAAGGGCGTGATTTCGGATTTGGATAGACTCATCGGCGCCAGGCACAAGGGAGTCACAGTGAATTTTTGCGGAAAAACAGGCCACGCAGGGCAAAAAGTGGATACGGGAACCGCCTGGTAGTCCGCCTGCCTGAGAACTGTTTGAGAAAATTTTCTCTTTGGATGGGGGGCGTGTGTGTTTGGCATGGCCTGATGAGCTGCAGTGGTGTGTGTGCAAGTGGAAAATGGCACGAATTATAGTCCCCACTCACCCCCTTGGCTTCCGCAATTCTTGGCCTGACAACGCTATGTCCAACACGGCCAAGCGCTGAACTGGGGTCTCACGGTCTCCACCCACACTTTGGGCCTGAAGCTACTGGGGGGGTCCCTAGCTGGTCATCCGGGTCTCTCTTGCCTTTCGACGATGGGGGGAGGGGGAGTCACAACATCGAAGAGGGAAAATACATAATCACCCAGCTCTGCCCTCTTCCCTTTCCCAGTCAAACCATATCACCAAACTTCACTTCTCAAGCTTCACCTTGCAAAAGCTCACCGTTCTTGTTGTCAGACGTGGGTATTACACACACAGGCGTGCCAGCCATTACAACCCACAAGCCAATTGTTCTCTGCCATTCCATCGGTGGATTCAATTGTCCGTCTCCAACAACAACAACAAGCCAACTTCCCATTTCCTCCACCACATACCAAGACGCAACCAACTTCAACCTCGCTTGAGTAGCATCAAGCAGCTGTCATTCAATTCAACCAAACCACACCAAACTATACAGTCAATCTCCTTCACCATGTCTCTCGACTGGACTCACAACTTCTGCCTCTCCTGCGACAAGCAGACAGATGGCACAACCTACTGCTCCGAATCCTGCCGCCTTGCCGACTACGAGAAGACGGCCTCTACCCCAAGCTCCGGCATGAGCTCCCCAGCTCTCGCTGACGGCGATGCCTCGTCCTTCCCCTGGACTTTCTCCAAGCCAACAACATCCAGCCGACCACTCTATCTCGCACCGGCTTACGACTTCAGCAGTGCTCGTCCTTACGGCTCATCACCAAGGACCCGGAGCACCGACAGCGCATACTCCTCGAAGCCACTCAGTCCCTCCAACTCGCACTGCAGCCTATCCTCCATGAGGAGTTCTAGCTCGACATCCTCAACGACACAACTGTCCGACAAGACCACAAGGGAGCTCCGAGCATATGCCTACTCCTTCGACGCTGTACGATTACAACGCAGGAAGTCATATTAAATCTTCTTCAAAAACACATTGAATCATCTCAACGATTACTCTTCACAACAACTATCAACAACAGTTGTTTCCGGCTGCTCGCCTCTTCTACAGGACCTCACATACCCTCAGCTCAATCATCGCTTGTACTATGGGAAGCAACACACACGACTCAGTACTGGTTTCTTCTTTCTATTCAACATATCCACCCCGTTGGGGTTTCTGATTCTATTTTTCCTTTGTCTAGCCTTGTTGTATCAAAAAATTGGCATATCATACGGAGCACAGCATTATAAAAAAGTTAAAGGGTTACAGGCGGATTCAGGACATTGGTTCCGTATCTGTTGCGGGCGATATAGCGGAGTCTATTGTTGTTTCAACGCAAGCATGCATTATGGAAGGTTTATTATGGTGGAACTTTTAACAACTCATCTGCCCGGTGTGGAATCAGGGTTCGGCGTTAGATATAGGGAATACCCAGTGCCACTAACCGGCCTGACGATGGGACAACAAGGAACTTGTGTATGATGATGGAGTTTAGATCTGGGCTTGGGACATCTCCGGTGCCTGGGGAGAAGTGTACTGTACAGACGGTGCCTTTGGCCTCATGGATGGAGAAGGAAGAACAAATAGCATGGACTGGACTACCAATGAAGAACACTGTTCAGCAGTCCCAACAACACTCAATCTCTCATCTCTGCATCCTCTCTTGTGATATGCTCGTGCGAATCTCGGTATACCAATTCGTTCCAACTAAATCGTCCATGACCAGTCTTCACTTGTTCGACAAGACACATGAAACACCCTTCAGTCAGCTCCCCCCGGCCAAGTAGGTAAGGGCCAGCAGGGCCAGCAGAACTATTGAACCTTCAACCACTTGCTCACTCGCCAATGCAAGACGTAATACGTACTTGCAGTGACCACGAAAGTCACCAGAGAGCTGCAACAGTACGACCTCTCCCACATCCCAGTACCGTACTACCCGCATCGCAGACTCCTGGCTGCACGTTTACGTACTCTCGGTAGGATAGTACGTACCTGACGGACGTTGACAGGACTCCGACCAAGAATCTGGGGGATGGCCTTGTGGCTCCATTCCCCGCAAGCTCTCAAGATATTATTGAGTAATAGCCTCCTTTACAGTTCCTCCCGGCTCCACCACGCTTGGTAACGGCCACTGGGGCAAGTCTGTCTTTTTGCCTCCTCCTCACGGGAAAGGAACAAAGAAAAAGGACATCAAGGTTTGGGGTTAAAAGAAACGCTCCATAATTTGTGTTGTGCTACTGGCAACGGGTGACTGGTTAGGAGTGACTGTTTCTTTGCTGACGCTGTGTTGCTGCCGTACACTGGATCGGCGTTGAGGCTAGTAGCCAAAGGGACAGCTTAGGATGAGACACGTAGCTAGCTCGTTGAACGCTGCATCACACAGCAGCGAGGAGATTTTTCCATCTCCAACCTCCTCCAGCGGCACAGCCCGTGCTATGTCATTGGATGTACAATTTGCTATGCATGGCGATGGATAGAGCTTGGTCTCAAGTCCGCTTACTGCGTATCCGATACGTAAGGTACGTGGATTGCATAACGGTATTCGTAAGGCCACACAAGAAGCGATCCCCGATTCACCCGGACGCAGATATGCCCAGCAATGTTTAGGTCATCAGGTAGAATTCTCAGGCCATATGCCACTGTGTGTCGTCGATATTGGCAGTACGTAAAGTCGAACGATTTAGATCGGTCGACCTGACTGCCAAAACTTCTTGCTGGGTGCCTGACACTAACAGAGCGCTTGACAATGGCAAGTCGGGCTATCCCTTGGACAGAGCACGTTTCATAGAGAGTGGATGAAGTGAATAGAAACCCGTCTTCTTTCTTGGAAGTGGTCCAATCGGACTCCACCGCGGAATCGAGATTTCCGTTCTCGGCTCAAGATGAGGCTATCATGGATCAGCTCACCACCAGATCTGGGCTTTGTCTCCAGCTCATTAGTTTCCCCCCTTAAGATGACAACACTACTATAGGAGTCATACTGGAGCCGTAGAAAGAAGTAGAAGGACACATCAAACCGCACACACACGTCTATGAAGTGTCATGAGCAATCAGTCATCTCCCCTTAGGGATCACCCGAGCCCACAACGGCTCATTTTGAACCAAAAAAAGAGGCTCCGCACCGGTGTCGGGCAGGAAAAGCACACAACATGAACGACATGCCAAAATACGACAACAAAGCTTCGTGCTGGCTTGGCAAAATTGTGTATTCGGTGAGATACAGTAAGGAATCAACGGCGCCCCGTCACAACAGAGCCAAGGGAATGTTGCTACTAGGCAAGGTACACAGCATGAAAGTCAACAGAAGAGTTTTTTTGGCTTCAGCCTCTGATATCCGCTTCCACGGGCCCGAGCGACTGGATGACGTCGACCAGGAATAAAAGGACCCGTGGCATATGAGACATGTCTTCGTTATGCCGTGTTTTGCTTTTTCTTTTTCTTGTTCTCTCCCTCGTGTTCTTCACCGGTGTGGGACATGATTATCCTCATATCCCTTACCTGATATGTGCTAAGATGACCAGGAAAAAAAAGAAGAAAAATCTTCTTCGTTAGCCCAGGTAACCCCTTGGCGCCACATTCACACACAAATGATACGATGAGGGAAACGAGAACACACAGCAGCCGAGAAATGTCTAATGAGTAATCAGTTGCACCATCAACGTCTCATGGTACAACAGTCTAGAGCACAAAAAGCATAGAAAGAAAGAAACCATTTTCCTGTATCGAAGTTGGCATGGTGTTTCATAGCCCCTGGCACATCCGTCCAAGCCGTGACGAATCAAGAGCCGGCGGGAAGATGCCGTGGGGCGCGTACCGTTAATGGCTTCGGATAGTTTATTTTTTTTTTCCAGGGGTGGGAAGGGAAGGGAAGGGAGCCGATCTTTCCATTTGCGGGAACTCGTATGTTGATGGGGACCGTAGGTACACGTAAACTGCTTCTCGATATTGTGATTGTCGTCTCTTGTGTTATGATTCACCGGTCTCCCAGGAAGAGACATCAAACAGCCGACCCGTGCTGTGTTGTGTATCACATTCACGTACGGCGTGGACTCGTTACAATGCCCGTTTCGCTACGGCTTATTCCGCCCGGTGGCCTGTTCCAGGTACTCTTTCTGTAGGAACACCCGGCATATTCTGCTGAACGGATACCTTGTTGATGATGGCTCGATTCCCAAAACAATCATTTCGATCACCTTACACAGATACAGTGGATACTTGTTGATCTACTCGAGGCATCCCGGGAGATCAGGAACAAGAGCCGTTCCGGTGGCGTGTCCGTTGTGGACGGGGGGTAGCCTGGACCCTCACATCATCATCGCATCATCCTCAGTCCATTTTGGGCGACATGACTACTGCGTAACGTGCCAGATCACAGCCGCGGCGGTCGTGCTTTGTCCGACGACGTCCCGTGGACATACCATGCACGGCGTACGGCAGCGTGCAGCCCCGGAAGAATGTTCCTGCTACCGCCACATCGGGCCTCCGCTCCCTTACAGGTCCTTCCATGCACCAAGGGTCTTCCGTCACAAAAACCCCGTCCGGTACCCGTGAGCCTCTCTGACTATGGTCCGGCCCTTACCCCTGGAGGGATTGGTCACCTTTGCAAATCCGTGCCGCTCCGTCTTATCACGGCCTTGCCCCTGTTCCTGGCCCGCGGCGTCAATTGTCCGGGTGAAATGCGCCGGGGTTGGATGAGCATGGACAGTAGTCGAAATAGGGTGCTTCCTTGCTCGCATAACGAAGCGGCAAACCTCATACCCCAGGCCATGTCCCAGCCGTCGAAACCCTGGCTTCTTGCTCCTCTTCTCATGCTAACGTCAAACATGTACGATCACCGGTTACACCAGAGCCGAGCGGATGCTTCGCCCTTGAACAAACGAGTACGGGGGTCACAGAAACCAGGCAACAAGGCGGACACCGCTGCGGCAGAGAAATGAGACACGAACAGACATTAATTGCCCAATGATAGGCTGCCAATCAACTATTATCATCGGGAAATTCCTTTCGACTTTCAGCCGTCCAACCTCAGCCCAAGTCCGTAACAGGGTGTTTCGGACTTTGATACACAAGAACTACCAAGCGCAGCTTACCACATCCTGCCGATTCTCTCCCAATCTGGCTTCTGTGGCTTATAGGCTGGACCCAAAGCCCTGCATAAAGAGCAGGAATGAGGAACGCGGCACGTATATGCTGTCGGCTACGAATCTTAGCGACGCTTATGCCCAATCGTCCAGCATGCGATATGCTCTGCCTTACAGCTGGTTGGCTCAAGCCCGCAGCCAGACGGCGTGTAATCCATCCATGCATCTTGAGGGGTTTTCCAATAAGGCCTAGCTTACATGCGACGATGACGCTGCATCGGGTCTGGCTGTCGCTGTTCAGCCGCTCTCAATTGGCAAAGGTCTCAGAGCAAACATAATGCCTCATTGTCGGCGCGTCTGGTCTGACATACGAATGGGGTAAGTGATCGCTGAGGCTGGGAGGCTACACGCCGAAGGCGTGCTGAATGTCAGACCAAGATGCCGTGTGCGAAAAGGGCGTGTCTTGCGGATGTCTTGGGGGACGTTGCCCGGTGGCTTGGTCTGGATCGCGAAAGGGCGTACGGGCCATCTGTCGTGTCTAAGAATGCTCGCCTAGCTGTTGAACAGAACAAAGAATGCAGCTTCCACAATGTTTCCGTCCTTTCACGACTGCTTATCCGCGCCATGTCTCATTCGCACCATCAGCCGCTCTCGTAAATGGCCGTTTCAGGACGGTGAATGAGGGCAGGTGTCGGACAGATGTCGAGGACCAGGGCCGCGGGGGACTAGCCCTCGACTTCCGTCTCCAACAACGAGGGCGCAAAAAACATGCACAACTCCCCTCGTGGCTCTGAGAAGCCCGGTAATTCTCCTTCTCATGCCACCTTCCTAGCCAAACTTATCTGTTATCCGCACCCTCTAAATGTTGATCTGTCCGAACCTACTACCGCCGTGGTGTTAGCACATACAATAGCTACACTTCCTTGTACGCGAGAGAGCCTAGATTACGCTCAGAGTGATCATGGGGGTTCAGCAAGATTGGTGATGTGCTGGTGGCCCGGCTTTATCATAGTAGATAGCCTCAACTGCCAAACTTTGCTTGGATGTACCAGTTACAGAGCAATGATACATTCTTGAACCCAGAAGCGTCCCAGGCTGATCGACCATGCCTACTTTGTCCAGAACAAAGACACTGACCATCTGTTACACATGACGGATCTGGCCATTATTCATTCACCAGTGACTTCTAAGCTCATTGCTGTCTTGATCCAAACCCCAGGCTTGTAACGGTGTAGCTGGGCACGGCTATGGCAACGGTGACTATGGTCCGAAAAGGGTTCGACACAAACGAAGCGTGTCCAGTTACAGAAATGTTCTCTGCCTCGGGGTAGGTTACATGGTCAATAGATATCCTCAACTTGTCACGGCGGTATGGCAGTCACACATGGCACGGTCGATGATATGAATAAGAAAGTTCTCCCCATTGCTAGACTAGCATCCTGTTACACCTTGCTATGAAGTAAAATACACACAGCAGAGTCGGTTGTGAAACTTGGAGACACAATTCTTATGTAGCCTATACCGCCGCCCTGATATGAGTGATGTATGTTTTTGTTTTCCGTCATTCAATCGTTTGCTACCCTACTTGTTACAGCAGGAAACCTTCCACTATTCTCTCGACGGGGAGTCTGGTGCACAGCACCTTCATCCCAGAGACGTGTTTCTTGCGCCCCTCGGGCCAACTGCTCTCAGTCACCAAACCCCTTGGTCCCTTGGACTCGGCCTTCAAGAAAGGACGGCATAATGATATGCCTTTTAAGTCCTGTACAAGACTCCAAACACGTGCCAACAGTCCTGATTATGTCCAACCGCCTCTTTGCGGAGACCGCCTGACCTCAAGTCTTCTATGGTATCACTACATTAATGAAACAAAACAGAAAAGCATGCGGGGCGAATCGACTGCTGCTGACTGATCGTCAAGGGCCTGCGCCCACAAATCGCTACAGGCCGTATAGCTCCCATCCATCAGACAAGTCACCGGCTTGCATGATTCTGGACAGGGTCGATCGTTGTTCATCGACGTTGTTGGGTGGGAACTCATTTCGAAGCTCTTTGCCAAGTCACAACTCGTCATCCTCAACCTCCAGCTCAGAGGGCTTCAGCAGACCGCCAACCTTGGAGCGTCGCTCTCGTTCAGCGGCTTCGGCGGCTTGTGCCTGCTGTTCCTTCTCATGCAGGAAGAGCTCCGTGTTGTCACCGGCGGAGAATTCGCGTAGTGAAATGAGGAAGTCGCGAAGAGACAAACGGAACTTGTCGTACTGAGTGTTGTAGGTGAAAAGACCCTCAACAAACTGCTGGATTTGAGCCCTGTTGATGTGTTAGCAGAATGACCAATTGATACATCACTGTCAGCATTGAAGGTGGAACCTACGCAGTAAGATTGCTAAAGGCATTGTGGAGTGTTGTGGCGACGAAGTTGGCCAAGAACTCGCGGTTATCAGTGCCGGGCTGAGCCTGATCAGGTTGGTAGATCGGGCCCTGGATCTTGGGCGTAGTGCCATCAGCAGGGCTGACGAAGTAGAACATGCGCATGAGAAGCATAGACTGGGTCTTGAATCCAGCCTTGTGATCCTGGTCCGTGATGACGAAGAAGACATCCTGAAGGATGGGGATGAAGAACTGGTTGAAGAAGGCATTCGATGTTGCGGGATCCGTCTTCTCGGCAATGTTGTTGATAAGCTCGAGACACATGCTCAGACCCGCAGTCTCAACTTCCCGGTTGTCGTGCTTGCTGGCCCAGAGACAGGAGTCGATCACGAACTTGAACTGCCGGTTGTCCAGCTTGAGCAGCGCTGGGAAGCAGTGCAGGTTGATGCTCCTAAGGAGGTTGAAGAACTCCACACGATGTTCTGGGTAGTCTGAGAAGTCCTTGTTGATCATCTCCAACGTGCACTCGAAGACATTCTCCATAATGATGGGGACCTGATCCTCCATAAGTCCCTGAAGCTTGCTGATGATGGCAGTCATCGCCTTGAGGACTTCGGCATCACGAGCCCCGGGCACATTGCGGTTGTAGTCAACCAGAACAGAGTCCAAAAGCTGGGGAACCATCTGCACACGCACAGCTTGGAGATCCTCGGCCTTGTCCACGTAGGTCTCAATCAGCTTCAAAATCTCCTTCTTGATGGTGCGAAGACCTCGGACTTTGGGCATACGCGTGGCTATCTCGCCCTCTCGAGCGACAGCCTCCGAAATGAGCTGACTGGTGGCACGGTACATTTGAAGCATGTCGTGGTAGATCCGGCCAATCTGCGGGTAGAAGTAGGGACCGATGGACGAGCAGGCAGACACGTTGGTCTTCATGATGTTGCCAATGACCTTGATCGTATCATTGTCCTGAAGGATCGCTGGGTTCTGGGTCGCCTGTCTGATGATTTCATCCCAGGCGCTGTTCGGGATAGCCATGAGCTCGGCAAGGAGTCGTTCCTGCTGGTTCCGGTTGCCCTGGGCTGCCACCATGTAACCGCAGGCCTCGTAAAAAGTGTGAACCTGCTGGGGCGTCAGGTCACAAGTGATCTTGCCGAGATTCCGGATGATCTCTTCGATGAACGGCTCATTCTCGCTGGGCTGAAGAGCCACAAAGTGACGCCTACATTGCTTGGCAATCTTGATGAACGTATCACACGCCATGTCTTGAACACCTGTAGAGAGTGACGTGGTAAGTATCCGCCCTAGTTCCACCAGCCAAGAGACAAATAATGGGACATACCTTCGTGAGACTCATGCATGAACTCAAATAGCTTGTTAACGACCGTCTTGAGGAACTTCCAATGAGCCTTGAGGAAGCGAGGATACTGTCCAACAATATACATAATGTTACTGGCCACCACAGCCTTGTTGTCCTTTCCACGCTTCATCTCCGTGAGGCCAAGAAGATCCTTGATGACGGTGACGAGGAAGCGCTTCTCCGTCTCTTCGTTCATGGCCAAAGATATGGATCCAATAGCCCAGCATAGCACGTTGCAGTTGTGCCAGGACCACTCTGACCCGTCCACTTGCCGTGAGAGCTTGTCGGTCATGATGTTCTCTGTATCCACCACGTCCAAATGGGTAAGATAGACAAGGCACTCCCGAATCGTCTTATAAAGCTGGACAGTGTCACTCTCCTTCACAAACTCCCGGACAATCTCACCCTCATCGTTCTCCACGATGAGCACTTCCTCCGGGCGGACCATTTTCTCAATCATGACGACCCGCAGATTAGAGAGGATCTCGCTGTACTTGTGCTTCCGAAGGTTGTAGCCGGTGAGAAGAGCTGGATTAGGGGCACCTCCTCCGCCCTGAAGGGTGGCAATAGCCCCCAAGGGATTCATATCGGTAACTGGTAATTGTTGCATCTCCTCGTACAGCTCCTGGACAAGCTTGAGCCAATAGTCGAGACAAATCTTGAAGATTTCACGGTCGTCGATCTGAGAGATTCGGATCAGGTAGAAATGTCCGTGGGTAAGGAAATCACGGTTCGGTAGGTTCTCGATAAGGTTTAAGTGCATTCCAAAGAAGTTGCACAGGAAGAGGGCCAGGTTCTGGATGAACTCCTGATCCCTGGTGTTGCTGTTGGGGTATGTCGCCTTGAGGTCCATGGACAGCGGGATGATGTTAGAAATCGTCGTCAGGACCTCAGTGAACATCTTGATGAGCTGTTCATCGTACGAGTTGGGCTGACCCGGGCCTCCAGTTTGTAATCCACCAATCTCGGTCAAGCACTGAAGAGTGACGTTCCTGAATTCGGGCACTTCCAGGAAACGGGTGCGTAGCGTTTCTATCAACGGGGTCTCGAATATGTAACCTAAGGGGATCCAGTTGCAGAAGCGGAGAAGAGTCTCGAGTGTGGCCTTGATAAGGCTGGGTTGAGTAGCCGTGTTTAAGATTTCCTGGCAAAGCTGGAAGATCTGGGAGAACTCGGCGCACATCGTGGTCTTTAGATTCCGTGTCTTGGTCGAGGTCATCTGTTCTGCTGAGTAGTCGAATACCTCCTCGGAGAGTAATCGCAGAATGATCATGTTGTTCTCGCACACTGAAAGGCTTGTACGACAAGCTGATATGATTTCGTTGATGAAGGTAGGCCAGTTGTGAGGCCATTCCTGCTTGAGAACTGAGACAAGAACAAGGTTCAGTTTGTTGAGAAGCGTCTTCTCGGCCTTCATGGTCTCTTCGGAGCTTGAGCATTGTAGGATGTACTGAACGACGAAGTTTCGGATACCTATGCTACGTTAGACCCCTGACGTTTTTGAGAAGGGGACATGTAGCACCGACCTTGGCATTGCTCCCGTGGGAGAACTTTCCATCTTGTCATGATGACATTATCCAGCACTTGGAGGCCCAAATCTGTACTTTGTCAGCAGGGGCGATCGAGGATTCGGCGGGCTTCGAGCACGTACACTTGGTCTGAGGATATGTCGCCTTCGAGAGGATCTCGTCGACCATGAGCCATGCGTCAGGGTCCTCCTTAAACTGTAGAGATGGTTGTGAGTTTCAAATCCAGGTGTAGTACGCGGAGGGTAGCCATGAGGGGGAACATACCTGATTCAAGGCAGCTTGCGCAGCTCTTTGCTGTTGCCGGGGTGATAGCCAGGTCAGTAATCAAAAGAACAAGAGTAAAACACCAACCGTGGGGGTGGAAATCATACCTGCTCGCCGCGGCCTTCATAGAAGGCTCGGACGGTGGCATCCAGCTCTTCGATAGAGACAGCCATCGTGTCGCGACAATTGGGGCGGCACACACGGCCCTTGTCAGTAACTCGAGAAGATTAAGCAGCGATTTAGCTGGGCCGACTGAGCGGTGGACGTGGATGGATCTGGGGACAGCAGGATGGACAAATGTGCAGCTACCAGAAAGCTCACGCAAGGTGGATGTGGTAGGAAGAAGGAGGAGCGGGGAAAGTGTGCTGTTTCGGTGCTTTTAGTGACGGGCAGATGGTGAAGGCGATCGAGATGGGAAATCGGGTCGAAAGCTAGGAAGGTTAAGTTGTCAAGCTGCCCCGCCAGGCCAGCCACCACTCCGGCAGCCTTGAGCCCCGCCGTTCGTTTCACTTATGTAAGCCGCAATGCGATGATCAGATCTAAGCCATCTATTGGCTGGGTGTTGTACAAAGGGCCCACATGTGGTTATCACTTGGGTTTGTTGTCGGCGCCAATTGTAAAGTGAAGTTATCACCATGATGATTGCAAGCAAAAATACACGTATTACATCTCTACCCAGTCCAGTACCTGCGCTGTCAATGAGAAATATAATCAAGGCCAAACTCTGGGTAGTAGAATCTTTGCTAGTCACGCGTACCATAGGACATCTTTTTCCAAGGCGGATCCGAAGCCAGGTATGAGAACCAAGATAGCGGAGCTGAACATCTCAGCTTCAATAGCCTAGGGTATTTGTGAAACAGCTGCTGGAACTGAGCCTACAACCAATTTTCCTTTGTATCCTGTTATACTTTTGTCTTCCCAGTAAATGTACAGACGGATGTGGTGCGCGTTTGCAAGAACAACTCATGCACCGATGCTCGTCACATCGTCTCTTCAAGACAGGCTGGGTTAACGTGCAGCCCACATGCCCAAGGATTGGGATCGCTTGAGTGTTTTGACTACGTCATTCAAGCCTTCTGATAGCCGCACTCAGCAAGACCGTCCGTTAACGCCTTGATGGCCTTCTCGATGTGGCCACGCTCGGGGTTCAACTGCTGTGCGTTAGACTGGGAGATAACTCTATGCATCATAGCCATGTACAGAAAATCACTTACCACGCTGACGCCCATATGTCCGAAGCGGATGTACTTGGCCACAATCTCCTTGTGAATGCCACCAGCGAAGATAACACCCTTGGCGCCCAGCTTGGGAAGAAGATCCGCGCCCTTGACAGTCTCCGGGAGATAGATAGCAGTCATGCCATGTGCCTGGTCAGCAGGGTTAGAAGCGACCTGCTTCAGACCTAGGTCCGCCACGGCCTGCTTGATCCTGTCGGATGCTTCCCTGTGCTTGCGGAACCTCTCCTCCAGCGGGCGGGCGAGGATTTGGCTCAATGCAGTGTGGAGAGCGTGAACAAGTTGAGGCGAAGGAGTAGCGAAGTAGGAAGGCTTCTTGGCCTCGTAGTTCTGCATGATAGGCATCCAGTTCTTGAAGGAGGCAAAGTAGGAGGTGGGAGGCGTCTTGCGGTTCTTGAAGGCCTGAACAGCCTTGCCGCTGAACATGGATATCGACAGGCCAGCGGGGCAGCCGATGGCTTTTTGGCTGGCTGTCACAACACCATCGAGCTTCCACTCGTCGAACTTGATCTCCTCCACGGCAACACTGCAGACACCGTCTACAACCAGCAGAGTCTCGGGTGAGACTCTTTGGACCAGTTGGGAGAGCTTCTCCAACTCGCTAAGCACGCCGGTAGAAGTGTCAACGTGCGTGACGGTAATCATCTTGTACTTCTTCTCTGACAACGCCTTCTCGATTTCCGGGAGTTGAGGCCTGCTGCCCACGGGTGCCTTGATCTCCGTCACCTTGGCACCATAAACCGCCAAACAGTCGGCAAAGCCGTCGCTGAAGTAGCCGGTGCTGAGGACCAGGACATCCTCGCCGGGCTCGACCAAGTTCGACGCTACGATGTCCCAGCCTAGCGTGCCAGATCCGCTGATGACGAAGGGTTGCGCCGAGGGGTCAGTGGTCTGGAAGAGTTTCCGGAGCATCGACAGCGTCTCGCCAAAGGTGTTCACAAAGCTGGGTCCGACATGGCTCTCACTGTACAACGGGTAAGTACGGGCAAGTAAATAGCCGACTTCTGCCTTCAAAGGTGCGTCGGCCCGTGGATGACGTCGTGGAGGGGGAGACGGACCTGAAGTGGCTCATGGACTGGAGGACAGCATCGTCAAACTCAATAGGTCCCGGAATGAGGAGGGTAGGATGTTCGGGTTGCGACGACATGGTGGTAGAGGCCGTAGAGGATCTCCTGACTGGTGTTTGTGGAAGGAGGGACGTGTCAACGGTGTCGGGGAGGCGCTCGGTGCTGTAGGGGGTATTTAAAGGTTCGTGGGCGACGAGATGTCTGGAGATAAGAGACAGTCGGTTGGTTGGACTCGAGAGGGACCTGGAGGGGTTGATGATGTTGTTTGTGCGGGGCATCACTTCAGTTATTACCGACAACCTCCTCAATGCCGACACCAGTGGATGTGCTCTGTAAGCCAGCTTGACGGATAGGTGCGGTACCACCAGTAAATGGAGATCTCTGTACGTGATGCAATTGAAATCCTGGGGTAATAGAAGAACGAAATCTTAGCTTGAAAGTACCTGTAGGGACAATCAATGACACACGCCAAAAATATCGCTGAACCCGCCTTGCTCAACCAATTTCGGTACCAAGCTATCGAGACACGTTAACAGTCACAAATGCTGCACGGCTGACCCCCAGAGGCACGCAATAATACTTCCGAAGCTGTGTGCCGTGTTCCCCTAGACTCGAAACTTTTCCCGTGGCCCCAGAACTGCGAGAACTCCGATCGGAGCCCGGCAGCGCTCTTGAAGGGGGTACTGAGTGGGGGAGGCTGGTGCTCAAGTGCGGAGTTCGGGAAGTCCCCCGCATGCGTCTTGCAGCCACATTTGGCGCCACAGGTACGTTTGACATCGACGTCAGGTTACCGGAGTGACCCACGTAAGCTCTTGGAGCTCCTTCAGGGCATCAGGGTGCCTGAATTCACTATTAACACCCACTTGAAGTACCAATTGACTACGAGGAGAAGCCCCCACGAGTACAGACATATCATCTTACTGTTGCGGGCTATACAAGCCATACTGCGCATACGCTCAGCGTCCAAGAATACGCTATCTTGACACACCTACCTACCAGTTAGACGGATACCATGGCCTTCCTCATCCTCGTAATAGGGGACCTACACATCCCCGACCGTGCGCTCGACATACCAGCCAAGGTACACTTCTTCTCATGCTCCTTGCCCTCCTTCCAGCAACTCAGCGACTAATCTCTGCCTCAGTTCAAGAAACTCCTCGCGCCCGGCAAGATCGGCCAAACCCTCTGCCTAGGCAACCTCACAGACAAGCGCACATACGACTACCTCCGAACAATAGCACCGGACCTCAAGATCGTCAAGGGTCGATTCGATGTCGAAGCCACGTCTCTCCCGCTGACCCAGGTCGTCACACACGGCAGCATCCGCATCGGCTTCCTCGAGGGCTTCACCCTCGTGAGCAACGAACCAGACCTCCTCCTCGCCGAGGCGAATAAGCTGGACGTGGACGTGCTCTGTTGGGGCGGCACACATAAGTTCGAGTGTTTTGAGTATATGGACAAGTTCTTTGTCAATCCGGGGAGTGCCACGGGTGCGTTTTCGACGGGTTGGGTCCAGGAGGGCGAGGAGATTGTGCCGAGTTTCTGTCTGATGGACGTAAGTTTCACTCATGCCTGAGAAGCAAGGAATTGCTGTTGGTGTGTCTACCTGCTTGGATGCTGACTGAGTCTGTGCTGCAGGTGCAAGGGATTTCTTTGACGTTATATGTCTACCAGCTAAGGAAGGGGGAGAATGGTGAGGAGAATGTGGCGGTGGAAAAGGTCACTTATACGAAACCAGTTGAGCCTACAGGAGGTTCTACATGAGATATTAGAGGCGAACGGCTACAGTGTCAACGTGAGGCGTTGAAAAGGCTATAATGACATGAACAGCCACTCGTGACGGGCTGTACCTGCTGGACATATCCTTAGCCAGGAATCTTTTGCATCCAGACGTGCTATCATCACTGAACGAAGGGCTGCAATTCTACTCATTCCAAGACGAGGTTAGAGTCAGTGTAAAATGCCCAAGTGCGGCATACAATTGTTGGTATCATCATCATTAAACCATTACACAAGAAAGGCCATATCGTCCGGCATGGTCAAAAGAAGCATCCCAAACACAGCCGCTACAGCCATATGGTCGCTGGAATAAGCACACGTCTCACAGCATCATACTCCTCCTCCTAGACAGCCGTTCTGGCAATGGCTCGGCGTCTATACTGGATTCCTCTCCATCGTCTGTCTCTATCACTGGCATGCTCTTTGTCTTCAGAGCTGCCATTGATGCTCGTTTCCTGGCTGTCTCCTTCGCCTTGTCCGAGGACAGTCCGCTGTTGTTTCCTTGGAACGAAGCGGATGATGCTCTAGACTTACGAGACCGGGCGTTTGTAGTCTTCGGTGCGATATTCTCTGTCGTCTTGTCTGGCGAGGCTAGAGTCGACGTGCTGAAGTCGTAGGGATCGCTCGATTGCAGGTCATCCGCATGAACACTGTCGCTTTCGTCGGTTTCAGCAATTGGTTGACTGGTTGCAGCAGCCGTTGGTCCAGTGCTCTCCTTGAAGGCCATGGAAGAGCCTCGTCTTTTCCTCTGTGTTACCGTTGCGATGGGTAATGCCTCTGTAGCATCAGGTTCAGAGGTCGGTTCCTGGTTGTTGACAGGCAATAGACATAGAGACGGGCTTTCTGCTTGCTCTTCTTTAATCATAACAGGTTTGGAGGCGGACTTCGAAGCGGAAACTGGGGCTTTGTCGTCTTTCGGCTCCTCCTTGATGTTGATGCTCGTCCTATGCCTGAACTTTCCTTCTCCGCTGACCGCATCGAATAGTTCCTTGGTTGGGCGCCTCATTTTGTCGCGCAGGTTAGGCTCGGCATAGCTTACTGCCGCTCTAGCTCGTCTGCTGGGTCGTATCGCCTCACCATTGGCATCAACAGCTGAAGGTGGAGGAGTAGCAACGGCTCGTGGGCCCGTATGGCCAGGAGTCAGTGGCGTGTCGAGATCATGCAACTCCAACTCGGCCAACGCTGGAGATGAGACTCTAGTAGCTGGTGGGGGAATCTCGATAGTAGTATCAAGAGACTTCAAGTTCAAGCGCGACGTCGGCTTATTCGCCCCTTGTTCCACCGCTTTTCCACTCTTGCCCTTTGCGAGTTTGTCTATCTTGCGGGGCGAATCGTTTGTACTCTTTGCCGCAAGTGCTTTTCTTGCTGGTCCAAGTGCTGGTTTCTCACGTCTGCTGGGAGGGATATCCTTAATGACCCTCTGTTTCTGTGTCTCCTGGTGCGTCTTCGACTGATTCTGCTCTCCTTCGGTCACTTGGCTTACGGCGTTCTTCGCCACCATCTCATTCTCATCGCCATATTTCCTCTTAGAGCCAGGCTTGGAAGCCTGCGTCTTGTTTTCGGCTGGTAGGAACTCCGCAGATGCCTCTTCCCTAAAGGGCACGATCGTCGGTTCGTTTTGTCTGCGAAGTGTAGGAATGGGCTTGTCATAGTTGAGTCTCGGGAGGGTTGGTGTTGGCTGTTCTGGATGTTCTGCAGGGCCCGGAAGGATCACATCAAGCTGCGCAGCAAGTGACTTGCTGCTCGGCGAGTCCACTTTCACTGGATCTATGTCGATAAATTGAGATATAGGAGGTGGGCCAAGATCAGGCGAGTCTGTGGTATCCGCGGATTCGGAAAGCAATGCTCGGATTTCATCGCCACTGTAACTGTCAGTGTCTGCCATCTCATACTTTGAAGGGGAGTTCGTACTTCAGTGTTGCCCTAGGGTACGACCTGTTCTCGGGTATGGGGGGCAGTCGGCCCTCTTGAAGAGCCAAGCTCTCGGCATCGTGTGCGACGTTCCGCAGTCTTCGAGCTGGGGAGAATAGTGTTGAACCAGACTTTGCTTTTGCCAGGCGTCGTCCGTCAGGGGCGTGTCTTTTTCTTGGTGGTTCTGTTCCGAGGCCGCCAAGTAACTCGCTGAATATGTCGAGTTGTTCTTGTAGTCTCGCGCGCACTTCGAGGGCGTGATCGGCTATCCTTTGGGAGCTGTTCCTCTCTATGTCGCTTTCTAGTCGCAGTATCTCACTTCGCAGCTCTAGGTTCTCGGACAACATCCGGGCGCAATCATTCTCAAGCTCTCGTATACGTTGCGACTGATGACTGTTGATTCTAGCGATTTCACGATTTTGTCGAAGAAACTTTCGTTTTACTATCCCACATGGTTAGACCAGCAGTAAAGAAAGCCTAGGTCTGATGGTAAACGTACGTAGTTCTATCCCGTCAGTCGACATTGGTGGTTCATTCAGTCGCGCCATTGCTTCATATCCGGGAGGTTGGTCGTTGTTCACGAGCAGAAGGTGATACGCTTCGGAGTCCGAAAGGGACAAGATACGGCACGCGAATACAAAAGGCGACGGCACGGGTATCTTCAGCGACGCGGTGTGTCAATGAAGAATAATTTCCAATACCCATGACATATGCAAATCATGTTTACCTCATTCCCTCTTTGAGTTAGATCATGGACTCACTCGTGTCCAATTGGAGCAGTGTGCCGTTGGCCAGGTAGCGGGTACAGCTAGTCCATAGCAGTACTAGCGTTATTTTCTAATGCTGCTGTTGATTCTTGGCATTGTGAACGAAGCACTACTGCGAGTCTCCTTTTTGAATTAGCCTGTAGCGTATGAACATTAAGCACATGATCAACCAACACTCACCAACATGTCGTTACCTACGCGGTCGTTGTCCACGCATATGCGACAACCTTCTATGGGTGGTAACGCCTCAACGGGACCACCGCCAGCTCTTGTAGCGCGGGTCAACGAGAAAAGAGCCGAATTGGAGCACCTGAACGAGCTGCGTGAGCTCAGTGCTGCAATGGCGTCCCAGATGGAAGCCCTTGAACAAAAGCTCTCGACACTCTCCGACGGTACAGAAGGTATGCCCCCAGTTGTCGTTTCCCACTCCCGACAGGGTGGTACTGACACCCGAAAGCGATTGCGATGGTGATGGGCAACTGGAATAGCGTTCTACAAGCCATAAGTATGGCTTCCACCAAACTTGCTAAGCCACCTGTCGATGACACCGGCAGGGAGTCTGTAGCCCTTCCGCAAACGCTCGTGCGGATTCCAACAGAACATGCGCCGAATGTGCAAGCTCATGCACAAGAGGAAGGCGTATCCGATGGCGGCGAGTGAACAGGGCCCTGATCTGGATACCTGCACCACCATCATTTACCTCTCCAACTTTTCTGGTGCTGTCCTACAGTTTGGGATAGGCCCTTTGAACTGCCCTGCTGATCCCTGGTCTGCAGGGCAGCAGCAGCAGTCGTATAGGAACAAACCCTGAGAAGGACAATACCCTACATATTCGACACCACAGTATAGCTCTTGCTTACCGGTGTAATCGGTGAGTCCCAGCTGCATCCATGGAGATGATGGAAAAAGGAGTCGTTGACAGGTACATCAAAGGCTGGAGTGTGGGCGTTCATATTATGGCGGGGTTATTGCAGTAACCGCGTCGTGCTCGCGTTTTGCTAGTCGTTCACCAGGTATGGGAAGCCGGAAGGTGTTGCGGCGCGAACTGGAGTTTCTGTCATACCCACATGGCATCTTTTGACAGAACGTTGGAAGGACAGTATTCAGTTTGCAGGCTGAGTGCATTCAGCAAGGTTTTATCATGTAAGGGAGAAGGAGCAAGTCCTTACAGGGCAGGAAGTTGGAGTGACTCCATCGTGGTTGCGCAACACACATATGCACGTCGGAACAAGTAAACAAATCAAGATGGCCTCGACAGGTTTCCTTTACCTTCAACTAACCCTTCCCATCTGCCATTTCTTGTTGCTTAAGCACATCATCACATTCAACCCAGGTTTTTGGTTTCTTGGATCATCAACAGAGCATAACGATTGATCATCCTAAACCGTGTCTTCACCCGGCTTTCTCCATCAACCCGGACCGGTATTGCTCCCAAAACATCGCCCCGATCTCAGTAATTTGGCAGTCATACCAAGTTCTCGACTCTTGTCCTCCGAGCCTGCCTAGGAACCTAAGGTGTCACCTATCTCTACCAACCATTCAAGGCCCTAGACTTAGTTGCTTGGGCTGTGCCTGATCCTTGTCGAGGCCGTCGATCTCAACTGGAAGTTATGGCATATCTTGAGCTGCCGTCGAAGTCGTTCGACTTCGCTGTTCTCGATGACTATGACAACGATATCCCGGCGACGCGGTCATGCTCAACCGTGTCCATTGCTTTGTCGCAGGATCAGGATTCGGCTCTTTGTGAGATTTCAGGAAATCGGCAAAGTAACGTCACTTCCACTCCCGACCTCTTGGCCGCCCGTCTCCAGCGACTACACATTCGCACACCAGCAGCAGAGCCTAAGCCTGCCGCCCCGAAGGACAGTCCTAGCCGCACACCAGTAAACCGTTCCGGCGTACTCAGAGAACGACCGCATATTGGTTCATCCGCGTTTGGGAAGGCTCCTGCGTCAGCAGTTGTGCATGAACCTTCTTCAGCACCGCAAGGTAAGGCCACTATGCCCTCAGTCGAGTTACGTTACACTCGTTGATAATGTCTGCCCAGTTATGGAGCTGTCGAAAGAAAACCCACTTGTCAAGCATTTTGAGGAGTTGGCTGCCGATTCTGTGCAGCTGGCCAAGCATCGTGAAGGCCGGTACGAGTGGATTGTATCGCTCCCAGCCAAGAGTAAGTCGGCCGACGAAGCTACAACTGGTCAACGGTCTTCGACACAAGATAAGAAAGTGCATTTCGGCTGCACCCTTGTGCGAGATGAGGGAAATTCTGAGCTCGTTCGACGCAACAGATCTGACTCCGGAAACACATACACCCTAATAGCCAGTCCGATCGAGACGCCCTTGGACGAGGAGGATAGACCATCCACCGAGACTGTGGAGCTTGTGTTTGACAAGACTGTCAAGACGGCCATTCCGGCCATTACCGAAGCCGACGATGTTAAGAGCCTTCACGGCATGATCGAAGAGGCTAAGAGACTCGTAGACAGGCAGCACACTGTGTCGCCTCCAGCGAGCCACACTGCCCAGGGCTTGGACGGTGCTGCCGAGATTGGGAGTTCGCCCAGTTCTACGCTCGCAGAGCCTGATGCAGACTCGGAGGTGCAATCCTCCCCACCACTCGAGAATATCTTCGAGAAAGTTCCTACCGTTGACAGGATCGGACGTGGCGGATGGGAACGGCACGGGTCCTGTGATATGCATTATCACAACAGCCAGGATCAAAACTGCTCCAACCAGAGCGCAATTTCGAGCTCACGGATTGAGGATGCCGTGGAAGCGTTGGACGAGTTTGAGGAGCAATTTGAGGCCATTAGTGAAGCTACGCAATTTGATCGAGTGCTGCCTGCTGAGGGAATAAAGCAGCCGATGCCGAGTCTCGTCATGGCAGATAAGCCCACCACAAGACTTGCTACTACCGCTGTCGCCAAGCGCACACCAAGAAAGTCAACGTCCACGTTCCCGCATGGCAGGCCAGCAGAGGGCGCGGCATTGGCTTGCGACCCATCCACAATGTCACGCGGTCAAGTTCGGGAGCAAAAGCATGCGAGACCAAGCACTGCTCCCAAGCGACTTTCGGTTTCCAAGCCAGCGAGCCTGCAACCGCCCAAGCTCCTTGCTCGAACGGTCAAGCCTCCGACGACATCCACTTTTGAACTCCCAGGTGACGCGGTTGCTCGTCGTCTGAAGGAGAAACGCGAAGCTCGTCTGACCATTTCTACTCCAAGTCAAGCGCCCAGGAGGGAATTAGCCTCTCCTTCCAAGGCGAAAGTCACTCGTCCCAACTTTGAACTGCCTGGCGAAGCCATCTCTCGGCGCAAGCGAGAGGAGCGTGAGGCCAAGCTGAAGGCACAGGAGGAAGAGGAGCGCAAGAGGCGTGAATTTAAAGCACGTCCCGTCCGCACAAATATCACCTTTGGAAATCTGTCGTACCGCGAAACAGCAGCCAGTCGAGCCAGGAAAAGTGTCGTTCAAGCCCATAACGAGTCGAGAACCCCACCCGCCAACAAGCGCCAATCCCTCGCGGCCACTATCCACGGTCGTCCCAGCCTCAGTCGGCCAGCTCTTGGCTTGAACACCGGCCCCAAGATCAGCAGCGCCTCCAAGGCCAGCTCTATTAGAGCACGTCGTTCGATCGTCATGTCTGACCAGGATTTTCCTAGTCGCCAATCCCCATCTCCGGGTGTTGGTGTCAGCGCCCAAGAGAGGCAGGCCCAGAAAAAGCGCGGGCGGGCTATCTACGAGGAGGACAACAAGGCTGCCGTCGGGAGAACACGTGAACGTGCAGAGAATGTCGTACTTCACAAGTCCGCAAAGAAACAGGCCGTGGAGCGGGCGAAACAAGCCAATCTTGAGTGTGAGGAGAAGATGTTGGTCGACCAGGAGGAGACTCCAGAACCGGAACTTGGTGGGGATGACAATGTTATTGAGGAGCACGACAGTGAAGGTCTCGAGACGGAGGTCGATTGGGAAGCTCTTAGAGCAGATGCGATTGAGCGAGCACACCAGTGCACTGTCCGCTGGAGCGCGGTGCAATTGAGTCAGGGGGTAACACCTCAACCGGAACCAGACTGGGCGGAGATGTGGACCACCGAGAAGGGACGCCAAACCCTCTTGGCAGGTCGCGACTGGGATATAAAGTGGGAGAAAATTGAACAAAGTGCCCTCGATGCTGCTGCGGAGAAGGAGCGCAAGAGATTTGAAGAAGGGGGGAATCAGCAAACAGAAACCCCGTCACCTTACATTGACCCCCCGCCACCTGCTGGCCCGGAAGAAGGAGGATCGTGGGAGATGGAGATAACCCCGGAAGAAGGAGGAGAGCCTGTGTGGGAGTGATGAGACCGACGGAAGAAGCGCGGCAGTCCGGCCACTTGACGATGTAGTATTGTTCACTTCATTACTGTTAGACGGGTGCCTTATCTTCACGATCGCATTAGCAGGACTTGTCTCGAATTCTATTGTTATCACATTTGAGTCTCGATGTGGGTGTGTGACAAGGAGCTGTATTGGTTACGAGGTTAGTTACATTACCTGGATCATCATGATCAAGTCTGTCCACTTTGATTTTGCAGTGATAAAAACACTATACTCTTGTCATCCCATGTAAACGCCTTGTACGCTAGGAGGTAATGTCAGAGCAAAGTAGCTAGAGGTATGTGTGTGTGTGTGTTGACCCAATACATTCTCGGCCCTTGATCTGGACAGCGAATCTGGAGAGACTAACTCCACCCTGCTGTGCAATGCTCCTAACTTATCGATAAGAGACACAAGTATTTCGTACCGTCTAATCTGGTTGAGGAGGCGGCACAGGAAGACTCGGAGCCCTTCCCATTTCCTGGGTATCCAAATCAATTCTTGTCACTCTCTTTCCAGGTCGAGAGAGTCTGGACACAACTCTTTGTATTCCATTGGAAATGATGCAGTAAGGATTGCATGCCAAGTCTGGGGAAGGCCAACGCCGGGAAAGAAAAGACCCTGATTATAGCCGGCTGCCGAGATCTCTTCTCCATGGGGCCCCAGGATCGGAGACGACTCCTCTCCACCGGCGCATGGCTCTCGGCACTTACTATATTTGCCATCGTGTCCTGGTTCTACGTCTTCCGTGAAGGTGCTTCGTCTCGACTGCCACCGCCACTCGTCTTTGACCCTGTTGCAGATCCTGGTACACGTGCTTCCGGTCTCCCTGTAGAAGGACTGCTGCCGGGGACTGTCGTCCAGTCGACTGTAACCCTGTCGACCACTGCCAGCGACGCAGTCAAGGCGACGCAATCACGACTTGCTTCTACCACCGGCTTGCTCGCGAGCGAGGGCAGGGTGTCCTCCTTCTCTACCACATCCAAAACGTCCACTGCTCCAACCATGCAGTCTCCAATTTCAGTAGCAACCTCGGCCTCGACGCCGGTCGTCAAGCTGCGGCAGGGCACATATAAGGGCAAAACACACCCGGCGAACGGCAACTACCCAAAAGTAATTGAGTCCTTCCTCGGAATCCCCTATGCACAGGACACCAGCGGCAACAACCGCTTCCGACCAGCCGTACCGGTGCCAGACTCATCGGCCACCTTTGATGCCGCGACATTCGGCCCCACCTGTCTGGGGTCATGGTCCGGTCTGGCCGAAAGCGAGGACTGTCTACGGCTGAATGTCTACCGACCCGCGGGTTCAGTAAGTGCAGCGGGCAGCCCAAAGCCCAAGCCACTACCGGTGGTGATCTATGTGCATGGAGGGAGTTTCAATACCGGCCATGGAGGGGAAAGGAACATGGCTAGTTTTGTGTCGTGGGCGAAGGAGGACATCCTTGCTGTCAGCTTCAACTACCGAACCGGTCCGTTTGGGTTTCTGCCGTCGGCATTGACGGCTAGAGAAGGGTTGTTGAATTTAGGTCTCAAGGATCAACAGGCGTTGTTTAGGTGGGTGAAGGAGAACATCGCTGCCTTTGGTGGTGATGCAGGGAATATCACGATTATGGGACTGAGTGCTGGTGCTCATTCGGTTGGACATCATGTTGTGTATTACGGGAACTCGTCGACGCCTGCCCCGTTTCAGAAGGCCATACTGGAATCTGGCGCCTGTACGGCTCGAGCCGTCTTCTACCCTACTCACCCGCGACATCTGGTCCAGTTCCGGGAGTTTCTTGTCGCAGCTGGTGTAGAGGGTGTTCCCGAGAGCGAAGTGTTTGATGCGTTGCGCAAGCTGGACGGCAAGACACTGAACGCCGCGTCCAAGAAGGTATGGGCGAAATATACCGACAGTGTCACCTGGCCCTTTCAGCCTGTCATTGATGGACCCAACGCCTTTTCCAACTCTAGCCACGTCGACACCAACTCGACCGACCCAGCCATTCCTGACCTCCCCTTCCACTCCTGGCAAAAGGGACACCACCTCCGGATCCCGGTCTTGACCGGCTTCAACACAAACGAAGGGACGATGTTCGTCCCGCCCAAGGCCGATACCAACGAGGACTTCCGCTCCTTCTTCGGCACTCTCATCCCAGGCTTCAGCAAGAAGGATCTCGACGACCTGGAAAAGTTCTATCCCGACCCAGTAACAGACCCTTCGAGCCCATACAAGTCCGTGCCAGAGGGCATGGGCCGACAATGGGCACGACTGGACGCAGCATACAGCCACTACGCCTATATCTGCCCCGTCCTCCAAACCGTCCATTTCCTCTCCACAAACGATGCAAATCCGTCCTTTTCCAAATCCACACATGGTAGTAGGACAACCGAGGGTCGACCGCCCGTTTATGTGTACCACTACGCCGCCCTGTCGAAGTGGGGAACGGCCAACCACGGCGACGAAGCCGCTATTGTGGCACATGACATGTCTGTCATTGCCTCTGGTCTCACTCCCGTGGCCGAGCTCACTCACGAAACCGCTGACGTCAAACCGTCACCTGTGAGTCACAAGCCGGGCTTGAGGGCTATCTCGGACGCGATGCATACGGCCTGGGTGAACTTTATTGTCTCCAAGGAGGGGAACCCGAATCCCTTTGCCAAGACAGGGGAGGAATGGCCGGCTTTCGAGAGTCCGTTTGGCGGGAAGGGGAAGGGAAGGCTGGTTAAGTTTGGGGAAGGGAATGATGAGAGGCTGCAAGCGGGAGGGAGACCGGGTGTGCCGGTCAAGGTGGAGGAGTTGAGTGATTGGGAATTAGAGGTCTGTCGGTTCTGGTGGGAGAGGGTGGAGCTGAGTCAGGGCGTTGGAAGGAGGTCGAACCAGGGTAGATTGTAGACTTTGGGCGTAGCAAATGTTCTGAACATATCCGAAAGGTGTTCCGGTCCCTGAAAGCAATAGTCCGTCCTTGTCAAAGGCATCTCCAACGGATACGAGGCTTGCAACAGGTGACCGAAAGAAGAGTAATGAGTGTATGCTTACTGACATTATGTATGCACAGTGGACCGCAAACCAACCAACCAACAGTGGTCCCAGGAATTAGGTATATGCAATGCAAGTATATTCATAACCTGGGTATCTCTAGCCCTTCCTCGTCTTCTATGCTACCGTAAAATCATTACTGTCATGCCAACATAGCCTGTCGTTCCTCCTGCTGCATCCTCGCCGGTTGTTGTTCTGGTTCTGTTGCTTGTCTCTCTGGCTCGGTATCCGGGACATTGGGTAAGGGAACATCAGGTATTGGCTTGACGCCCCGTATCTCGGCTTCCAGCGCTGCGAGCTCGTCTTCCACTTCCTCTTCGTCTTGATTTGATATCTTGCCACCCAGCATCTCGTTGACTTCCTGCGCAGCAACATCCGTTAGCATCATGCTCGGCATAGCCATACACCGTATCCAACGAGACAAAGACAACAAAATGCATACCTTCTGATAAGCGATGGCATCCGCCGTCTCCCCCATGAGCTTCTCAACATGTTCAATCCCACCCATCTCGGCATGGATCTCCTTCAACACCTTCGTCCCCTGCTGTAACCCGAATAGCACATCTTTCTGTATAAGGGCAAATTCCACACTGGACGTCAGCTTTTCTAGCTGCTCCAGTTGGCCATCTGTCTTGGATAGTAATGATTCTTGGTATTTCTTTCTCCTGAGTGCTAGTAGAGCCTTCTTCTTGTCGCCTTGAGCGAGCATCTGCTTCGCAATCTGAGTCTCTCGATCGGTCAGGACTGTGATGCGTTTTTGGTATTGATGCAGTCTGTCGCGCTGGTTTTTGAGATCCAGGATGGCCTTGTCTTGTGCCGTGACTTGTCGGCTCGAGTTGTTCCCCATTGTCACATGTGGGCTTGCTCCTCTTGAAGTGTGGTGGTAGTGATTTTACTTGCGTGGACAGACTCGGCTGGTGTTTACCTTGATGGCCGAGTGTGTGCCCGCTCAACGTCACCGTCCTTATCAGCTTATCGTGCTGGTGCTGCGCTTATCGGGCAGCTTGTGGCTGTGAAAGTGCGGAGCACACCTTTCAGGCCGTGTGGGCGGATGTGGCGTAAGCTGCTACGTAACTCCTTTAGCCCAGACCATCCCGAGCTCACATGCACTATCACCACCGTATCCGCAACCCCAAATGAGCATAACGCATAATCTCTCCTGTTCATGACAAGAAGTTTCGAACGTCGAGCATCAACTGTTTGGAATAGAGTTGTCTAATTCTGCCTAAGCAGGCCATCATGTCCGCCACAACTGATTCGGTAAGCTTCATCTCTTAATGCTGCCTGGGGCTTGAATCCCAAACACGGGGCAGCTCCATGCATAATCTTAAGTTCGATTGCTGATTGTCATATGAAGCCTGCCAAGGCAGCAACCGTCGAAGCTGTTCCCGAATCGCCTACTACAGCTAGACCTCTTGAAATGGACGACGACGATGTCAATGAGACTTCTGGCATAATGGGCGACAGCGCACCGAAATCACCTATCCCTGGCGCGACTCCAGCTCCGGTCGCAGCGGCGCCAGAGACGACGACCGAAACGGCACCACCCAAACCCCCTAGGCCCCTTACCGAGCAGCAGAAGAATGAGCAGACATTGAAAGAGGCCTTCCCTACTATTGACGCAACAGTCATTCGAGCTGTTCTGAGAGCTAGTCGGGGTCAAGTCGAACCAGCGTTTAATGCGCTGCTGGAGATGACCGACCCGGACGCAGTCAAGAACGATGAGGAGGAGGTCCCTCCCCCACGTCCACCACGGCCCGTAGCTGCCGCCGTAGGACCAACTGCCACTCCTTATGATCAGCTCGAAGCCGACGAACGATATGCCCGTCAGCTGGCTGAACAGTACGAACACGCTGGTGCTTACGAAGCTAGAACTTCTAGCCGCGCATATGGGGCTGGCGTGCCTCGCGGCCGTCAGCAGACGGGACTCAAGCCTAACGAGCTGTACGATGATCGGGAACACAGCTTCCTTGACGATGATCTTCCGGAGATCAAGGAAAGTCTGCGCAAGGGATTCGTGGAGACTCAGACCAAGGTGAACTCTTGGTTCACCAACATCAAGAAGAAGTTGGAGGAGCAGTTTGATGATAACGATGCTGAGGAGAGAGCCGGAGCCTCATCCTTCATAGGCCGACCTACCCGCAACCAGCAGCGGAGGAGTGCTGATTACGACCGATACGATGCCGACCCGGCGATGTTGAGCGATGACTTTGCGGGAATGCAGTTCAACAACGATGGCAGTGAGTACACACCAACTCTACGACAACCTAGGACGTCTTTACTAATGACTTACAGGTCCCGTCATTCCCAGCCAGCCATCACGGGCAAATCCTCATCTCTTCAAGCCTCCTCCACCCTCCAAGTCGCCTCGGGTGAGCAGTGATGGCAGAAGAGTGTCCAGTAATGAAGGTCGTCGGGTATCTTTCAAGGAGTCCGTGGAGGACATCGATCCCTACAACGCCTCACCACGTGTCTCGGCCAAGGATACGCCTCCCACTTCTGCTAGCAAGGCGAGCAAATGGCAGCCACTTTCCTCGGTTGATCCCAATCCTATTGCAGACAACGACCCGTTCAGCCTCGGAGATAGCGATGATGAACGTGAGACGAAGGACAAGAAGCCCGATGACCAGGAGAGACTGCGCAAGGCCGCTGCCGAAGCAATGGCCGACAGTCTGGTCGATGACAAGGATAAAGACAAGGTCAAGGCAGGCGACTCAAAGGACTAAGTGGTCACGCGACACATAGGGAACTGACGATCGCAGCGTCACAGTATTGAGGCCTGGAATTTGGCGCTGGACTCATGCAGATTGTTGACCCATGTAAAGTCACAAAGACACGTTCGGGTTTCGGAAGATCTTGAAGCAAGGAAGCCAGCTAATGCAAGCTAATTGCAACATTCATGATGATCCTGGTGAAGTCCGTATCCGCCCATTGCCTGCCTACCTTACCTTACTTCTACTGCGGGTAATTGGGGTCCTAGCGTCAGCGGTGCTAGCAAGCTGTTCAGCCTCCTAGAGCCGTTGTGAGGCCACGAGGTTGTGTTGAGCAACCCCATTGGTCAGTTTTCAAGTGGCTCCAACTCCCGGACGGTACTCTGTCCTGCAACATGGAGAAACGCTTGTGACCAACGACCCCTCATGTCATGTCATTGGAACTCGAAAAGATGGATGTGTGCTTTTACCTACATTGCGTTTCTGTGTTTGTGGTTCATGCATGTCGGTATCTTTGTCGTATCTGTTGAATCTGTACAGAACAAGAGGTTTGCCAGATATAGAATGTAGACTAGATTCTGGTGTTATGTCATCAAGAATGTTAAGCTTCTTGGGGTGTGAATCCATGAGTGGGTCAACCATTGAGACGGAGAATGCTCTGTTGATCGGGGGCTCTTTGGAGCATGGCCTATCAACAAAACCCCATGTGAACAGTAATCGGTTGGTCTACCTAGTGTGCCTCGAACATCCGGACACAGGCGAGCCTTTTTGCGGTCCCTTCTCTTTTGGTAACTTTGCCCGTTATTCCCTCGGCCATTCAACTGCATTACAATCCACACTACACTTGCAGCAACCCCATCAACCAACCACCGTTGACCAAAGAGCTCAAGCCCGGCAAAATAGTGTTCCCTCTGCAAACAACGGGCAAATCTCAACCTAGATCCCTGCCGTTCCGAGGACCTGAGACTCGGCGGTACTTTGAACTGTACACACGGAACCTAGGTTGTCCTGCCCCGCCAGGTTCCGCTCGAGTCGGCCGGCGAGCAGTGTCTCTCCTAGCTTGTCCTCGGTACTTCGCAGTATCCTTAGCGAGTATACAATTCACTCAAGGCACCTCAAGGGTTTCGTTATTACTTGGACGAAGCTGGTCAAAGGATCTCTGCACCTTGCGACTAGGGCTTGGTCGGTGTTGACAAAACGGGCAACATATCGTCTCATCGAGACACTTCCATTACTGGCAATAACCGCACAAGCCGCTCATCGACACAGACAACGTTCCATCCAACACCTCGCTTTATACAACTTTGACCCCCACGTGGCCTCCTTCCCGGTCTTCTTATTCCGACTCCCGGTGCCGGCAGTACCTCACTTTCAACACGGTCCGAAGGCCGGAAAGCCTACCTTAAGTAAGTAACCCTTACCTACCTCTCCTTAATATTTAGTACCTGTCGGGCACTCTCCACATAGTCTTAAACAGGCCTCATCACCTGTGGACCCGAGGACCCTGTTCCTAGACCATTCTACAACCGCCTAATCACGGGCTTGGCCGGTACTAAGTGGTACCCTGAAGATCTTATTTGTGGCTCTTCGGGGTCAACATGGCCTGACGGAGCGAGACAACGCTCATAAGCACTATTTGGTCGGGTGTTCCACCACACCCGTCCCTCGTCATACAAGAGCGCACCACCTGGTCCATTGCACGCCTGGAATCTTTGCAGATCTACGTGCTGTCCTTTGGCTGAACTCAGAAACCGCCCATCACAGCAAGGACTTTGGGAGCACAGGACACCTTGGACGCTTGGTCTTTTTTTTTGCATGTGGCCGTCCACAGTACCTGCCCACTGACACGCGAGCTCAACAGATTCCTCCCGGTCTTAGGAAGGATTCTTTCAGTTTGCAGACATGTAGGTCCAAAAGACGCAATAGGGGCTCACGCCGGGACTGACCTCGGCTGTAGGAAATTCGGGAAGCAAATACAGAAGCGGCAGCTAGAGGTACCCGAGTATGCTGCCAGTTTTGTGAACTACAAGGCTCTGAAGAAGGTACGCTCCCCTTCCACCCCCGCTTGCTCTTACCATTTGTGTATGGACGCTCGAAGTGAGTTTGGTTTCGCCTTGAGACATTTGAGCGGCACATGTCTCGCAGCTGCCCAAAAAAAAGAACAAAGCATGCCTTTCGAGAATTTGCGCACGGCATAGAAGGCACCGGAGGTTACTGTAGCGCTGACAACTGGTCTCTGTAGCTCATTAAGAAACTTTCCGCCACACCACTCCTCACTGCACAGGCTGGCCCTAAAGATGCCCAAGCCGCCTTGCAAGCCAACAAGGCAACGTTCTTCTTCCAACTGGAACGGGAGCTAGAAAAGGTCAACGCCTTCTACCTGCAGAAAGAGGCCGAGCTGAAGATAAGGCTCAAGACGCTGCTCGACAAGAAGAAGGTGTTAAGGTCTCGAGGTAATGGCTTGTCAAGACGGTCAGCCAAGTTTACCACGCTTCAGGAAGGCTTCCAACAGTTTGCCAACGACCTCAACAAGCTGCAGCAGTTTGTCGAAATCAATGGCACCGCCTTTTCCAAGATACTGAAGAAATGGGACAAGACATCCAAGTCCAAGACAAAAGAGCTTTATCTGGCTAGAGCTGTCGAGGTTCAACCTTTCTTCAACGCAACCGTCATCAGTGAGCTTTCAGACCAGGCTACAACAAGCCTTCAGGAGTTGGGAGCCTGGGCAGAAGGAGATAGCGTGAGCTTTGAAGGCCGACCGGACCATATCGTCAGCAGTCAACATCTCCTTGGCACGGACGAGGGCGATGCCGACACTCTCCTCCTAGACACCGTCCTAAGTGGCAATTTGGAGTCGTTACGAGACCTGCTCGGGCGTATGAATGCAACAGCCGATGCAACGAACAGCAACAACATGGATATTTCGCTTATGGAGCGAATAACCCGGACATTCCTTGCCTCCATCAATGAAGGCTCTATTCCGGCGCTACAGGTGTTGCTCGAGACGGGTCTTGTGGACATACAATCAGAGGACGATATCAACGAACGAAATTGTCTTCACCAGGCGGCGATCTACGGGAACCAGTTCGTGCTCGAATATGGGCTGTCGAAAGGGGTTGATGTAAAGCGGATCGACGTGTACGGTCGAGTGCCATTACATTATGCTAGCATGCATGGCCGGTTGGAAATGTTAGAGGAACTATTGAACGGTATGTTGAAGCAGTCATCCGTTCTGTCATCTCTCTGCTAATGATGTGCCCGTTCAAGCCGATCCCTCAACCATCGACCTGATTGATCACGACAACTACACCCCGCTCGTTCAAGCCATCATCCACAAGCATTACGACTGCGTCGAGAGATTACTGTCAAAGTCGGCCCGGATAGATCCTGTGTCAGACGCCGATCATGTCCCTCTCAACCTTGCGTGCGAGCATGGCTCTGTCGCTATTGTGGAACTTCTCTTGAAGCATGGGGCCAAGATCATGGACGATGCGGAAGGGCTTTACCCCCAGCATCTGGTGGCTAGGTCGGGCCAAACCCCCGAACTGTTGCTCTTGCTAAAGAACTATGGGGCGGATCTTAATCAGGTCGACAAGCTGTACGGTTGGACGCCACTTTTACACGCCGCAAGCGAAGGGAATGTACCGTGTCTGCAAGCCCTTCTCAACGAGGGGGCCGACCCCAACATCCTGGACGAGAAAGACCTCCCAGCCATGTACTATGCTGCGTGGGAGGGCCATTTGGAGTGCATGAAGTTGCTCGCACCTCTGAGCAAGGGGAGGACAGAGAACCCAATACCGATGCACATCGCTCAACCACCGCCGTTGGGCCCGATGAGCAGCAGCGCGCCGATGCCCATGTCACTTGACCCAGACGCGATTCCCGACCTTGAACTGCCACCTCCCATAATACCACTCCGCCGCTACGGCCACAACTTCCTGGACACCAAGACGGTTGTCCAGCTTAGCTTTGACGAGAACGGAGAACAGCCACTTATGTTTTTCCACGACAGCAAATACCCGGCCGCACGGCTAACCATATCTTCCAAGAACTCGGATCTTATCCCCAAGAACATCATCCTGCCCTTCCAAGAAGATACACGACAGGTGTCCTTCCAAATCGACAACCTGGACTCCTTCACCCTCGACTTCGACGTCTTCCCTACCTATGGTGCCAAGGTCATCGCCAAGACCGTTGCACTTCCCAACACCTTCCGTGCCTTGTTATCCAGCTCTGGCTCTTGTTGCCTACCCCTGTTTGACCCTCGACTGAGAGCGATTGGGCAAATTACATTCCACACACAGGTCATCAAGCCATTCCAGGGCAAGCCGCTGGAGATCACCGACTTTGAGACCTACTGGAAGGCCACTGGACAAGTCGACGACCACAACGCCAGTACCTTCGTTACTGGTTCCAGCCTGTCAGGCGACTTTGTCCGCCTGTACGTGCAACATACAAGTGACGGCGTGCCGGTCCTCTGGCCAACCTGGACCGTCAACGTTAGTAGCATTGGTATCCCGGTGGGCCATTTGACCTATGCCCAGTTCGACGCCGTAACACGACAGAACAATCCCAACCGAGAAGCCGCGTCGACCCTCCCGTCCCGTCAGAGAGAGGAAACTGCGGATGTTCACCGCATCCTCGCAGGTGCCGGCATCAGCCTAAATGATGCCTTGTCTCTCCTCCCACGGGGAATGCACGTCAACCTCCAGATCCTATACCCTACTGCCGACGACGAAAAGGCCCTCGGTCTTGGTCCCAGCAAGGAACTCAATGTCTTTGTGGACAGCATACTCACCGTGGTGTTCGACCACGCCAGAGCTCAACGCGCGCAAAGTCCGGATGTGGTGCGAAGCATCGTCTTCAGCTCTTACAACCCGTCTCTATGCACAGCGCTGAACTGGAAACAACCAAACTTCCCGGTCTTCTTGTGCAATGACCTCGGCCGTAGCGATGCAGATGGCCAGGGTGATGTACCAAGTATAGGCGGCAGCGGCGGACGGCGGACGAGCAGCATCAAGGAGGTGGTGAGGACGGCGCAGGCGAACAACTTCATGGGTTTGATCTGTTGTTCTAGGCTATTGGTATGTTTTCATTTCTGCTATGGGAGTCGATGAGACAATGGTGGACGGGCCAAGCTAACAGAGGGAACAGGACATGGTGCCCGCCCTAATTGACGCGATCAAGTCGGAGGGCTTAGCGCTGGTTATTGACAGGTCGACTGAGCCGGAGCCACAGGAGAACCTGGCTGACCCATTCCCGAAATTACCAAAGGGCGTGGATGGGTTGCTGAAAGGAAACGGAGTGTTGAGGTTTAACGAGAGCATTGATGTATGAATGGCATTAGGTCGGCGGGGACAGTACCAGGAAAACGTCTATACGACTATGTCAGACATGAGTCGTTATATGTGCTAGGAATAGTATATCGGTACGGGCGACAGGATCAGCTTGGAGCAAGCCTGGCCATGCGCCACACACCAGGAGTATCACGGAGGTAGATTGGTGTAATATGCCAGTGCCAAGTCCGACGCCAAGTTTCCGTTCCTTATAATGTAAATGCTGAACAACGCTATGCTATTTGCCTCATCATTAATCATTTCAACTCAATGACCTGTTCAAGCACCTTTATACCGGTATCTCAGCCCTCCCAGCTCTCTCTCAGGATCAACACCACCCATAACTACCTTGGCAGCCAAAACCACACCATAAACAATGACTGGCAAAAAGTCCGCCAAAACAGACTCCCTCCCCTTCTTCGCAGCCGTCAATATCCCAATCAGGACCAACACCCCACACAGTCCCAGATTCAGATACGGCAGCCACCGCTCCAACGGCGATCCCACCCCCGGCCCGGAAACATAGCTGAACGAACTGGTCCTGCTCCTCCGCCGCTGCAGCTGCGCCGACATCTGCGTCCGAACCCGCCGTATCTCCCCATCCGAATCAGAATCTGAATGTCCCCCTCCCGTTCCCACCGCCTCTCCCTCTTGCCCGCCGCTGCTCATCTCATCAAGAACCGCGATACCCGTCCTGCTAGGTGGGAGGACATACAGCAACCAGCCCGTCGACGCGAGGCTGGTGAGCGCCAGGACGGAGGGCATGAAGGACACGAGGGTGAAGAGGTTGAGGAGGTACGGTATTGCGGATAGAGCCGGCAGGGCGAAGAGGAGTCTGCGGAACTGTGCGTTGCGGAGGGTGTTTTGCTCGGAGAGGGTGGTGATGAGGGATTCTTGCTCGGTTTCGTCGAGGGCGTCGACGGGGGAGTCGTCGGGGGAGGTGGTTTCGTCGGTGGGGTAGGCGAAGGTGCGGCGGAGGCGGGTGGTGGTTTTTTGGAAATCCATGGTGGAGGAGTGGGGTGTGAGAGTAGGAGCGAAGAATCTCTGGGTTTGAGGAGGCGGGAGGGACCCCGAGAGGTGAGGCTGAGGGTAGATTCAGCCCTATGACGTGCAGTTAGTGAGAGTTGCAGGACACAAGCTAGCCTGAAGTAGTTTAGAGTGGGATTGATTGAGCTTATCTAGCGGGAGCCGCTACCCGATAAGCGCATAATGGCCTGGATTTTGGAGCTCGGTCTAACCTCACGTTGTTGCGACAGCTTGGGCAGCACCGTAGTTGTTGACACACATACCTACTACGATGCTTTCCAGGATAGCCCACAGGAGGGCTTCGACCCTCCTGTCAAGGACTATCAGAGTTCAACCCCAGCGATGCCTCCAATCACAACCCCGCCGTAGCTTGGTCTCGGCTCCCAGACAAGGAGACGGACCACTAATGGAACGAAGACCGGACCGCGAGCTCCCAGGTACTACTATATTTAAACATCTCCAAGCTATCAGAACCATTTGCTAACGTTCACCCATAGATGTCGAAGGCAACAGATTTCGCTGGTCGCGCACCCTCCCCATCTTCTTCGTGATCGTCGCCGGTTTCAGCGTCGCCATCTTCAACTACCAAAAGCTCTCCTCCCCAGTCGTGACCTCGACGCTGTACTCCCTCCGCACGTCCCCCAAGGCGCGAGAATACCTCGGCGACGAGATCTACTTCAAGCACCAGATCCCGTGGATCGGAGGGGAGATGAACCAGTTGCACGGCAGGATCAATATCAACTTTGCCGTCAAGGGGACGAAGAACACGGGCGTGATGAAGTTCGTGTCGCATAGGCCGAGCCCCAAGGGCATGTTTGAGACGACGGAGTGGACGCTGGAGACGAGTGACGGGAGGGTGATTGACTTGTTGGAGGATGCGGATCCGGTTACCGGGTTCAAGATTGAGGTTGAGGAGGATGAGGATCAGACTAGGGGGTTCAGGCAGGCGTTGAAGAAGAACTAGGCACCGGAAATGGAAGGGCGTGCATGGTGAGACTTTGAGCTGTTTAGTCTCGTCGGAGAGAGTCGAATTGGAGAACAATCCATGTTTGAGGACGTGGGTTGGTGGGAGGTCAGTATGACAGACTCTCCTCCTCGCGAACGCGTTTATAAAGATGTACAACTGGACGAGAAATGGTACATAGATGTATATTACAGCATAAACACCACGAAGTGTCTTTTCAATCTTACAACGTAGCAGCCACCTCTTCTATGCCCGCCTGGCCCTCCAGCCCACCAGCCAAAAGCTCCGCTATCCTCTTCGTCCTCCTCGCCTCCTTCAACTCCAAATGTCTCTTCCTAGCCGCCTCCAACTGCTCCTCCGCCAAGGGGAACCTCTCCTCCACCAGCTTCCTCGTCTGCTCGATAAACTCCTGCGCAGGAGGCGCCTTCTTGACCGCATCCTGGATCTTGACAATGCACCCCTTGGGCCCAGCAACCGCGCCCTTGACCACCACAATGCCCAACTCGTTATCCACCATCAACACCGGCAGATTCTGCAACGTCACCCTCTCCCCACCCATCCTCCCCGGCATCTTCTTCCCCGGCAAGACACGCGAACCGCTTCCCTGCGAGGGACCGGCGGAGCCAATGGTCCTGTGGTTCTTGGAGTTACCGTGCGACGCCTCCTGACCGGAGAAGCCGTGGCGCTTCATACCACCGGCGAAACCCTGGCCCTTGGAATCGGACCGCACGTCCACCCATTGACCGACGTGAAACCAATCCGGGAGGAGCTGCACACCCACGGGTAACAGGCCGTCGGCGTTGCGCACGGGGAACTCAGCGAGGTGCTGCTTGGGCGCTACACCCTTGGCCTCGAAATATCCCAGCATCGGCGCACCCACGGCGATTGGCCTCCGTGTGCCGAGGCCAACCTGCACAGCCCAGTAGCCGTTCTTGTCCCGGGTCTTGTTCGCGATCGTCTGTACCTCATCGAGCTGCAGGACGGTGCAGGGGATGCGGGTGCCGGATTTACCCATGAAGGCCGTCATGCCCTTCTTCACGGCCAGCACGCCGGTGCGGAGGGGTGTGGTTCGGGCCCGTCGAGCGAGAGCGGCGGCCGGGCCGGCGGTGGGTTTGGGCAGGCCCGCGGTCGCGGCGTTGAAGCGGGTCGGTCGTGAGCGCTTGGGCAGCGTGGTCCAGCCGTACTTCACGGCGACGCAGGAGGTTGTGGAGAGGGGGCGGATAGAGGCGCATTGTGGTCGGAGAGGAAGGGTCGTTGTGGCAGGGGTGGTGGTGGTGGTCTGGAGTTGCCGCCAGCAGCGGGCTGGCAGCCGAGGCGCCATTGTGGATTGTGTTGTAGGTTGCTCAGTGAGAGCGGGAGTCGGTAAATTTTTTTTTAGTTGGGTATGTTGAACATAGGGGAGTGAGGTTGGCGTGCTCCCACTATGAGTCGTCGGGGGGTGGTCGATGTGGTCGAGGTTAATCAATCATAATTCTGGACTGCCCGAAACGGTTCGTGGTAAAATTTCGGGGGGAGCTGCAGAGGCAGAAAAGATACAGCGCGCACGGACCACTCCTTCAACGGCCATTTCTACGTGCACTCTCAGTTGAGGCCTTGCCAACTCACGGCAACTACATGAACAGATTGACATAGGCGTTTTTTCTCTCTCTTGTGTTTTCACCTGCGGTGCAGCAAGATGGTCTACTACTTCACATCCAACGTTGTGTCGCCGTCGGCGTACATCTACGTCGGCAAGGACAAGTTTGAGAGTGGGTTTCTCACTTACAGAACACCCATTTCAGTCTTTGCAGGAGTAACTGATATATTGGTCTTCAGATGAGGAACTGATCAAGCATGGCTGGGAGGAAGATGTCTGGTAAGCCATACCTTTCAAGTACATCCAGTTAAATCTTACTTCTGAGCATTTTCTCATTTCTACTTATAGGGTATGACTTACCTCCATCTCACTCTCACCGTTCGTTTCTCACCTCTTCCTACCCTGTAGTTCCACGTCGACAAGCTCTCATCAGCGCACATCTACCTCCGACTGAACGAAGGGGACACATGGGAGAACATCCCCGAGGAACTGCTCACCGACCTCGCCCAGTTGACCAAAGCAAACTCCATCGAGGGCAACAAGAAGGACAACATCACCATCATCTACACGCCATGGTCGAATCTCAAGAAAGACGGCAGCATGGCCGCTGGCCAGGTCAGCTTCAAGGACCAGAAGAAGGTCAAGCGGATAATGGTTCCGCAGCGGGAGAATGCCATCGTCAACCGGCTGAACAAGACCAAAGTCGAGAAGCACCCGGATCTGAGGGAGGAGAAGGAGAACCACCTCAAGGAGTTACGGAAACGGGACCAAGTCGCTGTTTTGGCTAGGGTAGGTCATTTCTATCTGTATCAGGTGCATTCGTGTCCAGGACTGACTCTTTTCTGCAGAAGAAGGAAGAGGCTCGGATAGCAAAGGAGAGACAGCAGATCAAGTACCAGAAGGATCATGCATACGATGAACTGTTTGCCGAGGAGAATATGCACTCAACTAACCAGGATTGGGATGAGGATGATTTCATGTAATGAGGCTCATTGCTGTTCAAGCTAAGCTTTCACAAATTACTTGCCGCCATGTCCTGCACAGGCAGGACACCATTGGTTTGATGACCATCCCCGTGAGGGGGCCAGATTACATGTGATATATGATACAAAAACCCTGGCAGCACAGCCGCCTCACTAACAAAGGCAGAGCCAGAATGCCTCTATTGCGAGCCCATAACGCCCCTCAATGCCTCGTTAACTCCCTGACAATGCTTCCGATGGCGATGCAGTTTGTACAAAACACTCACCCAGCTCCGCCCATGTCATGCTTCTTCGTGGGGAATCGTTCTCAAAATCCCGGCGCATTTGACCTACGGGCATTCCTGACTTTTGTCAGTGTCCCCGAACATACAAGTAATTCCTCATTCCCTCTCATACAGAAACTGCGCCTCTTCATTCGGCCGCGTTCTCATTTTGGTCTTATATTGAGTGATGACCAAGAAGATCACTAATCAATCATTCCAGCGGCACCAGCCGGTAGAGATTCATTCGATGTATATCACACTCTCCTGCCTAGGGTGTTTTCGGTATAGTGGACCCGATGGCGTTTGATACGTAGCGTCCGGAGGAGGCTGACCGGAAGCCGGATGTCGGGGGTGGTAGATCCGATCTCCCTCGTATAGAGGTTGACCACGCCCATGGTCTGGATGTCTGAGGTCTGTGTTAGTCTTAGCACTATGCTATGCTGCACAGGAAAACTCACTCATAGTCGACATATTCTAGCCGCACCACCCTCTCTTGTTTAGGAAGATACATCCGGGGCTCCTGAAGTTGTTGCGACTGTACGTCATAGGGGTCGTACCTGTGTATCTCCGGTTCGGGTCTGTACTCCATCCGAGGTCTCCCGCCAACAGCTTCCCAACCATCATGCCTTCTGGGTTCTACGCCGTGTGAATGTGAGATGTTCTCAGAAACCCGCGTGGCATTCGCAGGCACGTCCGGTAATCCAGTCCTTATGGGATAGAGATCCGCCTGGTCTGGCACCCCATTGTGATCGTAAACCGTTCGACCCGCAGGTGTAGCGCGGCGGATAAAGAATATCTCAGCGTCCTGTCCACGCCCAATCGGGCCATGCCGGTCGTGGTCGCGTCCGACTGCTCTCGGTCTGTCCCTAAGCATAATGGGGTGTGATCCTTCGGACTGTTCGATATCATAATCGTCAATGACAACTGGACGAGACGGGCCACTAAGCACATCAGCGTCACGATCCTGAAGACGATACTCCTGGCCAGTTGGCCGTCGCTCGATCCTGGTATGGACGTCTGATCGAGGGGCATACTCCTGCCTTGACACAGCCATTCGCAGAGGTTCTTCTCGTCTGAAGACAGCATCGTCAATTGCTACGTAATGATCCCCATTGGTGGATCTAAGCGGCAATTGGTGATATTGCTCTCTAGACGCCTGATTGAGATATCTTGAAACTGGCACATGCATACCTGGGAGCACTGGATGGCCGTCCCTATACTCGGCTTTGCTTCCAGATGCATAACCATATGCCGGACTAGGAGGTCGCGGAGACATGATCCTCCGGTCAGCAGGCAAACGCCTGACAAAGATGGGCAGATTTTCGGCTTCCTGTGGAGGCGCGTTCTGTGCATGATAATCCGCATGTCGCAGATCTGATCGCGGCTGCCACGAACCCAACTGCGCTGCTGGAGACGCGGGTTCAATGGACGGTACAAGGTAGTCCTTCAAGTCCAGGCCAGGGCGGCTCACCACTGTTTGGAAACCGGAGGACGGTCCGAACGCGCCATAACGGGGCTCAACTTGACGCCCCGGCTCATTGATCGTCTGTGGCTCACGTAGTGGAGTTTCCCTATAGCGATGGCGCGTTGCTGAACGGACAACAAACCCGCCAGGATGAACATTATCGACATGAGGTGACAAGGCACTGGACAACGGCCTCCCAACATAGACCGCGCCATGTCCGGAGTCCTTGGGGTACATCACATCATGATCAGTGTGGGCGCGGGCATACGTTCCAGGAACATGCTCTGGGGCAAGCTGTGGCACACGGCGTGCATCGCCGCTGTCGGCGACCGGCACTGGGTGGACTCGAGGGTCCACCTCATCCTGACCCTGTCGTTGCCTGTCCACAGCCTGCTGCCAAGCCTGATCCCTAACGGCTCGATAGCGTTGAAAACCACGTTGCTCCGTGTTTGCGCCTTTGCCCGCCCTTATCCGGGCTCGGCGCTGGGTCCTGGCTCGCTCTCGTTCAGTGGACTGTCCATTTGGTCTTACCTCCCTGGGGTCACGATAACCCCCGATGTAGGATGTGGAAACGTTTCGTTCCTGTCCTCCGACGGGCGACATGACCACCCCATGTGACCTGCCAGGCTCATTGTCACTGTTTTCAGCTGACGTCGGCTCGGTGTCTTCTGTGTCCTCGTCCTCGTCCGCTTCCTCCTCTTCCTCCTCGTCGTCTTCTTCATCTTCGGTGTCGGAGATGACTACTACCTCCCGCAGAATCTCATCTAGCTGGTCACGACCTGTCTCTTCATCGCCTCGCCACTTGACGAGGTAATCCAGGCATAGGGGGACCACGGCTTTCCTGGCATTGGCATACGTGGTCTCCCGTAGCAGCTGATCATAGCGGGTATGCTCATGCCGGATGTGGGCAATCACTGCGAGCTGCACTCGTCGTGATAAACTGATTTCTGGATTCAGACCAACCAAAGGTTTGCCACCCATCTTTGCACCCTAAAAGTTACCATAAATATTTGACCTGAAACAGTGTGACTACCCTGCTTCTGCAGGGTTAGCGTGCTTACCTTTCTAAAACTCCGCTCAATGATTTGCTGGCGGTCAATGTGTGGGATGCGAGGGAAGAGATCCCGTATGGCGGCGTCGGCTTGTGCGTTGATTTCCTCTTGAGACTCCGGGATAGGCTCCAAGCCGCCATCTGGCGCTGTGTTGCTTTCACTTTGTCCAGCTACATCGGTCTCTCCCAGAGATGCCCGAGCCTCGGCCACGATGGATTCTCGGATATGGTGACCCAAGCGATTCAAGGCAAGGCTGAGCTCCGGTGCAATGCCGCTAGTGATGTCCTATATGGTATCGTTAGAAAGGCCTTGCAGTTTGCGAGCCTGAGAAACGAGTGGCAGCGATGATAACGCACCGAGACAATAAAGATCATGGCATCCTTCTCTCGAGAAAGCTCCTTGCAAGCCGATGTCAACTCCGGTTTGCCAATGGGAACGAACTCATAACCAGGCGGTGGTGTTTTATCCGTGGTGATCTATCGACAGGTGAGAACGATGCTCCTGCACATCCGAGTAATAACGCTACCTGAAATTCCAGCTTCTTCTTCTTGTCCTTGTTTTCAACGAATTCAAAATAGGAGTGATGTTTTGACTTCACCCGACGGACTGCAGGCTGCGCAACTAACCCCCTGGGCAGTGGAGCGTTCCAGTCATGAAGGACGCCATTTCTGTCTCTCAGATGTCTTTCTTTGGCCTGGTCTCCAGGAGCTCTCCTGGCCAACGGCTTCAGCTTTTCCTTCCTCTTTCCACTCCCCATCTTGTGGACCTAGATATCATGAGCTCAGCAGGGCAAACTTTCATAGAGACGCGTCGTATACGATCCACAAAGAAATCCCGGAATCCGCAAGAACAAGAGCACTCTGGCTTGTGTGTTGAATTGGCTCAGAAACCGGTCAACCGACGGGTCAAGCCTCGCGACAAGAGGTCATACACCGGTAGGTTTGTACACTCTGCAGAATACTCTTACAGAGTGGAAATGCAAGTGGCAAACTTGTTTCTTGATGAGACTGAAGAAAGCCAGCGGCTTTTATGGGCTCACAAGACACAATAAACACTTCTGATTGTGACAGGTGGAGAATGAAATCACGTCGCAGTCAGGGCGCCAAACTTCCGAGGAATTACGGTGAGGTTGCCTAACAAGCGGAACCTTCTACCCTTGAGCAAGACCTTCGCTTCAAAGCGTTGTGTCATGGAAGGGACAATCCAGTCCAGCAGAGCGGGATTTGATGCAAGGTTACCGTATTGACCGGGTGTTTTCAATGTCTTCTTTGAGGCCGGAACGACTTCCCTTCCGTTTGTTTGTGATGTTGAAGAAGGAAGGGTTGGGTGCAAGTTCAGGCAGACGTGAAACTTGGAACTTCAGGTTCGAGGGCAGGTCAGGTTGTTTCCTCTGTATGACTGTGGGGCACATGTGGCGCCCGTGCGTTGTGGCGGACCCGCCAGTCTTCAACAATTTGTGGCTTGCATCCAACTTGGAATGGAAGTAGAGGTAGGTACCTGCCATACCAGTACTTTCAGACACCAGCTTGGCACCTTCAGTCAATAAGTGATCCAGTGCTTTTACACACAAGGGCCATCAGCACGCTTGGCAGTGGCCATAAGAGGGCGCAGAAGGGCGAGCACAAAGGGGTTTTCTGGCGCATGTTTACAACTGGGGTCTACTAGGTACTCGCCGATCTGCTTTCTGCGGACCGCAGTCGTAGCTCCAGGGTTGCCATATGCTACCCTTAAACCACAAAGCACAGAACGAGACCTGCATACTCCTTGGGCACTGCCGACAAGAAGATGGCCGAATATGATCTCGGCGCATCATTCATCCCAGCATTGTATAAGCCAGCTGATTTGCTCCCTATTGCTAAGCATAGAGAAGCCCTTCTATATCTCATCGAGACCAATGCTGTGACGATTGTTGTTGGCCAGACCGGATCTGGCAAGTCCACACAGATACCCCAGTTTCTCGAGCAGGCTGGTTGGTGCGAGGATGGGAAAATCATTGCCGTGACCCAGGTGAGTCGAACTTGCCCCCTGTATCTACATCTGCCACCTACTGACAAGGACCAGCCACGGCGCGTTGCTGCCACCACAGTTGCTCTTCGTGTAGCAGAGGAGGTGGGCTGTGAAATAGGAAAGGAGGTCGGCTATTCTATCCGGTTCGAAGATGTCACGTCCGCCTCAACAAGGATCAAATTCATGACGGACGGACTCCTAATAAGAGAAGCCCTTGTGGATCCGCTTCTCACCCGCTATTCTGTAGTCATGGTGGACGAAGCACATGAGAGGTCCGTCAGCTCCGACATATTATTGGGTCTCTTGAAGAAGATCAGAAAGCGACGGCCAGAATTGCGAATCATCATCAGTAGTGCAACACTACAAGCCGAAGACTTCCTTCGCTTTTTCACGAAGGATGCTGCCGATGAGGTGTCAGACACCCCTACGACGGACCAAATTGGCTCTATTGTCAGTCTAGAAGGACGGACCTATCCGATCGACATTCTTTACCTGGAATCACCGGCCGAGGATTACGTGGAGAAATGCATCTCAACGGCTCTGGATATTCACGTCTCCGAGCCGGAGGGCGATATTCTTGTTTTCTTGACCGGAAGAGAGGAGATTGAGACCGCCGTCCAAGCAATATCAGAACGCTCAGCACAGCTGCCTCCTCACTCCAAGTCAATACTACCAATGCCTCTGTATGCCGGTCTCACAACGGAACAACAGATGTACGTGTTTGAAGAAGCACCAGCCAACACCAGGAAAGTCATATTCTCGACCAACATAGCAGAAGCATCCGTGACGATCAATGGCATTGTCTATGTCGTCGACTGTGGGTTTGTGAAGTTACGTGCTTACAATCCCAAAATGGGCATCGAGTCACTGACGGCTACCCCGGTGTCCAAAGCCGCCGCCGCTCAGCGAGCGGGGAGAGCAGGACGAACCAAGCCAGGAAAGTGTTTCCGGCTATACACGGAAGAGTCCTTTCGAACCCTGCCTGACGCCACCGTGCCTGAGATCCAACGCTCCAACCTAGCACCTTTCATTCTCCAGCTCAAAGCACTTGGGATTGATAATGTCCTGCGCTTCGATTTCCTCACACCTCCACCGGCTGAGCTGATGACCAAAGCCTTGGAGCTCCTCTACAGTCTAGGTGCATTGGATGACTATGCTAAGTTAACCAAGCCACTGGGGACGAGGATGGCCGAACTAGCTGTAGAGCCCATGATGGCCAAGACGCTGCTTTCCGCGCAGAGCTTCGGTTGCGTCAGCGAGATATTGACCATCGCCGCCATGACAAGCCTTGGCGGGAACGTCTGGGTCGGTCAGGAAGAGGAGAAGAGGCGCGTGGAAAGCACTCGAAGGAAGTTTGCCGCCGAAGAAGGCGACCATCTGACGTTGCTCAACGTCTATCAAGCCTTCGTTACGAAAGGGCGCAAGGAGGGTCGGTTTGCCCACGATAATCTCTTGAATTTCAAGGCCCTGACTCGGGCGGTGAGCATCCGGGCGCAGCTCAAGCGGTATCTCGAAAGATTCGGCATTGCGGTGGATGAGTCCCTCAGCAGCTATGGAACCGGAAACAACAAGGCGGAACAGATAAGGCGATGCCTGACAACAGGATATTTCGCTCATGCTGCGAGGATGCAGCCTGACGGGACCTTTCGCAATGTGTCCGGAGACACGGTGCTGCACGCCCACCCAAGCTCGTTGATGTTCAACCGTAAGGCAGATTGGGTCATCTTCCACGAGGTATTTGAGTCGGGCAATAAGATTTATATCCGGGATATCACCAAGATCGAAAAGGGGTGGTTACTACAGTATGCGCCACAATACTATCAGATAAGGTCATGAGAACTGAGGAGGCTCGCAAGTCTGTCACGGGCGTGAAGAAATGAGAGCAATACTGCATGGTTAATCGGTAGCTAGGCACATGCTCGTGAAGAATGACGGCGTCTACGCAGTAGTCAGTGAGCAGTGAGTACCGGTAGTTAATCAAACAGTTTTTTCTTGTATCCCTCAATGGAGGTAAGACCGGTGGCGACGAGTCCACACTTCCGCTTGTCAAGCTTTACTGTGGACGCTGCCTTTGCTTAGTTCCGTGCCTAGGAACAAAAACACTCCGGCATAACACGTTACCAAACTCCCTACCACCAATATCCACCATCTAGTACGTACACTGCACGAGATCTGACAGGTACCATAGAATCGTCCATGCCTTCAGCGTAGGTAGACTCTGGGATAAGCTTCTCAGCAGCCCATACTCATCAAGCATTTAGCCTAGACAGTGAGAGGTTTTTTATCAATGTCCTGTGTCCGTACAAGGATGCATCATGAAGTCATCGTTAGAGGCAATTATTTCAGGAGTCTCAACCACTGTTTCCAGGCCCCCTGGAGTTCATGGGTTTCCGCACCTGCTGGAGGTACTATGCCACCATAAATTGCCGTGGAGGGTACTTCACAGGGCATCCACTGCCCCTGGCGGTATGAATCGAGAAGCTGGGGCCAGACGCAGGCTTAGACGAGATTAGCGCTAAACAGCAACTGCAGGGCCGCTGGGAGTGGCTTCCTTTGGAGGGGAATCTAATGCAGGAACCGATGGGTCAGTTGGGCAATCGAGCCATTGGGATGTCTCATCACAGCACCGTCCCCGCTAAACACCCTGGGCAACCCCTGTGTTTACGAATTGCCAGTTCTCCCCTTTTTTGATTAACGCTGAAATTAGCGAATCCTATTCGCCGGCTGTGCAGCGCCGCCTGGTTGCATCTTCTACCGAGGAGTACTGCCCTTCTCTTCCTCTTCTCCTCCGCTCACCACTGGCCGGAGATTGTTCACAGCGGAGCAGACGAGGATCAGAAACGGCAAAGAGTGACCAGGGCACGAGAGCACAGATTGCCGGCTAGACCTTGCGCTATTCCGGGCGGGCTCTACTGCGTACGCACGCAGCAGCTTGTTGTGGTGCCCTCTCTCCTTGGCCCCAAAGTAGCATCTTGAACTTCTCCTCACTCCTTTCCTCAACCGTCGTTCACCTTGCGGTCACCCTCACAGCTCCTTTCCCTCGTCGGTTGACGTTGGTCTTTCACTCTCTTCCTGCCTGCTAGCAGGCACAGTCATTCTTTTAAATTATTGTTTCCAGGCATAATCACTCACTCGTTCAATACAAGTTTCGAGAATCAAGTCTCGAAACCGTCCACTCTTTCCAACAACAATCAGCACCGGCTTGACCTCTGCGTCTTGTACATTACGATTGATCACCCAATCCAAAAAGGCAACGACTTCGATCTACCGCCACGATATCTCTAGTTTTTCTCCGAGCATAATTGAGACGAATCGTATAATCGTTCATGATTGCATGACCACCTCAGTTCGCCTTCAACAATCGAGCGTCTGTCCGTTACCTGCAACAGCCAAAGATCAATTGCATAATCAATTCAGACCCGGCAGCTTGTTCGAATGTTTTAAGGCCTAGACAAAAAAAAAGGACATCAGACGGCTAAAGCAAGATGGACGGTGCTATGGATGGCGGGCTTCACTATGCCCTTGGACCTAGGATTCCGGTGATGGTTGACCGGGATGTGAACAAGGCCACAACTCCCACTTTGGGCTCGCGAATCCCGAGCAGGATATGGAGCCGGAGCGCTGCCGCAACTACCTCAGATTCTAAATGTGCTCCAGGATCAAACACAAACCCGCAGTTGTGTGAAAAGCCTGCTTCAAGCAGCGGCATGGCAATCCCCATTGCCTTGGGAATAGCGTAAGTGGACATTGAGACGCTGTCTTTGTGCGATGTATGAGTCTGACCTCTAAATACCTATGCAGACTCCCCTTGGCTGCGATTATCATAACCCTGCTGGTGCTCCACCGCAGACACAACCAGAAACTCAGGAAGGAGGACGCCACTGATCCGCACAAAGAACTGGACTTTGGCCTGGACGATACTCCAGCGACGGGTAAAGGAGGAAAGAGGAGGAGCATGATGATGCTGGGTGGTGGCAAGGAGAAGGATCATGGCGCGCGCTTCAAGCAGATGTCGATGGACCTGAACCTGTCGAGTCCTTATCTTCTTCCGCCGGGCATGCACGGCTCGCGGGAGTCCATCCAGTCGTTGGCCAAGTCGATCGATCCGCACCACGACCCTTATCGCCCGGTTGCTCAGCTAGCTGCCGATAATGCTTCCCTCCGGTCGCCGTCGAGAGGACCACCTGAATCACTCTATGGTGTATCCAGCCATGAGAAGGACATTGGACGCTCTCGGTCGCCCATCGGTGCCGTTTCTCGACAGAACTCGCTTCCCAAGCCCCCGGTGCCAACAGCGGAGCAGACGCGCATGGGAGCTCAGCCAGTGCTTCCAGAGCTCTCCATTCCCGCGCCTGCCAAGGATCCCTTCCGTTCGCCCTCGGAGATGTCCCGTCAAAGTATCGATTCAGCTCACTTCCCTGATGAGAAAGATTTTGTCGCGATGCCCGCTGCCCCAGAGATTTCAGAACCTGCTCCAGCTACCCAGAGGAATATGGACAGACCTATGCCGGAGAAGCAACCTGTGCGCTCGGATAGCGGATCAAGCAGCGGCGTGGTTCACCACGGTTACAACGAGGAGCGTCACCGAAGCCAGCAAGCCGTCATCCATGAGCGCGGCCCATCGGTGACCAACAATGGACCTATTTCACCCCCTCCGCAGCAGGCATTGCCCGTCAGTCCCCAACCCCAACGACCTGCCGAGCACGCAGCAACAGCCCCGGTACTAGAAGAGCCCCAAGAATACTACGACTATGACAACTACGCACAGATGCCGGAGGTTGATCACGAACAGCGGGGTCGTGGTCGTTCGACATACCGAGATACAGTTACTTCGGTGTACGATGAGGAACCTCACCCTGCGCAGGGTGGTCTGGGAGTCCCACAGCAGGACGGCCGTCGACTTTCTGTTGGCTTCCGGCCTCTGCCGCCAGATGAGCTCATCGACAACGAAGATCCCGAGACTCGGGCCAACAGAATTCGCTCATTCTATAAGGAGTACTTTGACGATTCTGGTCCCAAGCCTGACGTCCCAGAGGTACCACAACAGTACTTCGCGGCTCAGCAGCAGCAGCGTTCTCAGCAGCAAGCGAACCAAGGCCTCGGCTCCGTCAACTACTACGAAGACTACAACCAGAACTACAGTGGTCACGGCGCTGAAGAGCCCTACTACGACCCGGACACCAACTCGTTCGTGATGCCCTACGCTCAGCCTGTTGCGCGTCGTGCCATGACACCACCTCCTTCAGGCTCCAGGTTCAATGGACCTCGTGGCCCGCCCGGTCCACCACGCGGAATGCACGGTTCCATGGGAGGAGGCATGGGTATGCCCGGCCCTCGTGGTCCAGGCTACGGCCCTCGGCCTGGCTCCGGAGCATCCAGCCGGTATGGGCCCCCACGTCCAGGCTCTGCCATGTCACAGGGCACTTGGGGCAACCGTCCACGAGGATCGACCTTGTCAGCTCTTAGCGGTGCAAGAAACGGTCCGCCCAAGAAGCAGCTCCCTCCTCCGGCGGATCTAAACACTCTTCCAACGCCGTCTAAGCTCAAGGACGACTCCTTCGCCATCTTCAACGCGGCCGACTTTGCGCCACCGGAGTCGTTCAAGGACCGTGCGCGTGGCCGTTCTCAGAGCCCGATGGGAGAGCGCCGACCATACCAGGTTACTGTCCCCGCTCATTCGCCCTTGGTGAATGCTTTTGAAGAGCTGCCCTCCATTCCCAGTCCGTAAGTTTGATACCCGCACCTTGAAGAAGCTTTCTCACGAGACTAACCATTTCTCTTCGTAGGCATCTCCTGAGCAAAGAGGGTACCTTCACAAACCTCGAGTTTGCGGCTCCACGCAAGTTTGTGGATTCAGACACGCGCAGCGATGCGGGCTCGATTCGCAGCAACCGCAGTGGTATCTCGGCCATCCAGCAACAGGCTCTGCGCAGTGGCGCGGGTAGAGTCAGCCGTCTGCCCGGAGACACCATCTTCAACCAAGCTGAGATGGCCCAGAAGCTCAAGCCACAATGGACCATGCGCCCATGAGCTCTGGGCTCATCGAACCACACTCGCATATATTCGTTTCAGCATGGCAAACTTGGTGTTAATGGTTGCATTTCCTCGCTTTTTTTACTTTGCACATATTGTGGTTGATTTTGATTTGATCTTTGGGGCGGGCTGCCAAATGACTTCACCAATAGACCGCAATAGGACAACCCACCGGTTGTCATTGTCAATTTCGTCCATGCTCTGCCGCTTGTGTGTGACGAGCCGAGCTAGGGAACAGTTGCTTACGACTTGTACAGAAAAACTATAGAGAGGACACGGGAATTAGGTAGAAAGCATAGCACACAAACTGAAAGCTGACACTTCGGAATAGGATCAAAAACGTGATAATGAGAACCTCGTGACCTCTCGTGCACTAGCAGGTCGATACAAAATGCCAGTATCATTCCTCTGGACCCAGGTGGATGGTTACTGGTGCTCGAGGAGCGCCTTCTACACGTGTAGCTCCTGGAACCACGAGTCCTGACATGTGGTGTGGTCGAGACATTCCAGCGACCAACAGGATGCTATTTTTGAAACAATTCGCCCGGTAGATCTTCAGGTCCAAGCTCATGTGGCTAGACTTAAGCTAAGTTTAGAGAAGATTGAAAGCTTGTGATGCAAGCCACAGTGTGTAGCTGATGGAGGGCTCAGCCACGGAAAATGGGGCAATTCTGTTAACACCCACTTGAGCTTCCAATGCAAAGCTTTTGCGAATACACCCTCAGGCGTGGATCTTCTTTGAGAAGTTCAGAGTCCGTAAACATTTCAGAGAATTAGACTAGCTACTACAGTACCATAGTACCTAGGTAGACGGTAGGAAGAGGGATATCGTCGCCAACCAAAGTTGACGCTATGTGTTCGGGTGTCCGGCTCTGGTTTGGCGCAGTTTTCTGACCCCGGGCAAATGACGTCGAGACTTTGTTTTCGCAGTGTTTAATAGCAGATCTGAATTAATGGTCTCCTCCCTGGATCACGCCAGTTTGCCCTCACTTTGGCGTCTCGTCAATACGACGGTAGGATCCTCCCTAGACGTCATCTATGCCAACGCTTTCGAGGCTCCTTCGGTTCTTCAGCGAGGTTGTGCACGAAGCTGGGCCTTGTCTTTGTATCTGGAAAATGGAGTATGGACACTATTCAGTCGCAGAGTTGTAGTAGCTATGCGACTGATTGCGGGAGAGAATTCGTGTTGCACAATACCTGCAGGATAGAGGCTGGTCTGGTGGAACTGGTCCCAGTGCAACAATAGGGATTGTCCCTTTTTGTTTTTTTTTGCCGTCTTTCCCACATAAGTGAGAGCCAAGCCTGGGTCTGGTCACTCTGGTGGACTGAGGTGGTAAGCTTGTACGAGTGGAGAGCGCGAGTCCGTAAATCAAGGTTTCTGCACCCCGAAGAGCCTTTTCACCTTTCTGCAGGACCCTTACTTTTCCTCAATTGCTTAAGAAAACACTTCGCCAGCTTCTGTAGCCGTGGAAAACAGTTGTTCAGACACGTGTGCAGAGTGCTAGCATACCTACTCAGAGTACAATCTTCCGGGAGCGACATCAGCAAAACAGAGACAGTCACCGATCCGTCCGGGGACATTGATAACAGCTACAACCGCTACTCACAACCGCAATACTGCGCCCTAATCAGCTCGTCAAGCTGTTCCTGCATCACTACAAAGCCACCGTGAGTAGTAGGCCTCAACGGGCCGTCGTTTGGGAATCAGTCGACGATCATCAAGGAGCTAGGGAAAAAGGCTCTGTGGAAATACGAGCTCAGAATCAAGAGGCGAAAGAACGGCCCGCTAGCGGCATCGCTACTGCAGTCAACAGCAACGGATAGTTGTCACAGAACTCTCAACAACGCTGGCAGCCAACCGACCGGAGACGAAAGTCAAAATACCAAACAGGGCCGTACTCAACACAACTTCTACATAACCACAGCATCGAGGAGGAGTGACAGACAATACACAAAGGACCGGGGAGAACAACAGGAGATTATCTTACCTAAGCTACCAAGTCAGCACACGCCACCACAACTGGCAGTTGCTGTCTATCCGGATCCGACCCATCGTTTTCAGTGCCTTCCGGCTTTACCGAAAAGGGAAGGCAACTGCGGCTTACGCTCCACAGTGACCGCTTGCTGCGCCTTTGAGAACTGCCCGCAAACCGATCTGCCACTTGGTAGAAGGTCGTAAGACGACCAGAGAATACGGGCTGCTCGACGGCGACCGCTGCTACAATTGCTCGTCGAGAGTCGGACAAAAACGCTCAAGGTTTCAATTGAGTGGCATTTGGCAAGCACTTCTGGTGTCATTTGGCGCCCTCTTTTTGCGTCCCTTGACTGTCAATTTCCTTCTGGACGCTTTCCTGGCAGCGCCAAGGGATCGACCAAAGTCCGGGCACGGCAAAATACGGTACTACCTGATCCATCCATTTGGCCTCGGATCGCAAGTCTCAAACCAAAACCCCCCTTTCGCAACCAAATATTCACGAAAACATCACCATCCGTCCCAACGCTGCCGTCACGCCCGCCCGATCGACTCGGCCTGACGTCGATCAGTGTTGCGGCGCGTCTTCTGCCAAGTTTTCGGCCGGAATCATAAGGTACGTTTTGTTCGATGTGTTCCAAAGGAACTAGCCAGTCTTTCTGTTTCATCTGTCTGTGCTCTGTTGCTTCACGACCTGTACCACTCTCTCGTGGCTCGTGGGCCTATGGATCCCATCCTGTGTGTGCATCACCATCCGTGTTTCTGGTTCTGTCCCTGCGTCACCCATTGCCTGCAGCATCTCTGTTCACCTTGAGCGGTCTGGCACCAGTCAGTCCCCATTTCTACCCTCCTGCATCTCGCCGTTGCCCATGCCGCCGCCTTTACTCTTGCAGCAGACACATACCACCATTCCTCGCATTGCTCATCGGCGTAGTGTCACCAAGCATGCATCGTCAACACTCGCTAACATGGCTGTTCACCCCAGGGATTTCCCGCGGTTGAGGCGTCAGTCGTTCACCATGTCGAACACTACGAGTCCAACCGTCGGTACTGACACGACGACGGACTCGCCGTCGCCGTCACCCACTACGAGTGCGCTTCCTACAACAGCTCCTACGAGCTCCGACCAACTCACTACCAGTGCTCCTACTGATACTACTACCCCAACCACAGCTCCTAATAACCCTACCACTTCTACCCCCCAACCCGTGACGACGCCTACGCCCACACCGGAGTCTACGCCCACACCCACGCCCACCTCCACGCCAACGCCCACACCAGAGCCATCAACCAGTATAACACCTACAACAACATCGATATCGAGTGCTCCTGTAGCCCCCACTACCACATCTACTACGCAACAACCTCCAACCACGAGTCAAGCTGCCCCGACAACCCTACGAACCACCACCTCCGTGCCGGCAAGCACCATCATCGTCACCCAGGCACCGTCGGGTACCAAGCCCGCAACGACAATAACATCGATTGAGTACAAGACGATAGTACCCAGCGACACGACATCAGCAACTGGTTCGGCTACTAGCTCTTCTTCAAGCTCAAGCAGCACTGCCATCGGGGTGAAAGACCCAACTCCTGGCGGACTCAACACGTCGGGCAAGGTCGCGGTTGGTGTCGTTGTTCCCATTGCTGGCGTGGCATTGCTTGTGTTAGCGGGTATCTACTTTTGGAGGAAGCGCAAGCAAAGGAAGGAACTGGAGGAGCAGCGCCGCAAGGAGGTGGAGGATTACGCATATAACCCCAATGCCGACCCAACCATCCCTGCTGTAGGAGCATACGAAATGAAGGATGATTCTCCTGGTTATCGAGGCTGGGGATCAACCACCGCTGCCGGTTCGACGGGAAGGAAAGCGTCAACAACCATGTCGGGTGGTGTTGGCGGTCCGGCACTTTCCGATACGGCAACAACACCAACATTCAACAACAACGTGCCGGACTCTCGTTCTGGAGAGCAGTTGATGGATGGTAGCCAATCTCCCGAGGGCGAAATCCTCGGTGCCATGGGACCGTCAGCCGCCGCCAACCGTACGTCGGACGTGCATAGAGGGCCTTCGAATGCCTCATCATCATACAGTGCTGCTGCCCGATCAGACGGCTCGGACAACGGTATCGGTGTGGCTTATGGCAGCGGTGGATCCTACGGCTATGATCAATACGGTGGCGCCAACCCTTATGCCGACGGAACACCACAAGCACCGGCAGAAGTGGCAGGCACCCCTGTTATTCGGGATGTTGCTGCCCGGCGGAATACTCGGATCGAGAACCCGTCTCACTATCCGCAACAGACGGCTGGCATCTCGCAGAACTTCTGAGTGTGTCCGCTGCAGTTTGCTCCCACGATACCCCCTTTCAATGTCCATCTTTCACGAGCCACGTTCGGTTTCGGTCACTACTACTCCATGACGCCTGGAATTTGCATAGTCAGCAGCATCTACCTCTACGCTACATAGCCAGTCTATAATGTACTTAATCTTGCTTATCCGCAAACAACCAGTATGTACCTTGGATACTTTCAGTACACAACTTCTGCACATACGGGACAGTGTTGCTCCTTCCGCACTCGTGTGGAACCTCTGGAGCTGTCCTCGTTTCGTCAGCGCATGCTCCTAAAAGCAGGCGTTTTCTTTCTGGTCTCTTCTTCGACGGTCTATAAGCGGTGGTTCGTTGCTGCCGCCAGGGATAGGAGCTATGCTTGGCGGTAATTCTTCAGGTTGTTGGTCCAGGCCATATGTTGGAGCCGCTTGTTGTGAAGTTGGAGGAAGGACAAAAGCAGCGATTGTGTATCTGAGTTGGGTGCTTGAATGTGGCAGCGAGAGATTTGTATATAGAAATCCAAACACCATTACCTGGTCATCTTGCGCTCCTCGACAGGAATCTTTTGTTACATGCCGCTTATCAAGTGATCCGGGGCCTCCAGAGCAGTCTTCTAGAAGTTGTAAACTTGGAGTCAGAATGAGAGGCCTCAACCTTGTGCGCTGAGCTACTGATTTCCTTAGGAACGATGCAAATGGCAACTTAACCTGTTGCGGTGAATTGAGGCAGCTGTTGCACCCTTATCGTGTTATTACTTGGTTTTAGGTAACTTCAGATCTAGTAAACTCATCGTACCTTACAGTTTTGGCTTTCGCGTGGCTCAAGCTTGAATTGATCGATCTTTACCTCGTCACTCCAACCACTACACTCAAAAGAGAACACTCACCATAAAAGAGGACCATATCTCACACCGATCTTGCCCCAACATGTCTCACTGTCATGACGAACACGCCGGTCACGGCGGCCACGACGACCATCACCATCACCACGAGGAGCACGACCACTCGGATGACATCACGCCGGCCCTGCAGTCCTCTCTCTACGAATACATCGACTTCGACCACATCACAACCCTCAACGAGGAAGAACCCGGCTCCGGCAAGGCCGTCGTCAAGAAAACATGGGCCGAGCGGATGGATGAGACGCCCGAGCTGGCTAGCGATGCGGATGAACAGCTTCTCATCCACATCCCGTAGGAACCCCTAACCCTCCCGCTTCACACTCACCTCTGATTCCACTCACTTCAACTCCCATTGCAACCATCCCCCAGTGTTGAGATGCAGTCAGGAACTGATGATTCACAAAACAGCTTCACAATCCAAACCAAGCTCCACGCCCTCCTCCTGCGCACCTCCCCCTCCCCCTCCGCGCCCCGCACGCTCAAAGTGATCATCAACCGCAACGACGTCGACTTCTCCGTCGCCGAGGACGCCACCGCAACCCAGGAGTTCGAGCTCTCGCAGACGAGCGAGATCCAGGAGCTGCCGGTGAAGCGGGCGCGGTTCGGCGCCGTGCGGAGCGTGACGCTGTTCTTCCCCGACAACTTCGGCGAGGGCGAGGAGGAGACGACGAGGTTGAGCTACCTCGGGTTCAAGGGGGAGCCGGGCATGGCGCTGGGGAGGGCGCCGGGGAGGATTGTCTATGAGAGTGCGGCGCAGCCGGGGGATCATACGGTGAAGGGGGTGGGGGTGAATCAGATGGGGAAGCATGTTGGTTAGGGAACGGGGATGGGGTGGTGGGGGTTGCTGTAAAGGGGAATAGTTGTTGAGGGGGGTCGTAGTAAGTAGACAAGTACATGTCCTCTGAGACGGATAGATTACAACGTTGGTCATTAGAAGCTATATTACAGGGCACTGAGCCTCGGATTCTATAGTTCTAACCATGCCGCAACATACAAGCATACACATTCAGGCTTCGCCAAATCTACACCTGCCTTGATATAATTCTCAACCTTTCAGTACCTCGTAGGTATAAATGTCCTACACACTCAAACTCCCATGTTGAAAGTTTGGTCGTCTCAACCACACCTGGCTACCAATACTTCCCAGCTACGAATGAGCACCGACGAACACCCATCGAAAATGCCCGACTGGAGATACGGTTGCTGATGCCATGACTCTACCTAAACCCGCTCGTCCCCTTCTTCTTCTTCGCCGCTCCACCACCGGGCCTTGTCCCAAATGGACCAGGAACCGTCTGGCTCATTGAGATCCTTGGTCCCCTGGGTGGTTGGTTCTGACTGCTCATCCCCATGGCCTGGCTCGACTGTATGCCCGGCCGAACCGGACCGGGCTGTATCACCTGGCTGCTCATCACGCCCGGGCCCCTGGGTTGGCTGCTCTGGATGATCCTCGGTAACCCGAATGACGGCTGACTTTCCGTCTCGCGCGTCTCTCCAAGCTGCAAGCCGTTGAGCCGTCTCTCCAGCCGCTTTCGTCGCGCCTCGTCCCGCCTTCTGCGTCGGGCGTCGGTTTCTTCTTGCAGGGCGGCTCGGGAGTCTTCACCGCGCCAGATGTAGGATGAGGGATCTGTGCCTGGGATCCAGTGGGATATCATACGAGTTGGTGCTGGTAGGGGTCGAGAGAGCACGGTGTCGGGTATGCTGACATACTGACGTAAACGGGCAAGGGGACCTGGATCCGGAAGGGTATCGTCGAGGTCCATTGGCTCTGGCAGGAGTTGGGATGACGGTGGTTGAGAATACGACGATTCTGGCCGAGAGGGAAGCAGAGGTGGTGAGGAGGGGAGGGAGGACGGGAGATGATCGGTTAGCTGGGAGTAGCTCGGCTGGGATCGAGATTGAGGTTGTGACCGAGATTGCGAGCTGAAGGTGCTGGGACCGCTCAAGTGAGGTGGCGGAATGGAAATGCCGATGCGTGAAAGGTATAGCTCGGCGGTGAGGCGAAGCACAAGCTGCTGATTTTCGTTGGCCCGACTATCGTCCGAAAAAGACAACGCCGAGAGTGTTTCTGCGAGGCTTCGTAGGTCTTCTGGCAACGCGTGGAAGCCCAGTTCCGTTAATTGCGCCCGCCCATCATATGAATCGGCCAAAGAGTCGCCGAAAGCGTTCAAGTCGTCATTGACCGTGTCGAGGTTGATCGCTTCCAATTTGGTTCTCAACAGCTCGGCGAGAGTACGAAGGCACATGTAGTCGTCGTCTCCCATTTCCGCGGCCACACTGTCATGGAGGAGTGGCACCAGCTCTCCAATCATCTCGACTTGCCTGTCGTCGGTGGACGAGGAGTGTAGAAGCCGCGCATAGGCCGCCTCCATATTGACACTCCTCTTGGTTGCCGATGTAGAGCTGAATTCCAATTGTGGATGTGAAACGGCTCGGTGAACTTTGCGCACCGGGATAGAGTCTTCATCGCCTAGCCCGTCCGGTACGACAAACGAATCTCCAAAGTGCTTCAGGTACTTTTGCCGCTTGTTTCGTCCCCCGAGCTTCTTCCCTTCCAACGATTCCGGACGCGCTAGATCCCTGAGTGGCATGTCGGCCACTGCAAACAACGAAGACTTGATGCTCAAGTCTACGCCGAGACCAAACAATTGGAAGACGCGGGCGCTTGTTGAAGCATATGGCTGGCCATCATCCTGTAAATCTCCGCTATCTCCCTGTACAATACGGGAAAGCGGCAGAGCGGAGATGAGCGATGCTCTGATGTCTGTGGGGAGACTCAAAGGTATAGACCGGTATGCAACGTGTGCTATATCACTATCAGTTGGCTTCGTTAGGATGAACATGTCGGCGTCCTTCTCGTGGGGCGAAGTGATGAAGACAGCACATTGTTTCGAGGACCCCATAGCAGGTAATGGTGCGGTATCGAAGCGGAGTGCCTTGTCGTCAGCATTCCTCTTCTTATAGTGAGCACATGAGAGGACAACGGTAATTGTTGGCACCCCAATCCTGTTAGAGTGCAGCTCTAACCAAAACAACGCCGCCGTGGTAAGCACAAGCACTTGGGATGATGAGAACGGACAGCGCTGTATATCCAGAATACGCTCCACTCTGTTGACCAGTCTGATGCCGGAGAGTTGTTCTCCACTGACGCTGTCATAGAGACGTACATCGGTGTCGTTGCACACGAGGACGTGCTTGGAGCGTGAGGATGTCCTCGGATACAAGCCCCAATGGTATCCTTCGTCAGAGTCATCCACGCTGTAGTTCAGAGCAGAGGCCGTTGTGTCATCGACTGCGAGCCACAGGACTCTGTGAGTGACATTGCTGGGGCCAATCCCCAGTGACCCTGGGATAGAAGCCGTGGCGGTACTCCCCCGGGCGGTGAGCATGGGCTGCAGATTCTTGGGTCTCACTGATCGGCTGCCCGTGATATCCCAGATACTCCAGTTGCCCAACTTGTCGATGATAGACAACTGTGGTGGTCTGTTTTCGGCTACGGGATTGAAAGACACATCCAAATGAGGGCTTCCACCAGTACTGCCGGCTTTGATCATGAAGAGGCGGTTGGGTGAGACGTGCGATGGTCCTTTCGCCAGAGCCTGGATGTGTTGGCCCTCCGACACGTTGCTAGCATATGGAAGAAGCACCACCTCCGGCTCGAACACGGTAGTGCCCGTCTCCTTCTGCACCATTACCCATCGAATTGGGTCGTGTCGTCGATTGCCCACCGCAAACTTGATATTTGTGATGGGTGCACCATCTTCGGCCCATTCCCCCTGTTGTGCCTGGGAGACTTTGATGGCTTGAATTGATAGTCCCTTCTCAGGCCAGCCTTCCGACTCTTGCCTTAGCGTGACAATACGAAGAATGTGACCCCCTTCTCCAGCTGCCCGTGCCATCGCTGGCTGAGCCGCAATGTGGTGCGAGGCCGTGTAATCCGAGATCTCGCCCACAGCCAGAGGTGCCGTCGAATTGCCATCTTCAGTAGTACTGACAGCCCTAAGATGTGCGACCTCGTCCGGCAGGAATGAAGTCACGTCCGAGCCTACGATTATCGCCTCGGGGTGAGTCTTCAAGAGCCAGTTCTTCTGGCCTCGGGCGACTTTTGATGGTTCTCCTAGCTCTGCACCGAGACTGGCTGTTCTGGTGGCAGGAGACACTTCTTCCAAATCTGAGAGAGTTTTGAAGTGTGATTTAGAGACTAGCTGCCTGTTCGCTTGTAAGCGACCAACTTGTTGCGATTCATCATGAACAGGGATGTATGAGAGCCGGCCGAGGGTGCCATATTGGAGATGGTTGAGGCGATGTTCCAACGCAACATTCGGCAGAGGTCGATCGGTCGACCGGCCTCCTTTTGCCTTATCAGCCATTCGGGTTCCGGTCAAGAGATACAGTATGAAAGAAGCACTGCAATCTCATCATTTGACGGTGCGGGATGAGCTGTTGAGCCTCGTTGATAGTCGTTGCTGGTGTGGAGGATCCTGCCTCCTTATGAAATTGAGGAAAAAGTGCAAACTCTATTAGAACAGGTGATATCGGAGGCTGGAAAGAAAAGAAGCACAAAAGGAAACTGATTCGTATAACAAGTTTGGCGTGGTGTTCAACTCGCTGCAGAATAAATGGATGGGTCTTAAACTTCAAGGTGAGCATACTCGGTGAACATCCTGACCGTGGATGAGTGGGGCAGTGCGTATCCGGAGCGACCGACCAGAATTGCGAACAGCCAGAAAGATAAACAAACCTTATCGGCCACAAGCATCACCATTAGCAGCATACAGAGTTCGACAATATCACGGAGCACACCAAACACCACGCTCACGATCAGACAGTGCAAGCGCTTCGTGTGGTTCGATAGACTCGAGAAAGTACTCAACCCTCATCTACAACACCGACACAATGGCGTCAGTATTCGAGCCGAGAAGCTCAACCAACCGACAACCCCTTGGCCCTTCGATGGCAGACACTCTGCCCAGCATTGACTTTGGCTTCGACGAGTTACGCGACCGCATGGCCAAGTTTACAGCCAAGTTTGACGCGTTCATCGAGCAAGGCCGCAAGCGTGTGTTAGAAGAGCGCAACCAGTTCCGCATGAATGTAGCTGAGCTGCAAGGTATGCGATCACCGCTGAACACAAGATCGCGTCGCCTGCAGGATCTACTGCTAACTTTGTACAATAGAGGACCAACGCATGAAGAAGAAAGACATAGAAATCCTCCAACTCAAGACCAACACGCACCAACAAACCATCGCCAAAGAGGCCGCCGAAACCCGCGAAATGCAAACCTCCATCGCCACGCTTCAATCCCAGTACGACTCCCAAGTCTCCGTCCGAGACTCCCTCAAAGCTCAAATCGCCGCCACCCAGCGCGAAATCGACGCCAAACTAGCCGCCCAAGCCGCACATGCGAAGAAGGTGGAAGCCCAGAGCCGCTTCAACGTGCCCGAGCTAGATTTCTGGGTTACGACGCTGTGTCTGCGCATCGAGGGGGCGGGACAGACGGATCGGTTGAAGTTTGTGTACACGCATGTGGACGAGAAGGACTGGGAGAGGGAGGCGTGGTTTGAGCTCTGTACGGATTCTAGGGATTACGATGTGAAGCATTGTCGGCCGAAGCTGGAAAGGGAGAGGGTGGAGAAGGTGTTGGAGAGGGTGAATGAGAATAGAGAGTTGGTGGGACTATTGAAGGGGATGAGGGAGTTGTTCGTGGAGGCTATGAAGGCGTGAGGCGGCTTGGGGTTGGTGGTGGTCTCTCTAGCAGTATGCTACGGCTTGAGTTGAATGAGATGTGAGATATGCTCCATCTGCTACTTTCAGGATATGCACCAAAAAAGCAGTGTTACAGTCATGTCCACGTTGGCTAATATGATGTATCATCTGCTGTGTGATACCACTAAGAAGACGTCACGTAGACTCGTTCATGAGGTTCCTCATCTTTATGCTTCGCAGCCGTTAATTTACCAAACGCCAAACGCCCTCTTATAACGCTACTCCGTCTTCAGAATAACCATCCGTCATTGAGAATCACCTACGGCGAGGAGCAGCCTCAGCCAGTCCATTCTGCGTCTCTGCTCTGAGCTCCTTGACAACGGTCTGCACTGGTGATGAGTACTCATTCGTCGTTGGGTTTGAGAATAAGAAGCCATCTTACAGCAAGAGCTTCCGGATTGACACCATTTTCGATCATGGAGATGCATATCGACAACATGCGGCGGTCCAAATGGCAGTTCTGAGCCAAAGAGTTAGACCAGTAAACATAGGCACCAAAACATGGGCAAGAGCTTACCAGGATCGTGGAGATCTCGTGCAGAATGTCCACAGCCTGCTGAGCAGCAGCTTGCTTTTCGCTTCTTTCATCGGGCATCGTGATTTACATGTGCGTCGTGTTGTTGGTTCAGTTACATGGCTTAGAGGTTTGCTTCAGTTGTAACTTGTAGGTTTGTTCATGCAGACCACTTCACGGAACGCGTCGATATAAAACCCTAACCCTGTTTCACAACACTGTTAAAATGGCACATACTGTGGGCATGAGAGTTGCATGTATAATTGTGAGATGCACGCTATTCCCACGACTTATAGTCGCTACCACATATGGATGATGTATTACACAGTTGTTCGTCCCCAAACTCCGCTCTTAATGCATGTAATCATACCAATCATAAACCACAAACCCCTTATCCATAATGCCAAGTTCACCGCTGGTTGACATCAACCCTTGCAACCAAGATAATAACAATAACGCCTTTTGCCCACAAGTCAGTCTCGGCAGGGTAAGTCGAAGTTCCTGTGGGTTCAGTCCGACTCAGACACTCTCCTCAACCAACCCCGTCAAGCAAGCGGTATCCTATCGATGCCCGAACAGTTGAATGTCGTCTTCATCATCCTCATCCTCGTCTTCGTCAATGTCTGCGTCTTCGTCGTCTTCCGAGTCACTCGTATCGTCCTCTGCCTCGTCCTCATCGGTTTCGCCGCCCGAAGTCGGGAGGATGTTACCATTGGCGTCGCCACCCCAAAATTCACGTGCTTCCCTCTCTTCATCATCCTCGTCCAGACCGCCAATGGTGGGAATGGGCGACACTGACCGAGCAATCCGGTCGGGTATCACATACGGAGAAAATGACGGAGGCTCCGCTACTTGCCCTGTTGATGTGCCAGGTCGCGTTGCTGTGGGAGCCCGGGGGATGTCCATTGGAGGACCAGGCAATGAATGTGGCAGGATCGTCGGGGGTGACAGTCGCTCAGGGGCCTGCGAGGCCGGCCCGCCCATATCTGGTATCGTTGCGTGTGTGGAGGCACCCGTCAGCGCTCCTACGCTTGCCGCCGACGCCAGCAGGGCCCCATCGGGTCCGCTACCGTTAATCTGCGCATCCGGTAGTGTAGCGTTCTTTGGGGCATTTAGTATCTGCAAGGGAACAGTGTTATACGACTGGCAGATAGAGCACCTCAGCCCGAGCCAGTGATACTTCGTCTGACTCTTGGCCGAACAGTCATTGCAGGAGATAATAGCCCGCGTATCGGCATACTCGGGTGGCATGGGTTGGTTCAGGACTGCGGCATGGTAGAGCCGAAACTGCATGTCCATGTTGGTCACGCTCTTGTAACATATTGGGCACTTATATGAAGTCTTGATATGTTCCTCGTAGCATGCCTGGTGAATGCTGTGGCCGCAACTCATGAAGACGACCTTGGCCCGTGACGAGAACATGTAATCGCCGCAGATGGGGCAATCCGAGTCAAGTGAACGCTCGATGCATTTGTGAGACTTGGCAATCTTGATGGCGATGCACGCCATACATTTCTGTCAACTGTCAGTCAGTCGAACTGCCATAACATGGTCCCGGGACGTAGCAATGACAAGGTTGCGTCCAGACTCACATCGCAATGGAAAAAGTCTCGGCCAAGGCCGTGCCCGACCCGGCAGATGCCGCACTTGTCACAATGATATATTGGTTTGTCGGAATCGTCGTTCCAAAGCTTGCAGATGTCGCAGTAGTATCGCCCTGCCGTCACCCCGCAGTTTGCACATGTCCCGCCTACTCTCTGGACACAACCGCATAGCATGCATAGCATGTATTTCGTCGCTTTACGTGGTAGTATGTGGTCCTCGACCTTATCGTGGCACAAGCGACATGTGTACCATCGTTCGCACGTTGCGCATTGCATTTTGACCTTTCTCCGGTAATGTTCGCATCCGAGCCTACTGTGCGCATCCACGTCGATCGCATTGTCGCTGCCTCTACCAACGGCCGGCGCACGATATCCTGAGGTTTCGGCAGCACTGGGTCCTATGGATTCTGGAACAAATGTCGGCTGTCGGTCCTCCTCGGTAACATGAATCGGGACAGCTCCTGAGTGTTCTCCTAGGTTGTTCAGAAAACTCAGAGCCATCTCCAAAGCTCCTTTGGTGCGTCCATGTTCCGGCATGACAGAATTGGACGGCGACACTGGCCGTTGCGGTAACGGAGACGTGACCTTGGACTGGTTATACCCCTCCATCAAGAGCGAGTGCATCATGCGTGCTTTATCATCTTGTTGTATGTCTTCTCTCAGCTGAATGGCGAGTATGCGCTGCCGTAAAACTCCCATCCCGTCGTCCTCAGGCAGCACGGTTCGTCCAGCAACAGCACCTGCATCCTCACCACGATGAGCTGCCGCAGTCGTCTGGGAGACCGACGACGCGGGTGTCCGTTGTTCAGCCATACTCCTGAAAGACACTTGTTCGGCTAGAGCGTGCTGGCTCTGATGTGCAACATCCGGGAACGCCGGTAAGCTAGGACCACTCTCATCGCTCGTGGTATATCCAGTCGCCGCTTCTGTGCCCTCGTATACCAATGGATTTCCTACAGAGTCCCATATCCCCCGACCTGACGACGAAGGTCGTTGTGCTGCTTCGGCGCAAGCTAGATCACCCTGAGGCTCCGGGGTGCCGGGGCCAGATGAGAAACGGCGAGCTTGTCGTACTAAAGGGTTGAATAGATATTCCGAGACAAGAGAGGACATCGACGCGGTATTATGAGTTATACCTAGACAGTAATTGAAAGGAGAAAGCCACACGGGATAACCACGTATAGCACCAAAATTGTGAAATACTCGAGCACTTCCCTACAAGGTAATGGAGGGGGGAAGAGAGAGCATCAGAAGCATGTGAGGTCAGTGGCTGTTATCGCTCCGCATACAGTGCGATAAAGCTTTGGATTATGCCATTCCACAATTCACGCGCTCGAGTGGTAGAATCCATAAAACCCGGTAAGGCTAGGTGCCAGGTAAGGTACCGTTGTCTCAGACCCCGCACTCAGGGAAGTCGCTTCCTTAGAGGTACGTACTGTACTTCGTCCTGCCAGCTGCCACGGAGGTGTTTGCACACACCTTGTACGAACCACGCTCAGGAATGCGGATGGGGAAGCGGGAAAACGGAAGCTTGTAGACTAGTAGGAAACGCGGAAAGACAGTTTATTTCGGCCAGGGGTTCATGTGACGAAGTAATCGATCTGTTGACCTCGACACCGCATTACCAAGGATCATTAAGCTTCAGAGCTATTCAGTCTGTTCTTGTGCTACAGGCGTACCATGGTGCTTAGGGGGTGATCGGCTGTTTGAGCCTGCGGTAGGCTTCTCGGTGGCGAGGGTACGAACCAGTGTGGATCGAGAACGGGCGTACTCTTTTTATCCACAGAACCGCCTAGTAGTGTGATCTAGCTCTTTTTAGCCATAGTTCGCCAAGTGATTTTCACCGCCTTTATAACGTGTAAGCCGGTGTTTCGCCTTCTTGAATATTATAGCTGTGAAGCCGTTGGCTCGAAATAGTGTATCCTATTTTATACGCCATAGATCTGAACGATTTGCTGGAAAAGGGCTCGCCTACGGTCGGTTCGTACTCGTAGGCAAGCCACTCGTAGGTAGGCTACTCGTAAGAGTATTCGTAGGCAGGCCACTCGTAGCAGTACTCGCAGTAGTACTCGCAGTAGTACTCGCCTTCTTAGTAGGATATCGAGGGTTTACGGGCTAGCTAAGAAGAAGACGGCTTCTCGGTACTAACTAATAGCGATAATATTAGCTTATAGCTATCTCCTCTTACTTAGAATATCTTATACGTCGATCTTACCGCTGAAACCATCCTTACCACCTAGGATTCGTAGGCTAGGGTCACATAAGCGCGTAGTATAACCTTGACTCATAATCCTACTAATAAGTCTCGTTACTTAGGCCGATCGTTGGTTAGGTTGCCCTTCTTTTCTTAGTTAGTATTTACTTCTAGGACTCCCTTAGAAAGAGAGGCTTCCCTACTTAGTGAAAGGTAATCTAAGAGTATTTTAGCGACAACCTCGACGCGTAAGAGGAAGTAGCTTACCGTTAGTATAGCGCTTAAATCGAATATCTCTTAGACGTTGGAACTACGGTGCTAGTTGACTCGTCTAGCTCGTATAGCCTTCGACGAAGGCCTATATACCGTAGATAGTACTAGTAAGAAAGGCGTAAGTTCGTAACGAGAGCTATATAACGATATAATACCTAAACTATAGCCGTTAGCGAGAGGAGAGCTTACTTAGTAGAAGCTTAAACAACGTTAGCGCGTCGAGAAGATAGTTTAGAAGACGATTAAGTAGCTATTAGACTATTCCGGTAACGGTGTAAGCTATAATAACGAGATAGGTTATATCGAGGCCGTCTTAACGCATTAGAAGGCTTACTTCGATCGTTATACGATACCTAAGACTATATAATACGAGCCGTATTACTTACCTAATAGTGATTATTAGGCTAATCTCTCGTATATGTTTTATAATAAATAAGTAATAAGCTAGTATATTAAGGAAGCGATCGATTTCTAGAAGTAGAAGCGTCGGCGCCGTAAAAAAACGCTAAAAGAGGCGTTGGAAAGTCTCGGCAACGAATCCGTTAAGGATAACAAGGATAGCGAGGATAGCGAGGACTTGCCGGTAACGTAATCATCGCCGAGTAATAGGGATTAGCGACGGAATTAAGCCAAACGTACTAAGCGTACCGCTAAAAAGAAGAGGCTTAATCCTAACGACTCTCAATATAAGAAGGATTCCAATATATCTGAGCCGTAGTTGCCTCTAACGAGGACCGGCGGTTCTAAGAAACTAACCGGTACGGAAGCAACTACGGCGCTAGGTTTATCTCTCGAGAAGGCCGTGTAAAGGCTAATAACTAATAGGAGTCGGCCGCGGCGATCGGTAGAAGCGGAGGATATTCGGCGCGTTATTAAGGATATTTAGGAACGGTTACTAGCGCCGTCTAGTACGCAACTACGAGTAATATTAGATAAATTAAAGGAACCGATAGAGGCAACGATATATAATACCTTAAGTAAAACGCTTAAGGACGAGTATCTAACGGTTTTACGGTATTAATTAATTAATAGCTTATTTTAGTAGTAAGAACGGTTTCGTAGCTAGTATTAGGATTAAAAAGAGGATTAACTACGTACTAAATTACGTCTAGTTCTCGATATCGCTACTTCTATCGCCTACTTTATCAATTTCCTTAATACCGCGCCGACGACGATTATATTACTTCTATATTTTACGAGAAATATCGACCTATATTACGCTTATCGACGAGAATCGCGCTATATACCTATTTACCCGCTCTTTTACCTCCTCTAAGTAGTAAGCTATATCTTCCTCTACGCCGGCGTCGGTAGCCGATTAACTTAGTTTGAAGTTATATACGGCAACGGCGGCGTATACTAATTATATCTAAGTCTCGATATCGTACTCTAACGCCGACTTACGTATAATCTTAAATATACCCTTTAGCTAGCCGAACGCTTATTTAACCTTTACTTTCGTAGAAGAATAGCGATAATTATATAGCTCCTTCCTCGACTTAGGATCTTTACTAGCCTTACGAAACTCTTATATATAATATATTATATTACTAAAAGGTATAATAATACCTTTCCTAGCCCCGAAACCCGCGTTTACTAAGTAATAACGATTCTTAGGAATATAGAAGCTATTCTCTAATATCGCTAAGGTTAATAACCTCGAGTTATTTATTAAGCCCTTAGCCTTAGCTAAAACGTACGAGAACCTCTTATCGAATCGTACCGTAGCGAGGATATTCTAGCTAACGTAGCCTTTATAGTTACGCTAACGATATAACTAATCAGCTAACAACCTTACGTAAATATAAGTATTATCTAAAGTACCGATATATCCTTAGAAGGCGTAGAGCTTAGGATTTAAGGCGATCTTAAGGCTAATATAGTTTTTTAGCGGTAATATAACTTCTTTTAGATATAGGTCTATAAAATATAGTAATAGTTTATAAACTATAATAGATATAGTACTTTAGGTAACGCCGAATCTATAAGCGGCGTTTCTTTAGCTCTCGTTAAAGGCTAAGATCTAAAGGAATATCATTACTTTTTACTCGGCAAACTAATACTTATTATCATCGAGGAGTATATTTCTCTTCAGCTACTCGTATAACCGAAGGAACATCGCCTTAGGAAGCCGAAAGAGGTTCTAGAACTACGTTTCTAAGTTATCTAATAAGGAGGCCGTAAACGCCGCCGTAGCCGCAGGTCCGCTAAGGTGGATAACCTCGATAAGCAAGTCGTTATACCTACGCTTACTCGTTGCTATTACTACTACGGTAACGGTGGCGCCGACGAGGGTAGCGTTACGAGTAATACTCTAAGAGTTAAGGAGGTGAGCTATATTAGTAGTTTTAGCTAACGAGAGTACTATAGAACCGTTTCTAAGGCCGAGTCAAAGGATCGGGAATAGCCGTAACGTAGTAGAACGTAGACAAAGTAGTGCTAATATCTACTCTAGAGTAGATATTAGTAACACCTAAGCCTACGTTCGTTTTCTGCCGTTTTCTTAGCAACTATCCCTCTTTAAGGAGCCGGTAAACGCCGTCTCGGCGTATAGTAGCGTAGTACTTGCTATAAAGGGGGTGGACTACGCCATCTCTCGCTTATACCGTAGATCACTACCGAAGAAGGGAAGGCGCAGTCGAAATATGCGATAAAACGATACCCCCCCACACACACACATCAGTCTATCGAGAAGAAGCCTACCGCAGGCTCAAACAGCCGATCACCCCCTTATTTTCTGCCTTCTGAGAAACCCACTAACTCCACCACAATTACTGCGGATCACCTTAAAAACACGGAAGGGTCCAACTGGTTGCACATGTTGGCGAGACTGGTATCAAGCATCAAGGTTCAGCGTTGCATTGGGCGGTGTGCACCTTCCCAAAACCTTCGTTCAGCTAATGGCGCTAAAGCCGCCTTCACGTTAATAATTTATACCGGGGACGCGTTTAGCAAGGTAGGTAGGTAGGCATTGGTAGGTACCTTAAATATTTAGGTGGCAGTGGAGACATGTCCGAGGAAGTTGCTTCTTTAATCCTCAGTATTTAAACCACCTCAGCTTTTTATACAAACGCGTATCGCGCCATAACTATCCTCCACCTCCGGTCGCAGTGTTTGATATTCCATTCCCCGTCTCTTATTGTGGAATCCCATCTCATGGAACGGAGGTAGAATGCATAGGTTTTAGTCGACGTGCATCGCCAACACATTTCGGTTTGTGTCGCGACCCCAACTGTACTTCGTTCCTTCTCTTCTCGGCCCGCCATGTCATCTTCGCGCTCGAATAAAGCTCCCTACTCTCGTCGTGGCGATGAGCACGAGACCCGCGCATACGACGCTTGGCGTCCCTCGAACGCTTCGCGAGAGCCACATCCTCAGGCTCCGAAACACCCACGAGATCGCGGCCGTGCGGAAGATGTGCGGAGTCCCCATCAAGAGAGACCGCCAGGCAATACCTCTTTCAGGCAAGATGCATTCGACGGGCAGGAGAAAAACACCGGTGAGAAGTTCTGATTTGCGCATGCTAAACGACAATGGCCCTGTCGTGTCTTATACACCAAACTAACGGCGTTACTTCCAGCTACGAACCATAACCCGAACTACACCCCGCTCCCGAACAACATCCCGGCTAATACTAGAGAAAAGGTTGCCGACGTGCTCAAAGAGTGGCAGCACTGGGCTGTAGAGAAGGCGAAGTGGGAAAGGGAGCTGAATCTGAAGAAGATTGCCCTGGGTGAAAAGATAACTGAATATGGAAAGTCGACAGGGCAGCAACCCGAACATCCCTCCGTCCCCGAGTACCAAGCCAAGTTTCGAAAGAGGTACGAGAAAGACCTCGCAACGGCCGAGAAGCACTTGGCCGCAGCCAATGCTCAGTATGACAGATGCGCCTCGAACCTCGCCGTCAGTTTGACTCAGCGCATGCCGCTCGAGATTGAAAACCTGATACAGCAGTTAATGGACAAGCACATTGAGAAGCAGACTGCTGCCCTCAAAACCCAGTCCGCAAACACAGCGAGCATCTCGGATGCCGAGCTGGACAGGAGGATTGAGGAGAGGATGAATTCTGCCATGCAAAAAGAAACTGGACCCCTGTGTAGCAGAGTGGACAAGCTCATGGGTAGGGTCGTGGAGCTGGAAAATAGGCCTATCTTCACCGAATCGACGGCAGACCAGGGCTTGCAAGCTAAGATGGCGGAGCTCCAGGATCAACAAGAGAAAGCATTTAAGGCGCTAAAGCAGGAAACCATCGAGAGACAGAAGGAGCTTGGCCGACAGCAGGAGCTGATCGATATGCTCACATCGAGAACGAAGGCCCTCGAGGAGCAAATTACGAAACTTCAAGAGGAAAAAGTAGCCACACATGCCCAGGCACAGCAGGAACCACCGGCGCAGGCACAGGCAATACAGGCTGCAGATGCAGACTTGGCAAGTCGGCTCGATAAGCTCGAGTCGACGCAGGCAATGGATCGCGAGTACCATGTCGAACAGAATAAGTCCTTGAATATGGAGTTGGCAAGTGTGCGAGACCAGGTCCAACAGGGCAAGGCGCTGAACAAAGAGCTGGCCGCGATACGTCTCGATACCGATCGGCTCAAGTATCGGGTAGACAATCTCAGCAGGGACAACGTTCCTCGTGAGGAGGTTAGCTCCTTAAACTCCAAGTTCAATAACCTGGAGCTCAAGACCGACGAACTGGCGACCTGGCAATCTCAAGCGAAATCGGACCTTGCGTACATGAGGCCCGAACTAGAAAACTGCAGCAGCACGATCAGAAACCACAAGGCAAAACTCGCACGAGTCGACGTTGATGCGCTGGAGCGAATAGCCGATGCATTTGAAATGGAAGTGCCCACTATGCAAGCAAACATTGTTGAACTACAGAGGCAGGTCACCCAGATTGATCAAGCCGGAAAGGAGGCCCAGCGAGGCTTCACCGAGGTCAGGCAGCTCATGAAGGAATATCCTGCGACCGAATCTGCGCCTGAAAGGACCACGTTTACACAGACTGCTCAGACACTGTCACCGGCACCTTCATCTACAGGAGAACTGTCGCCATTGCAGTTGAAGCTATCCCAGCTTGAAGACAAGATCGTACATCAAGGAAAGCTGTTTAGTGCATTCGTGCCTCGGCTTCGTGCAGTCAAGGACGACCTCGCGGAGGAAAAGCAGCGAGTAGATGACCGATTCAAACAACTTGCCAATTCCACCACAGCCCCCGGACCGCCGATATCTGCCGCCGAGGTTGACTCTTTGAAAGTCAACGTGGAGAGATTGCAAACGCATGTCTTGACGCTTGATCAAACTGTGCAGAATTTCAGCAGCATCTCAAACCAGGTGGAATACCTCAACCACCAATTCTTGGTGCTCGACTCGCAATATCAACAGCTGTCAACCAAAAGATTGATGGAGTCCGTAGTACACCAGATACAGCTGCTGTATCCTGGAACGAAGGAGATCCAAGCCAACGTTGCGCTTCTAACCAACCGGCTGGACCAATGCCAAGTGCGTCTGGCAAAACTTGAGCAAAATGTCCACGGCTGGCTTCAAAATGCTCCGCAGAATCCTCTGCAGAATTCGCCGCAGACCGCTCCGCAAAATTCTCCGCAGATTGCTCCAAATCCAGCACCTGGGAACAAACGGAGAAGGACTGACGAGCCATCTAGTTATATCTCGCATGCGTCTCCCGTACCGAACGCAGTCCGGCGACCATAGGGTGGGGAAATATGAGCCGTGAGTAATCGGCAGGATCATCAATCGTAAGCCTGACTCTTGGATGCCTTTCAAGTCTTATGCAGAGCATATGACCGAACAGCCAAGAGACGGCCGATCATAATGAGAAGCCCTTGGGAACGGGCAAACGCACACTTGATAAACTCTACCTCTTGTGCAGAAGGACTACAAATGCTATGTTGCCAGGGTATTGACTCAGATCGGCTGGAAAGGAGCAGGGTAGCGTCAATGCCAGGTGATAATCTTTTAATGAATGAAGAAACGTCAATGAATTCATGAACTTGGTGCCGCACTCTGAGTACATCTGTATTCGTAAGCATTTCATGCATATATGCATAGAACACAAAATGATAATGGTAGCACGTATGCATCTAATGAATAGAGCTCGGTAAAAAGCTAAGCGGACGATAACAAGCGCGGGAGGAGCTTAGCCGCTTTGGCGCGTGTTCTCAACCTCTCCACGCAAGCGCCCGAAGCGTTTAGGCAGCGGGAGCTTAAAAAGTAGGTGGAGCAGACAGGTTCCAGGTACATCCAGGTCTCCAGTGCCCCCAGTGTCCAAGGTTTGGGTACGTACAGGTGGTGAGCTCTTATCCAAGACAGGACCACACGATCGGCCGCCATCGGGCCATTCCTTTCCCCCTGTAAACCCACGCTTCCCATTACCTTGCTAGCGAAACTCCATCATGTGCTGCATGGGTGTTTGACAGCGTGCATGACCAACCACACAACACACCTTCTGCAAGCCCACTACATCGCCAGCCCAGAGAGAGAGTTACGGTTGCCCGATCGGGTTGCGCACTCGTTTTGACTTGCCGTCACCCCCACCTGTCCTGGCTGCGAATAACCTCATCGACTACCACTACGACATTGTCGCATTCCTCGTGGCCCCGCTCTTGATCGCGCGTCAAACGAGCTTCATTGTGTGTCGCATTCGCATGATTTCTACCAACCGACCTTTCTCCTTCGTGGGAGACGCGCTGTTGGCCAGTACGTTGACGACAGTACAGGCGTTTGCGCGAAAGCAAATGCATTGGTGACTCGCGACGTTGAAATCGTAACCTTTGGTGCCGCTCGGCAACCTCGCGACTTGGCTGCCAACAGTCGTGAATGCATTGTAGGTACCTATCTTTTTCTGTCCTTCTACCTCGCCCAATTCAATGCTTGCGTGTCATACATCCCATGTGCCGCCTTCTTGGTTATTCTCCGTCTCAAATCGGCCTGTAGAGCTAAACTCTAATTATTGTGGCTTTGCACAGACATCAGATTCCTGACCTACATATAACCAGTCGAAGATCAGTGACGGGACCTTGACAGCTTCTCGTTGCGTGCACACCTCAAATATCTTACTTTGGATAGTCGAGTTCCTCTCCAAGTCACCTGCCGTACTCGACTTACGAAGCTTGCTCCCTGCATTCGCCAACAAACAAAGCCGTTTTCCCTTTGATTGAGCGCCCCCAGACCTAGGTCGGTACCGAAGGCCCGAACCTCAGATTTCTACAGGGCGACCTCGCCAAATGACCTAGCAATGGAGGACAAGATGGATGGTGCGGTAGAGACCGAGGAGAAGGGCCTGAGTGTGCTGGCTAAGACAGAGAAGGAGGTGCGCCAGCTCGCGGACAAGATTCTTCCACCGCACCCACACCACCTTACGGCACACATGTATCGCAAATATCCTGTCCCAGATGCTTTCTTTTTCACGGGCCCAAGCGAGCGACTGCAGTACATGACCTACTTCTCAGACGCTGATCGCGGATTCCTCACAACTGTTCCGTCGTACGAGATCATGGACTCGCCAGAACATGCGGCACCAGTGAAGACGGTTGTGAGGCCGGAGGCCAGGAAGAAGATGTCCATCAAGGATTACCAGAATCGGAAGAAGTCCAACTCACCCAATGGTACCACGGGTACTGACCCCTCGGCCGGCGCCCAAGAGAAACAAGGAGCCGGGACAGACACGGTTGCGCCTACGCAGAAGGAAGAGAACAAGACAGGTCATGACACAGAGCAACGCACGAAAGAGATTGCCGGGGCGCAAATTCACGTCGGGACGGGGGTTCGTCGTCCGGAGCAAAATGCTGACAGGTAAATATTCACTACTTTCCCTAATTTGGCGCCTCGAATGATGCGCCTGCCCTTCTCAGATGGACATGCACTGACTCTATCGAACCTCGTAGGGATCGCTCTCAAGCGCAACCTCAGCCAACGACCGACACAGCACCGGAGAACCAGAAACGACAGCCAGAGGCCACCGATGCACTACCCCTGCCCAAGAAGCAAAGGACAGAAGCCCCCGCGAACTCAAGTCAATCTCGTGATCCAAAACCAGACGCGTCCTTAGACCGAAACCGGGTACAAGAGAAGGACACTCTCAACAAGCCCAGAACTGGCAAGGAGCCTGTACCCTCCGGAGCAACAAACAGTCGAATCCAGGTTGTCACGAACGATAAGGATCGATCGTCGCCTAGATCAACTCTTCTTCTCAACGGAGGAAGATCTAGGGCTGGGAGTTCCACCTCAACACCGCGTAAAGGAGACAAGGGCGAGGTATACCACAAATCAACCATACCCCCGCTCCTGTCACCCCTACGTGGCCCAGCAAGCATACCACCGCTGCTGTCCCCTCTCCGTCTGGACGCATTTGAAGATGCGGATGGTCCGCGTAGGGCGCAGGTACCTGCAGGAAAGGCGCCATCGAAGGGTCCTCCGAAGACCGGGAACCACTTCCGGAGTGTTAGTACGACCAAAATATCAGACACGCCTGAGAAGAAGGCCCAAGACAAGCCTGGATTCAAAATATCCAGAGATAAAGAAAGCCAGCCAACGAGCAAAGCTGCGAAGCGACGCAATGTACCGCCGTTGCTATCACCGACATTACCCCCACAAGTTGAGGCTGAACTTGCTGAACTTGCTCGACGCAGGAGAACAGCCGAGCCTGGTAATCGGGACAGTGTGACAGATGCATCAGAGCCATCGCTGGTGGCGAAGAAGACTGAAGCTCCTGTTGCGACCCGGGACGATATAGACGAGCACCGTGAGTCTAAGATAGTCACTGTGAAGTATAAGAAGTCCCTGAAGCCGCGCATGCAGCAGCTTGAGAAGTTGTTGGCATCCTCGACTCCGAAAGGAAGCGAAAGGTCGGATCGATCAGCTAGTGTGGACCGGCCACCTGCTCCTGCCAAGAAGCGTCCTCCACCAACAGCAGAAGCGAACAGTGAGCCTGGTCCTAAGAAGAGCAGGCTTTCAACGGGGCAGGCTGCGTCATCCAAGCCCCGGATAGCGGCCCCGACAACCCCTCTAAAGAACAGTACGGGCACGGCCATGAGGCGCGTTCTGTCCAACACATCTCAAGCAAACACTCCTGGCGACACGACCGGTCTTACACCCGGAGCAGCCGAGCGACCCTCAACGAGCTCGGACAGCAGCACTCATGTCGTCGACCCAGCCGTGGCAGCAAGGAACAGGGCGCTAAGGAATCGCTCGGACGAGTTCACCCGGCTCGGTACGAAACTCAAACGCGCCAAAGACGCCATTGTTGGCAAACCGCCCAGACCCATGTCCGGGCCAGAGGAGAAGCGTGCGGCGGCACTACACTTTGAGATGATCCTTGCATACATGATTGCCTTCAAGGCATTGAACGACGGGACGCCTGTGGGCCATCCTTCCTTGAGTTTCCAAGCGTGGGAGTCTCTTCTCCCTCACTTTGTAGAACTCCGCAACAGATTCCGATCATGGCGTCCGCTCCATGCGCTGGCCATTCAGGTGCAAGCCGTCATTCTCGAGGAGATCACACAGGTGTATTCGAAGATGGACTGCTCCAAAATGGAGGCACAGATTGCCGCGAGGATCCATGGCAAGTGGGCGGGGTTCGAGAGGCAGCGACACAAGATGTGGAGCGAAGCCCAGACCATGCTTGAAAACGGCGGTCTACCCGAACCCAAGTGGAGGGTCAACATCAACCCCGGCAGCGACATCAGCGATATCACCCGGGGCGCGCTGTCGGTGCTCAGGCGGTGGTCTGATCGGGAGGCTGTGGATTGGAAAGCCGAGATTGACCTTGCTAGTTCCAGCTCGGCTGTGAATGGTGCCTAGGAAAACTCCAAGAGGGTACAACGCGCAGACTGAGGTCCTGCACCAGCCCGAAGGCATGTTCCAGACCAAAAGCTTCCTCAGCTCGAGAATTACGGAGCAAGGGATACAAAACGAAACTATCAGCTCTCCGAAAGACCGTGGTGTTAGTGTCGGGTCCTCTTCCCGGATCAAGGTGCTTTCGGAAGCCAAGGAGACAGATCTCACTGCCAACAACTCCGGCCAGAAGAAGGGCCACTGTATATGATGTATCATGAACTAGATCTTGCGGCATGGGCGAAGCGCATAACTGGATGGATGAGATTTTCGAGACGGGCGTTTTCAGGACTGATCTGTACAGCGATCATGGAGGGGGTGCTTTGCGTTTGGCCCCCCTTTTTGCCATTTGTTTTTGTTGTTTTCCTGCTAAGATATCCCCCCCCCCCTGGCCGCCGACCACCTCGGATGGGTTGGTCCGTGTTGCCGCCGCTAGTATCTGAGTCCACATGGATGAAATGTTCTCTTTTGTCTTGGTGATGTTTCAACGTGTGTCTAGTGCTTAATATGTGTGTGTCCAACGAATATCATAAGCCCGGTTGATGTTACTAGGATAAGGTCTGAGGTAGAAGGTAGGTAGAGAAACTGAAGACTATCCTGGACGGAAAACCAACAATGATCTCAACATTCGAACCATCCAATCCGCCTTGTGCATCTCACAGTAGCAAGCTCGGACAGGCGAGGTACCGTGTCCGCCATTCGCCATCCCCAAGACTCAGCAGCTCGAAATGCCACTGATGACAATTGACAAGACTCGGGGCAGGAAACCTTATGCCAAATTGGCCTTTGCTGTTTCCTGGGTTCCAGCTGCCAAAGAAAACCCTTCAAACTAGACTCTTCCTGCTAACGATCACCAAATGTGTCAAGGTAGGTGGCCAAGGAGCCCCGACGCATTTTTGGCACTCTTGTTATGCCTCTACCTCTATTCTAGCTAGATAAGATGCACCAGGTCCGGTAGTGGGTTGATCATTAGGGGCCCATTGCTTGTAGGTGACGGGATTGAGCTTGAGGTTGTCTGGCGGCTAGGTATAGCCAGGTCTCGAAGAACGCGGGTGGTCGAGGGCGGCCGAGTGTCCAATTGGGACTGTCGGGATGGTGCTGGAACGGAGCAGAAAACATTACTGATTGTGGAAGTATTCGAAGCAGGGATAGTAGTTCTTGAGAAGATCGGAGGAAGGAGGAGGAGAAGTGTAACTTTGTTGTCAAGTGGAACTGTGGTAGCGTACAGACTCCCTGGGCCAAAAAGACAACAGAAGTAGTCTACGATCAGAATCAAGAGCCGAGCTATGGAAAAGAAGAGAAGTCTCTCACTGATAGCACAGAAGAAGAAATACACTTGGACATATCCATTAGTTCAATATTGCAGCCTCGGGGGCATTCACGCTCCTGAGATATCAATGTCCAAGGAGGACGACCCCATTCGATCTCGAACGGTGTAATAGTCTGGTGATAAGTGTAGGAACTGGACGCTGTAGAATCGACAGCATGTCGTGATGTCCTTCCCGGCATCTGGCAGTGTCACAGCTGAGGGACGCCAGTAGAGCTAGAGGAGATGCATGTCAACTATCTGAGCTATACTGAAGGAAAAGTCTGTCATCAGTCATGACAATATATTATACTAAAGGAAGAGATTGATCAGACACACCTTCTCTATTAATACATGCCTGGCAAGGTAGGGGAGTGCTCACATCTAAGTTTTCCGCCTTCTGCCCCTGATCCACTCCATCGAACAGTATTGAAGATACAAGGGCTTGAGCAACTGCAGCACGAGTGATGTAATAAGACTAGAGGAAAGGCAAGGAGACCATCAGTTTAAGCAAAACAGCGGAGTTAATCCAGCTGGCGTTGAGACAACTAGCAAGGCGATGACCACGCCTCATGCTTGATGACAACTTGGCTGTCGTCATCTGGCTCCATTCTAGCCTCAGGGACCAGTGGCTCTTGTTTGTAGACTGGAGTATGCTGATAGGCATCGAGTCCTCCGTTGTGAATGTGTGCATGATGGTGGTTGTCGTAGTTTTGGCCAGTCAGTTGATGACCGTGACCGGCCGAGTTCTGAGAGTAGCTGTCGAAAGCGTAGGGAGCTTCGAAGGTCGGGTATGCTTGGTTCATCGCCCAGTGGGTGTGCTCGTTGCAGAAGGAAGCGTCGCTGTGCAGCATGTCGCTCTGCTGACTGGCACCGTAATCCGAACATGCTGCTACGACATCCGAGTCGCTGCAAGGAGTAAGGAGTCTTGACTGTAGCTGCGAATACATGTCTGATGCGTGCATCGGGGCTGACGTTGGGGGATAAGTCGTCGTAAAGACACCCAAATCGGGGAGAGGAGGCTGGGACAGTTCGTGCTTGACTCGAGGAGAGTGTGCCGTTGTGATCGCTTCTTGGGGGCACGGCAGTTCTGCGTCGTCCTTGACAGTGTTTTCATCTTGATTCGACTTCTTGCCCTTGGGTTCCTTCTTGGCCTTGGTCACACGGTTCTTGTTGTCTCTCGTACGGTTGCGCGACTTCGAATCCTTCCCGAGGATGGTTTGTTTGAAGCGGGAGAATCGCATTCGGGCGGCATGGCCGTTAGTGATCGGATCTGGCAGGATGGGGTTGCTGGCGACTCGGTTCCAGTCAATCTAGGTAGGAGGGACTGTAAGTTCAAGCTTCCCAGACGTGTGAGAGACTTGATGAAACACGTACGTCTTTCAGGCACTTCTGTTCCAGTATTGCAAATAGAAATCTGGTCATGGCAGTGTCATTGGCAGCCATGATGGCGGTCTCGACCAAGGGCTAGAGGGTAGCTAGACCTGGTTGGCCTATTCTGATTCGCGGAGGCACAGGGGGCTCAGTATAGACCACTAAACGGGGTGGCTGGAGATGGGGTTCGAGAAGGCCAAACCCGAACCCAACGATGAAGTACGGCTGATAGGACTGCTTCCTTGGGAGCTGTCACGTTCTAGAGAAAGTATCTGACCGAAAGTGAGATAGTGACTGGTAGAAACTGAGGTGTGAAGATTGGTGAGGAGAGGCTGAGCCTGCTTATATGTATGATCAACCTGTGTGATGGTAGGGGCCAGAGTAAAACAAATAAGTGCTGGGGTGTTGCTAGTCCTTCAGCTCTCTATGAAGCTGGTTGTGTGGGGTGGACAGCTTCATTCTCTCTAGTAATGCTGATCCCAGGTGCAAAAGAAGCACCTGGACCTAATCAGGAGCGGGATGAACAAACGAGGAGTTGGACTCGCAGCCAGCGAGGAGACTCTGGACAAGCACCCTCTAAGGCTAATGCAGCCCGCTCTTCCTCCTAGACAAGGATATGTCAAGAAAGCCCGGCAGCAATGCAAATAGCCACGGATTCAACCTTTCTTCTTCTGGGTCAAACACCTGCTTCTTCTCTGCCGCCCATGACGATGGCAATATCCACAATGATGTGTCGCCTGTCGAGTGCAGGCAAACCTTCCAACCTCAGCCGATGTGGATGAGCTAAAATGCGTCAAACCCACACGGGGCCGCAACGGAGAGATAGCGACACACAGCGCTACCGCATATGGAGTTGGTGGGCTCACTTGCACTTGTGTGCCACCATCCCTGCCCTTACGGGATACGGGACCTTCCCCGGACGGGCACATGCAAGCACCTAAAGTGATGCAACCACCAACAAGGATGACCGAAGGAAAGGTGTTGGTCTACGATACCAATCAGGCAGCTGTGGGCGCTCCAGTCGACTACCATGCCGTGGCAAACAATCCTACCAACCTCGACGAGTCGAATCGGATCTGTGAGAGGTCACTTGGTGGGTACGAACAACGGCTGGGCCATGAAAGAAGAGACGACGATGCAACGATGCGACGATGGCGCTCTGCCAAATCCAGGAACGTACATACAGACCGGTGTGGGACGGGGGAAAGACACGCAGGAAAAGGCTGCCTTTGGAACATACTAATGACTCATTGCAGACGAAACCCATGGTCAAGCTGGTAGGGAATGAATTGAACACTCTGATTGGCAAATCTGGGCCGGCAAGACATAGTCGCGCAAATCTCGACGCAGCCCATTTCGCCGGAACAGGTTGTGGACAACCAGGTGGTGTGGGAGCTGCTGCAGACCAAGTCGTAAAACAAGCGGTCTGTGTGAGCGTTCTACCAAACTCCGGCGATACTTGTTCTCAACAAAAGTGACATAGGTAGAGTGCCTGAAGATCATGGCAAAGCAACCGCCAGCCTCGAGAAGGTGGTCGTGCAACTGCATGGCGGTGGAACTTGCCAGGGTCTGCAGTCCCTGTCCTCGGCTGTTGTCCTTTTCTGCCATGTAGATGGTGACCATCTGTCGAGGTACCCCTCTTGACGGCACGAACGGGAGATTCAGGCGCCATCGGAGCCCCGAGGGGTTAGTTGTGTCGCTGTTGTTCCGTATCTCGAAACAGCACAAGCTTCTCTGTAAGCTCTAGTTCGATATAGCGGACCAAAATGATCCAGACAAATTGGACCGTTGTCTGCTGAATTTCTGCTTTACAATGACATACATATCGACACAGTTCTCATCAAACAGAAACGGAAATTCGCAGGTTGAGAGAACGGCTCGAGACTGGAAAAGGTGCCTCCAAGTAGGCAGGGTAACGTGTCGGCTGCAAGTGTGGACACTGTGATCGCGATATTGTCGCCTGCTCAGGTGACTTCGGGAAAGTGCCAGGATCAGGGTTTAATGGGGCAGGCAGCCAGGGCAGGTATGTACCGATAAGGAAGATACGAGTCAGCTACTTAGGTTCGAAGTTCATTGCCCAGCCACTCTCATTTTAGCCGTGGCAATCTGCTCCCACTAGAGCGACTGCAGCACGTGATTTGCAAATCGGCACGGACCGTTTCCTGATTCATTGAATCATTGTGGAACGATTTCCCAAACCCACCCGTCCAAGCCAATCTGTTAACACCTTAACAACAGGTACATGACATTGGCAGCTTTCAACCCCCTTTCCCACCAGACTCAGAAGTCTGAACTCCACTGCAGCTATCATCAGCACTCACCAAAGAAGCCCATGTTACAATGCTGAACAAGAACTGGAACGACAAGGCCGACAAGGACCTCTTCTTCACCATTCTTTCTGTCAAAAATATCGGTGTCATAAGCGGAGGAGAATGGACCACCATTGGCAACCATATGCGAACCCTGGGCTATGGCTTCACCAATGAAGGTTGCCGGTGAGTTGCCTGATTTTCTGTTTACCTTGGTGGCTCATTCTCATTCTTCTTCTTCCACCATAATCCCTCATGGGTTATACCTCCAATGTGTATAAGTGTAAAACGGAAACGAAAAGACGGCCGTGTCTCTCCCGTTTCCGGCCTGCGCGGTTTCAACCTCCTTTTCAATTCTAGTCTTCTGCAGAAGCCCGCTCCCTTTTAAGTCCTAAGCCACATAAGCCCGCCTCGGAAGAGTTGCCATAGATGGCCATCTGAAGTTACATCCTTTCGTTTTGTCTCATAGCATCGGACATGGGCAACATCATGGGTCTACTTAGTTGAGGGGACTGGTTCGCGATGACCCATGTGCTCTTGCCTATTCTGATGACAGTCCTGAAAGTATCGGCTGTCTCGGTGCAGACGAACAAATACCTCTCTTCGTTTCAGCTATTCGATACGTGATTCTAACATTCCTCATCAAGGCAACACTTCCAAGGGCTGAGGCGAGCTCAGAACAAGATCGAGGCCTCAAGCTCGGGTTCGCCAGGAGCAGGATCTGGAGACCTTGTCAGGAAAAATAGTGACCCAACTCTGAACCCGATCACTCGCCGGCCCGGTCCAGGTCGGGGCCGACCGAAGAAGCAGGCTTCAGAAGCAGATGCGGAAACCGGTGGTGGCCCGGCTCCTCCTCCAACCCATATGCTTCAGGGACAGCAACCATTGCCACCTGTGTCAGCAGGAACCTCGGCGGCACCGACCCAAAGTGTGATACAAGCCCATCAGCAAAGCTTGCCTCACACCAACTTGCCCCAGAGCTTGTCGCATAACCCTCAAGCCATGTCGCCGAGTATGGCTCAAGCACTGTCCCCAAGCCTGCCGCAAAACATGGCACATAACATGCCGCCCATGCCACATAGTATTTCGCAGAATCCGTCACCATCTATCCCGCAGAACCCCCCACGCAGTCTAGGACAGGACCCATCACAGATGCAGCCAACGTTGCATCCCCAGCAGACGCAGTACCAGCCTCAGATGCATCAGCAAGCGTCACCTCCGATGCAGTCACATGTCTCGCCCCAAACAGGGAGCGGAACCCCAGTGTCGGATTCATTGGCGCTGGACCCAAGCCTACAGGACGCTGACGAGCATCCACCCAAGCGACAGCGGCTTGACGAAAGTCAGGACCCGTCGGTGGAGGACGAGGCTGTGCTGAGCGCCTTGGCTGCTCACAGTGACCCGTCCATCGACAACTATGATGCAGAGTAAGTATTCGATCCTTACCTGAACCGGGCTTCCGAATCTAACCGCATCTCAGGTTCAATTACGGTGAGGCTTAAGAAGTATTTCAATATGCCGAGGCGCGAAGGCGTATACCCTCTGGGTACTTGTCGACTAGACATGGTTTATGCCCAACGGTATTATATGGAAAGCTTGCCGCTCCTTATTGGGTGATAGGACTAGGCTGTGTTCTGGCTCTTAGCCCTCCCTGTGCTGGTCCGTGACTGGCACTGGCGAGCAACACAGTAGTTCAGATACTGTCGGTTTAGCACGCAAGGCACTTCAAACTCTGCTCAAGGGGCTCGGGTTTGGAGTGCCTGGGGCGTCAGAGCATGGTTGGTGCTAGTGTTTGGCATCCCGAGATCTTGGGAGGATCAAGTCTTGGATGGATTGAGTTCCTGGAGATTGCTGGAGAAGGCGAGGTAAAGGTTGAGTTCTCGGCCCAAGTCAGTCAACTCTGTGTTCAAGTCTACTTACCGTCTCCTTGAGATAAGTGTATGGTAGACACCACTAGTTGCTCAGCAGGACTAGGGGCATCCATCAACGAGTTATGGGTTGCTATAATTAATCGATGGGTTAACAGATAAATGACAGGAGTAAAGACAATCCTTTGACCATCCTTCAAAGATATGGTACATAGTGAGATGGGCAAGAACGAACGAGTCTGTTAAGAGCTTCAAATGCATCACCAAGGAAGTAGCTGGCAACTCAAGGCACTCTATTCCATGACCAGGTACAGCATTATCAGCTGCCAGTCGTTATGGCCTGAGCTTATCAGCACCGACATAAGCAAGGCCGGAGTCTGATTGCCTTCCGTGACTGGAGTTCGGGAAATTGGACCTTGTTAGGCAGACAATCGAGAGCATCTCAAGGCTTTGTGCTCGGTTCTTCCCAAGATTCGTTGAATCACCACTCTTTGGTGACCCGTCCTCCTTGCACCAGCCTAGCTTTGCAGTTCTTCCTTGAGAGTCCGAATCACTACTAAATTTCGAATCCTACCGAGTTTCGAATCATAACAACCTTCATCCAGTTTCGAATCACAGTAACCATCATACAGTTTCGAATCATAATAACCTTCATACAGTTTCAAATCACAACAACATACAACAACAACCACGTCGACAGAATGCCTATCAAGTGGACAGAAGTTGCTGATGCCGCTTTGGCTGTGGCTCTCTTACGTGTCCTGCTTAAGGAGAGCATCCAGCCCTCTCAGCACAAGGAGGCAATCCTGGAGTGCCTGAAGGAGTTTGGTTTTGTCGAGAACTGGGAGGCTGTTAGGTCAGTAATTGTGCTAACCCCCGGGCCACTCTGCGGATGCCAGTGCCTTCCGTTCGTTTCGCGTTTCGTGTTTCTTTTGCGGGACAGTGTCCACCCTGGTCTCTATCCTTTTTCCCAACAACAATCCTCTAGTCTACGCAAGTTCCTTCACCACACACAATCACATTGTCCAGAACGGCGTCGCACACATAGCACTCTCAAAATGGGAGCGAACAACGGCTGGACACCTGCGGCCCAGCAGGATCTCTTGATTGCCCTCGTCAAGAGAACGCCACTCAAAAACACTGATCTTCATGAACTTGCGGCCGATATGGCTGCCAAGGGCTACAAGATGAGCTGGGATGCTATCCGGTAAGTATCTGAACCATCTGCCTTTTCAAACTGTTTTTGTTCTCGAATACCCAAACTCTTCCAATCCACCGTCAGCAGTTGCTATTCCTTAGTCTACATCTACCATCGAACTGGTTCACTCTTTTCTACCTGCGATAGGAAGCCCTATATCGTGATTAATCATGCCTCGAGGATCAACAACGTGGACGACGGAGGTAGAGCATGATCTTATGATCTGCTTGTATGCCCACCTGCACCCTGGCAAGGAGGTCCTTGATATGGTGGCTGCGGCAATGGCTGCCAGAGGTCATGACCTTACCTGGGATGCCATTCGGTAAGAGCTATCGTTATCTGCTTCACTTTTGGTTTTGCACCCAACCCAGCAGCTGTCTTCCCTCTTCCCGAAACTTTTAAAACCCCGAAAGTTCGTACTATCTTGCATCACCAACCACGTCTCCTCAACCTGTGCTTTACAATCCAATCTTGACGATAATCGACCGGTCGCAATGCCGAAGCAGGTAGAAGACATCAAGGGACTCCTCTTTGAGGCGATCTGGACTGTTGCAAACCCTCAGTTGTCGCAGGAGCAGAAAGATGAGGTTGTTAACTTCATGGCTTCTCGTGGCCACACAATGACCTGGAACGCGATCCGGTAAGCGGTAGCTACCTTTCTAGCTACGTTCCTGCCACTGACCTCGGGCGAGAGAGTGCTCGCCTTATTGTTTCCCTTCCGTTTCCACTTTGGCTTGCTTCCCTCCCTCAACCCAACACTCAAGTTCGAACCCTCAAGTTCGCATTTACCATCAAATCACGTATCGCATATCAAGTCAAGAGCAATGGCAGGTGACGGTAAGAGAGTGGTCCAGCGATGGACTGAGGATACCCACGAGGCTATCCTGCTTGCGCTGATCCACCATATCAACCCGAGCCAGAGTGACTGGGCCGCCATCATGCAGACATTACGTGCCAAAGGCCACACGTTCACTGAGGGTGCCTTGAAGTACGTACTACAGTTCACCTGCTGCTCACTTGATCTTGCTAGCTTCCTTCCTCATGTGCCCTACGTTTCACGTGGATGCCAGGGTTCAGCTATAGTTGGCAGAGCACCATTCCAGTCATCTTGCCCTCTCACCTCGCTTCCTCATCCATCTCTCCCTCTGAGCTCTCTCAACTTTCCCTCCCATTCCTCTCTCGGAGCTCTTCCCGCGCACTCAACAACCACTTCCTTCTCTCATCTTTACAGTCAACAACATCATCACCATCTACCTCGGCGACGCCTACTTCAACCATCATGCCCGACAAGAAGCCTACCACCTGGAACGATGACGCTCGTTCCTGCCTTCTTCAAGGCATCCACAAGACCTTGAAGATCTCCTCGAGCGACTGGGACAAGGTCATCGAGTACACCACCGACCATGGCTATACCTTCTCGGCCAGTGCAGCTCAGTAACTTCCTCCCCGCCCTTATTTCCCCTCTTCACTTCTTGATTCCAGTTTGCCTTCACAAACTCTCCTTGCAACCCTTCTTACGCTCGCACTTTCTCCACAATCTTGTACCTCGACCTTGCAACGTCAATTGATAGTGCACTGTGCCCACGTACTTCTACACTTTCACTTGTCAAACTCTTGCCGTCGTCAGACACAATGACTGCTTCAGAGGCGCGCATGACTTGGGGTCATGCAGAAGACAAGGATCTTCTTGGAGTGATGACCGAGATTCTCAGCCCCAACCAGGAACAGACTCGGCGTATTGTCAACCGCATGCGCGAGCTGGGATACACGCCTACTGTCAAGGCCATCACGTACTAACGCATGCCCGTTTCGTCACATCTCATTGCTTGCTCGCATCGACAACTAGTTGAACCCAGCGATTACTGACTTATTTCTTCCCTACAGGCAGCATCTCCAGAAGCTGAAGAAGAAGGAGGGTTCCGCCATCCAGTCTGGCGTCGGCTCCGGCGGTGAGGGCTCGTCCACTCCCGCTCCCAAGACCCCGGGCCGCAAGCGCGCTCCGGCCTCGAAGAAGACCACTACTGCTCCCAAGAGTGGTGGCAAGCGCAAGGCTAAGGTCGATGATGAGGCCTCTGACGACGACATTGCCACTCCTTCGAAGAAGACCAAGAGTGAGCCGGTCGACACCAAGTAAGTACATGTCCATCAGCGTCCCTTCCCAGTCGAAAGTACCATTACTAACGCTTCCTCTCAGGACCGTCCCCAAGAAGGAGGACCCGGAGGACTCCGCTGATGGCGGCTTCGCCGGTGCCTACGCCTTCGATGGCAATAACTACATCATCTGAATGTGTCCCGCTTTCTACCCGGTAGCCGGCCTGTGTCCTGTCTGGACAACCCCACCTTCTTTTCTCATCATCACAAACATCGACACTCTTTCGGGATGCGACAAGTCTTTAGGACAGATGCTTGGACTTGAGGGATTGGTGGTCTGGTTTGGATGAGGTTGGCATCAGAGGGTTTGAACATGCGGATTTTTGGAAGATGATATCGCGATTTCCCGGCTCTCTTGACGAGGCCAACATGGGATTAACCAGGCTGGCTAGCCTATGATGATTTTTTTGTGGGAGGAAATAGGGCTTATCCTGGCTACTGTCAAGCAGGACAACTTCTTAGCTCTAACTCTCATGACACCCTCAATGCATTCACATTCAGTGGATAACTGCTTACATTCCTCCGTATCGTAGTCGTCTCCCAGGATTAGCCATTCCATCTCCGTAAGTACGTGAGCCTTGCGGTTACCTCCGTTATCTCGACCATGCCACCGCGTTTGGACAAGACGGATACAACAGTTTGTAGGCACAACGCTGGCATTGCTTTTGATTCCTCAAGGAGGTCGGAGCTTCAACTTGATTATGCCACAGCAAGCAAGGATCTACAATAAGTTGTGTGGCCGTGAAAGATGAACCCACGTCTAGCCCTAGACGAGACGGAGTCTTGCGGATCTCACCCACAAAGTGCCACTCGTCTTGCACAATCAAGTGACAGGGTTCTGTCAAAGCTGGACGCATCAAGGGAGGTGAGCATGAGAGGGGTAAGACGAGAGGTCGTGGAGCCATGCCGACAGCGAGGCGAGGGGCACGACACGGGAACCCAAGCAGCAGAGGTTGGGTCAATGTTTGAACTGGTGAAATCCCAGGAGTTACCGATAAAGAACCACATCACAGACAACAATATCATGCCTTAATGTCAGGTCTATCATGTCCCTTGTTGAGGTTTGCTGTATGACAACTATGCAGATCTCAACACCACTCTGCCAACAGCCATCGATCCTTGGGCTCACTTATACAAAGAGGATTGGGGGTTGCTTTAAGCGTAACTCTAGCGTCATGCAAGGAAGCAATTAAGGTCCACGCTAAAAGCTTCGAAGTCCACTCTGAGTGGTGGTGGGGGAGGGAAGGCACAGTGGGGGATCTGGCTGCCTCACGGATGGTGACGCGGATCTGATGGTCCAAGGGCAGTACTAGCAATCTTGGCTGCAGCTACAACCTTGATGCTTTAAAGGCACAATTTTTGTTACAATGTCCTCACAGGGTTCCCATTCACAATGCTGGACTTTGAATGCTGGACTTCACTGGAAGTGTCAGGTCGAACTACAGGTAATGACACAAATCTTAGTCAAGGCAACCATGAGTTAAAGACATGAGGGTTTATTGATCTGAAAAAAGCAAAAGATCACCTTGGCAACGATTGTAGACATTCTATATTCTCAGCACTATCCTCGATTGAGGAAGCATCCATGGTGAAGGTCCACGAACGAAGGGCTTTGATGCTCTTGACAACTGGATGTCTTTGCCACCTTCTAAGACAAGGAAGTGAGACTGCGGATACAGCCAGTCCAGAAAGCGACCGTTGATACCATTAAACGGTTCACAGTGTTCTTGACCACTGATAGAAATAGTCATGACTCCTGGTCCACACACATTTTGTAGGGGCGAAGACCACTAGAAACCCAAAGAACAGCCCAGCCTGTCCACACCTGCCCATTCTGTAGTCAACAAGACAAAAGACTGTCGGTTCACAGCTTTACTATCCCGTCGACGTCATCATCTATATATCTCCGACATGATCGTTCCTGCCCTGGACTTTCTAGTCTCCATCCCCAAGTCTCAGTCCCAGGGATTCATGGTGTAGAACAGCCGGAGCGGGACGACCATGAGGGTAGCTTAACCGGCAGCATCGGGCAATCTGTTTCCCCAGCAGTCTTTCCTTGCCTACCAGTTCAAAAATTTGAACCTGGTTGACTTGATATTTCAGGCGTCAAGACTGCAATTTCGTCAGCTGACCCAAGGTGTCTGTCCCAAAACCGTCACCTGCTATCCCAACTCGAGACATATTTTTCCCACAACCTGATCGCAGACTTTCGCCGAACGGCTTTCACCAGACATATTTTCCCACGACCCGATCCCAAACTTTCACCGAACGTCCTTTCACAACAACTGCTCCTCTGCCTCAAAGCACACTCTTTGCTCAAATTACCTAACATCGATACACAATTATCCATCATCAAATACCTTGTCAGTGAGTCAATACTTCGGGACGGATCGATGGACTATGTCTGTCAATTGTCTGGACTTTAGGACGTGCTGACCAGTCACAGGTCAATCAAGATGGCGCCTTCTCTCGACACCGACTCGCAGTTCCGCTTCCTGATCTCCTGCATCAAGCATTCCAATGGCGGCAAGGTAAGTCGCGAGATCTGAAGACCTCGGAGGGATACCTGAGGGATACCTGCTGATGTCGCAATTCAGCCCGACTTTGTCGCTGTTGCCAATGACCTGGAGATTGTCTCCAAGGCTGCTGCGTAAGTAGCTTTCCTTTCACCTCATAACAGAGCCAATCGACCCCACTGTCTCTGACACATCTCGCATTACGTGCAATTGAGCTAATGTTTGCTTTGATCTAGAGCCAAGCGCTTTGAGCGCCTCATGAAGGCTCACGGCATCTCGACCAAGACTGCCCTTGGCAGTGGCGACTCCTCCAAGACTCCCACCCCGAAGGCCACCCCCGCCAAGGGACGCGCTGCTAAGAAGCGCAAGGTCGAGACCGACAATGAGGACGATGAGGCTCCCGCGACTCCCGTCAAGAAGGAGACCAAGGTGAAGCGCGAGACCCGCACCAAGAAGGCCATCAAGGTCAAGCAGGAGGAGGTCAAGGAGGAATCTGATCAGGATTCTGATGCTGACGACGTCATTGAGGGTTCGTTTTGTCTCAAGGATATCCCCCAGGCTCCCGCAGTGTCGTTGAAAAATGGTGATGATGGAGGTGGAGGCCATGATAGCGATGATTCGGACGTGTGTTTTGTTGGCTCGTCTTCCACGACGGATCAACGCCCAAGTCACCGTCGATCCATGCCTCCAACGCTACCACCACCTCCGATCCATTTCGACAGTACCGGAGGAACCTATCCGCAACCGGTCAGCCATGTGCAAATAGTCAAACACGAAGCTAACCCGCCATTTCAATCACAGATGAGACCTACACCGGTGATGACGAGGCCAACGATGACGGCGACGTCGAGGTCGTTCAGGAGGACGACGAGTGATCATCCCCAGCCTTCTGCTGCTAGTCCTATGACATGGATTCCACGAGCTTCCCAGCAGCATGGTCATTTTTGGAACGTTGTGGAAGATGGCGGTCGTGGTCCATATCAGCCATAGGGACTTGTAAGCCTAACCCTTCACCCTCCCCTTTCCTACCTGATTACTGACTACTTCATTAGGTTTATCTGCCACTCGACATGAGAGAAGCTCTGCTCTTTGAACTTGAAGGTTGCTAGTATATGCCATTGGTTGCGGTGGGATCCTCGCCATGTTGTTGGTGCTTGGATCTCGGTTGATGCGGTACTTTAGCTGTGCTAGCAATTAAGACGCTTCTTTCAAGGAACCATATCTTCCCAAACCCATCACTTTGACCGTCCAGCCTGGACCGTCAAGTTCTTCTCAGGTTATCGATGTTCGTTTTTACCAATGGTTGAATGGTGCCGTTCGTTGCTCAGCTTGAGGTGAGGTTGGAGTGTCTTTGCATGCGACAGATTATTCGTCGATCGTGGTGGAGTGTCTCCTCTGCCAAGCCACGGCTTCATTCCGTCCTGATGTGTCATAACCTAAAACCAACCCTCAGCTCCATAAGCCTGGTGCTCCTTCCCTCCTCTTCCAATCTATAACGATGTCTACACAATACTGAATCAACGGACCTCAGAGGTCTTCATACAGACGATTCGCAACAACCTTCAAGCTCTTGACTCGATGAGTCAAGGCCCATTCTGCCACGTCATACGAACTGACAAGCAGGGCTGAATCGACATCTCCGTTTGTCTGCCGCTCTTCCGGCTCAGTGCCTACCCAGGTGCGGTCTGCAATGCTGCTAACTGTGCCTGCAGAGCCGGGTTACTTACAGTCATCAGTAGCCCAACAGCCATTTCTGATTCCTAGGTGTATCCTGTCCGCAGTCATACCACACGCTACTTCATAAGGCAATGCACGCCTCCTTGTACTCTTCCCATTTCACTGCTCCCATGTCCTGGTATCTTCTCTCTTGGTCATCGCTCCCTAGCCATGACTGCAACTTGTTGCTAGTCATAGTCTAGTGCCGAGCTGGATCTCTGGTCCCGACGTATCCGCGGCTGCTATTTCGGCTTCAAACAGGCGGAGGCTCCCCCGTCATTCCGTTGTGTCTTCCATTCCCTTCTTGTAACTTTGCTGTTTATTCTTTAAGGCCTTTCTCCTCATGTTTTCCAGAAGGCAGCGGGAAAGCCATGGCTGCCTTGGTCTCTGCCCCAGGCTGTTTGGCAGCAGGAGCAGGAGCAGAGTGGTTCCTTCCTTCCTCAACTGCTACCTAGAACGCCAAGCTGACACCTCATGTGACGCAACGTGTAACCTTCCCCTCAGCAAGATTCTGACTGCTGCTCACTCTTCAAATATCCAATATCACCTTGCCGTTGTCGACCTACTAGGTGATCTCTTCATTTCCTTCTACTTTGCCTTCTTCATTTTTCAGGTCCACGAGCATCATTCCTGCTGCGTTGACACGCCTGAGTTGATTGCGTTAAGGATCCTCAGAGAGGCTGACATGGGCCATGTCAGGCTGCATGTCCCTCTGAAGTGTTTTACCTTCCGGAATCTCGACGACACTCGGGCGGTAACAGCTCAGGTGTCTCCAAGATACCGTTGGACATGAACTCGGTGGGGCAAAACTGTGAATACCAGCTCCCATTCACGTGTTGGGTCAATACAACTGACTAATCTAGATCACGACCATTGGTATATAGCAGGAACAGGCTATCTTTTTCACACTTAGACGATGTTCCCTCGAGACATGCTACCAAGCGTCTGGAAGGGGCCCATACAACATTCGACACCATCGACCTGGCCACTTCTCGTTCTAGATTTGGTGGTAGCTTGAGGTCGCCAGGGGCCGGGGCACCGGTCAGACTACTCTTACCTAATGTGTGACTCTCCAGGCCATGCGAGGTCACAGGCTCCAGTCCGTCATGGCTTCAGGTGTTGGCCAGCGAAGTTCATGGGCGTTCGTCAGTGAAAACTTATGAGACTGGCCTCGAAGGAGTCCGACTCACTCGGGCTCTGACCGAGGCTTTTACGACCTCAGTAAACGCCGAGGGACTTGGAAGCATGATACTGTTGTCGATGATTCGGAAGCAGTCCAACCCCATACAAGGACAAAACTCGCGTTGACGTTACAATTCAACCTAAAGGACACGGGAACCTATGACTAGGCATGGCAGAGCCTGAGTCAGGTGGACCAGATACTTATTCATGGAACGCTTTCGACGAAGATCCTCTCGCCTTGCCTCATTATGGTCATAGAGACACTCGCTAAACGACGTGAATGGCTCGAGGTTCGCTGTGGGATGATGCTGATGCTCCTAAATGGCTGCATGGTTTCATGGGCTTCTTCCAACATTCTTGACAGAACCCAGAAAGTAGGATAATCCTGGACCTCAATTGCTGCCACGCAGTCTATGATTGTGGCTTTCGGGACGTCCTTGACAGCCTATACAACGAGCAGGAGTCAACCTCAATCGACCACTACAGCATCGTTGGATCCATGACTCCTAGTTTGAGGGGGAAATTACAAGCTGCAGAACCATGGTCGATGGGAACCGGGGAACATGGAAGACAGACGCGGTATCGACGTTCTTGATCATATCGACTTGCCTCTGCATCAAAGGAGACTACAAAATGAACGAGAGATCTAGGAGCATAGTTAGGAGATGACCATGGCTCATCAGTAAGGCTGGGATATCCAAGCGCAGGAGATCCCTCTTATAAAGAGGAGATCAAGACGGTGCGGCAGGGTCAATACTTCAGGGTGAGGTGCTCTGATTGCAGTTGGTTGAGCTGCTGGCTGGCAGCTGATTTACAGCTAGGCTATCAGTGTCAAAGACTGAGGCACTGAACCCAGAATGGCCGCTGCTGAGGCGGGTGATTTGTTTATCCCCCGACCCAGCTAGTGCCTACGCTGAGCTTCCAAAATCTCACCTACAATCAACAGCCCATAATCAACCCGACCATAACCACAACCGTCCCGATCCTATCCCGTTCCTATTGACCCGACCACAACAATCACTGTCACAATAATTCCGACTTCCAAAGTCTATCAATAATCGACATTACTGATGACATTTGAGATACGAAAAGCCGCTCGAGTCCTGAGGAACATCAGTTGAGCGGTCCCGACTTGCTTATCTGGGGGATTTGTGGCTGTTCACTTGTGGACGCGCCTACTGCCACGGTACCGCGGTCAAGCTTCACCTCACAATCGCGTCAGTTTTATTGTTCTTAATTTCACTTGGTTCTCCTAGTGTTTATTGTTCACCACTTGTGGTCTGCGCCTGGTGGTGATTGGTCTATTACCATCATTTAACCTTCGGTTCTCAGCACTTTTCTCTTGTCCCAGCTTCACAGCATTTGTCTTGTGCCTCCTCGCCAACTCAATTGGGAACAACGGTCAGTAGTAAATTCACTACTATTCCTTACCTGGGGTGTCTGTTCAGCATTGTTTATCCCAAATTTCAGCTTCGAGCTTGTCCACATCATGCTTATTGTGCTATTATATTGACTCACGGTTAGACACATACCGAGCATCACTAGACAGTCTTATATTTCACTATCACTGTTGAGGTACGTCAAAAGATTCGTCCAGATCAGCCCCAACCCTCTCCCTTTACCTGAAGCTTCCTACATCATTAGCACCCCCTGACCTCGTCCTACACTATACTGGAGTCTCTTGGGTTATAACCATTTACGGTCTTGCCTGACCGAGCCTTCAAACGAGTCTTGTTTTCAGCACCTCTTACACTGAAACCAAACACATTACATACATTTAACTCAGTCATCACACTGGCAGACCAACTGAAACACAAGCTAATTAGCTCTCAGTACCACATAGTCTTGACATCTCATCAACAACAGGACTCAATGGTTGGCCCTAGAAAGCCTTCCGCCAAGGCGGGCGTGACCACGAAGACGAAGAAGGGGACTGCAGATGACTCTAGCAGAAACGAAGAGCCCAAAGTCAAGAAAGAGCTCGACATTGATGCAGACATCAATTCAGCCTCTCTCGGCAATGAATCTGGTCAACTCATTCTAGTCGGCCAGGCCTCACAGGCTTTGACAGGCCCCTCGACTCCCGGACATGCCATGTCCTCATCCCCAATGCCGCCCTCGTCTGTGAAGTCTGGACAGCTGGTCCATCCACCCGGTCGCAAGAAGGGGTCGGCCTTGATCTTATGGGACTTTGATGAGAACCCTGTACCTTACAAGGGGAGCAACAACGGACGTCAGAATGGTCGCAATCTCATTCACTGGGCTCGTAAGTCTCCCCCATCCACCCAATCCTTTTTCCGTCGCCGTAAAAGATGTAGACAGCTGACTTTTCCAGGCCCCCGCATGTACGAGAAGCTGTTGCTTCACCTCCAATATGAGATGAACCGCCACGGTGTGGCTATCCCATGGGACTTAGTGGCACACCGCTTCCATCCTGGATCGTCAGGACAAGCTGTTATGCAACACCTCAATCGCATGCGCTCAACCCTGCTAGCCGAGGGTCACTTGGTGCCACCCATCTGCCAGAAGCAGGGTTCTAAGAAACCTGTCCCCGTTGAGATCCGTGGTTACATTCGTGCTTTTCCTGAGGGCCATGACTGTGTGTCTGCGCGCCCTGTGCGTTGGAGTGAGCCCGTTTTCGACCGTCAGTTCAATCTTCCCAATGCCCACAACGACAGATCCCTCACCGGCAGTGAGAAGCGTTACCACATGGGTGGGGAGTATGTCTATTCGACTCGCAAGCGTAAGCCCGATGCAGCAAAGATGGGCGTTACTGAGTCTGCCAAGAAGACACGCCAATCATCACGCAAGGCTTCGACAGCGGCGAGCTATGCAACGTATGACGATGACGAGACAGACGTCGAACCGGGCGATGATCATGATGAGAGTCTGCCTGGGTACTGGGTTGCCGATGAAGACGGAAACAGAGAGTTCGTCGAGGATGATGAGAATCGAGAACAATTCCTGTCTCCGGCCACCAAGGTTCCTGCCCTGGACTACAACAGAACCTCTCGCTATCCTGATCCGCTGCTCGGTGACGATGATGAAGATGACTCTGACCTCCAGCTCGCTCTCAAGGTACGTTTTCATGATTACTTGCAGCCGCAAATGAAACTAACTGACCTCCTAGTTGTCCCGCGAGGAAATCTCTAAGCCCGGTCCTCGCCAGCCCACCACAGCTGCCACAGCTAGGAGCTCCATCGTCCTGACTCAGCCCACCAACCCACCTCAGTCAACCCTGGATGCCGACGTCGGTGCGAAGTTGGCCTTCTACAAGAAGCAGGTTGAGATTTACCTGCGTGAGCGTAAGACCATTGAGGCACGCCATGAAGTTGAGCTCACCCAGGCTCGACTGGATGGTGAAAAGCGTGGTATTGCCATTGGGTTCGACATGGCGCGCCTATACCCGACCCTCGAGCAACCGCCCTCTTTTGGCGGGGACACCTTGGAGTCTCCGGATACCAAGCTGAGCAACACGATGCGTTTGACGTCGATGGTTGGCCACGGACATGCCAGTCGGACGACCAGAAACACTCCAGCGACACCAGCCAGCCACCGCAACCCCATGCTGGCCTTCAGCTCGTATTCTCAGTCCTCCCCTACCCCGGCCTCCAACAGCAGCATGTATGCTAAGCCGCCTCCAAGCTCAGCTGGGGGATCAGGCTGTCGTAATATGCAGTCCGGCACGCAGTATGGCCCTTCGCATAGCCAGATCCACCGAATGTTCCACCAGCAAGATGACTCGTACCATTCTGCCAATGCTTACGACCAGAACATCAACAACAGCCCGAGCATCATGTTCAGTGGTCTTTCCCAGGCCTCGGATGGCTCATTCTTCGACTCTGGCGTGCGCACGAACACCATGCAGGTCTCGCCCATGCTGTCTACCATGTCAAGCCAGGCTTCGACGGAGAACATCCAGCCCACCCACGCCATGACCATTGGCAGTGTCGATGAGAGCTTCAAGACTGGCTATGATGGCAGTGGAGGTCGTAGCGGCGATCATGCCAGCATTGTTCATGGCCCGACTGGTGACATGCAGGTGTCCATCACCCCCCTCATGGATGCTGTGGCAGCCGCCGACGAGCTCACGGGTAACATGTTTGGCAACCCCGACGCTGGCTTCCCCTTCAACCACTAAATAGTTGCCATCGAGCACAGTGCTTTTGTCTGCTGTACAAACAGCTGCAGGAACGACATCCCAGCTTGGGCCCGTCTCGATGCCTATCTTGTGGTATCAGCCAAACCTCGTTTTTGTGTTTCTCTTTCAAGTCATTCTGGTGTTCAGGGGTCCTGGTTCTTCCACAGTATCAGCAGCAAACTTTGGGCAGGTACTCGCATATTGAGTCAAGACATGGGTGCCCACCTGGATTCACTCATTCCTTGACCAACACCAGTTCAACACTCGACCAACAACAAAGCCGCATGCATGGCAGCCTGACTTGTCCTGTCTTGGTTGCCTCTCTTGTGACATGGGCCAACCCATTTTTCTTGTTCTTGTTCCTTGCTCAATTTGGCGTTCAGGCTCTTATTTTTCCAAGTTACTCCTCGGCAACAAACTTCGAGCAGACTCTTGCATGCTGAATCGAGACATGGGTGCCCGCCGGCCTTCACTCTCTCCTCGATCTGCAGCAGTTCGACTCTTAAGATCACCTCCTCGACCAACTCTTCATCACAATTAGACACCGCGTTCCCGCCTAATATCGCCAATACAACAGGGTTGTATCATTTCACTCTTTCGGGTCTTCCCACATCGACCCTTTTTCGTCAGTCATTAGAACAACGAGTTCATGCTTAGCAACATATGCGACAGAGTTGCACCCATTCGTTTCTTTCCGGTCTTCTACCGGCCCTCTTTCGACGTTAGACTTCGAGTCCATGTTTGACATCGCCAACACGACATGGTCGCATCAATTCACTTCTTTCAGGTCTCTCACCCGGCCTTTTTTCCATCATTCGACAACAGCCTTGGAGTAGGAAAGAGCTTGGCATAATAATCCAGCTTATGGATACCTCGCCTTGGTTCTCTCTGTAGCTATCCTGGATTCCTTTCTCTTCATTGAGATTGGATAGGGACAACGCATCCTTGGTTTCCTTGTCGTGGTTTTTTCCTTCTCGTGTTGTTTTTGGAGGGGAAATTTTATCACCGAAGAACTATACCAATGCATTGCTAGGTGTTTATATCACGGAGGGAATAGTCATTGGTCCGGGTCATTCGTTGGTTTTGGGGATGGACGAGCTGATGAACCTGTACGTAGCTTCTAGGCTAGTAATGACCTGTGCTCTAGTTCTTATTGGCTTGATGATACGGATAGATCATTCGGGAATCATATCATTGTGAGTTTCCTGATATGCCCCAAGCTGTATAAGTGCTCGACAGTGGTCACTCCGCTTGATCTGCCCTGGTCGTTCACTACTCCAGCTGAGCTCTCTTGAACTGGTGCACGTAGTAAATGTCTCACTCAAAGAGTATATGAACATGTCTTTATATTGCCTCATCAAAAAGAGAAGCATAAGAATAATGTCGTTTGCCAAGTATGCCACCAAAAAGTAGAATGATTTTGGCAAGGTCTATGCAGGGCTCGAACCTGCGACTCGGGAAGAGTTGAAATGAGCTGAGAGGGCATCAAAATCCCACGTGCTAACCACTACACTAATAGACCGAAAACTATGATTGGTCAGCCTAATCATGCCACATGAGCTAGAGATTTGGTGCACATTCTCCACCTACTTGTGGAAGAGCTCGAGGTCAAACTGACAAGCTAGACGTCCCGGGCTTCGTAAGAGATAGACTGCGTAGACCTTAGCCCGGAAAGCTCTATGTCGAACAGAAGGTCAGCATACAGAGCAAGGACCTGGGAGTCGAGATCCGGGAGACAAGCAAAACGGTACGTCTTGGTAAAATCAGGAACTGTGTTCAGGACACCAAAACATATGCGCCGATCGGGAATTGAACCCGACTCTATTGCTTGGAAGGCAATAATGCTAACCACTACACCATCGGCGCCGAGGTTGGATAGGATCCCAGGGGAGATGGGCGGTTGAGAGGTACGTTGATGTCTGGGGTGGTACATGACTCGTTAGCGTGGATGTCTGTGTACCGGTAAACGGGTAAATCCAAGGGCATTGGAACGTGTCTTTGATGGTGAATCTGGGTATAAGACGATGATGCTAGAAAAAAAAGAAGTTAACCTGGCTGGGTTGAAGTGTGGATGATTCATGGAGTATGCTTGAGAGCACGACTGCGTAGCAAAGCAGTGTGATGCCCGAAGGAGTTGACCAACACATCGAGAGAACATGGACTATAGTCAATATGAACCATGGCTTCAACCTGAAGTCCAACGCATGGTTCTCACCCGCGCCAGCACTGGTAGGGGTCAAATCCAGGCAGTCCAAATAGCCTGGCGCTATTGATTCCCGGAACCTTCAACACTGCCAGCAGGAAGTCCATTGACGAGGGCGCGCTCTTTTTCAATACGAACATCTCATGCTGCCCTTGAGAATAGCGAGGAGTTGCTGGCCCTCAACTCTTGGTCTGTTCATTGCAGACGGGGGATCTCTGTGTATTGACATGGCACATATCCCTAGCGGAAAGGAGAAGGTTCGGTATAGAGACTAAACACATAATAGGCATGGTGACTGTAGGGTAACTCGTACCGATGAGGAAAAGGCAGAATATGGCAAGATCATACATCGCATGGACTTAGAAGGACCCTCTTGAAAATCAGAAGATTGACACAGAAAAGGACCTTTCAGAAGCCGTTTCGTTCTGGGTTATGTCCCTCCCCAGATATAGAAGGCGCGACAGCTTGAGCATGATGCGGTCTTCACCTACAGTCGGCTGGTGTTGTGCCATTGGTCAGAATTTTCACATGTGGGTCATCTCGACGTGCCGCTGTGAAGCCCTGAATATTGACCGTGTGAAAACTGAGGTCCATGTTCAAAACATACCTTAAAAGTACACTTTAGCATTATTATCATGTCCAAACGGCCTATTGACGAGGTGGCATCCGGTGACGTGGCGGATGCGGAAGCATCGCCGGAACAAAAGCGAGCCAGGACCAGCAGCGGAGTCAGCGAAGAAGAGCTTGACAAGGCGGTTGCTTTTCTCATTAGAGATGCAGACAAGTTCGTCGACATTTTTCAAAATCTGAAGACGCGAAAGGAGGAGCAAAAATCCCTTAAGCCGCAGGACTTGGACGCCAAAACAAAGAAGACCCTGAGGAATCTGGCCAAGACGGTTCTGCCTGTATCAGCGTCGGTACAGCAATTAGATGAGGAGCTGAAGAAGCAACCACAGCAGTTTGAGCCGACCTTCGCCAAGCTTCCATCACATGGCGCTCTCACGAAATGGACCGAGGAGGACATTCCCAGCAGTCTTCCACCCTTGCCTCCTGTTCTGGACAAGGTTGTCGAGGATGCTGCATTTACACACCTCGGCATGGCCAGGAGACCAACCGACCTTAGCTATGAACGACTAGAGTGGCTGGGCGATTCCTACATTATGGTGATCTCGTCTGGGTTCATCTACTCCACCTTCTGGAACCTACCACCGGGCAAGATGGCGCAATTACGGGAGCGGCTCCTCAAAAATACTACACTGGCCGATTACTCGTTGCGGTACGGTTTCGACAAGCGAGCCAACTTCCCTACCGAGTTTGGGCTGGGCGGCCGGCCAGGAGGGACCAAGGTGACGGACAAGGAACGCACAAAGGTAATCGCCGACATATTCGAGGCATATGTCGCGGCCATCGTGCTGTCTGATCCAGAGGAGGGTTTCAACCGAGTCGCGAGCTGGCTCAAGGCCCTCTGGGCCGGCACACTGGCAAAGGAGATTCGAGATCTCCCGAAAACCGTTGCGAAACAAATGGAGCTTGCAGCAAAATCTCGACTGGCGAGTTTGATTGTGGTCAAAGGCGTCAAGATCAGATATGAGGACGCGCCAATGAAAAAGACGCAGAGGGACCGGCACACGAGGGCCATCATGTACACCATCAACTGCTATCTTGATGGTTGGGGCGAAACCAACAAGTTGATTGGCTGGGGTACCGCGCCGTCGAAGAAAGAGGCTGGAGAGAAAGCGGCTCAATGTGCCATCGACAATAAAAAGCTGCTGTCGGTGTATATCACGAAGAAAAAGGAGTTTATGCAGGCACAGGAAGCTCAACAGGCAGAGGAGGCTCGGCAGGCCCAAGCGGTTGAGCAGGCACAAGATAGACCCGCAAGGACAGGAAGTCCGGCAAGCCCATAGAATCGCGTTTTGAAGATGAAGGTGGAAGAGTCCAGGTCGCAGGTTGGTAGCCAAGACCTTTGCATGGCCATGTAGCTGAAGCGATCAAGATGGTCAAGACACTGATAGTGGAAGATATGCTAGCGCTAGGGAATACCACTTAAAGCGAACACTCGTGCCACACCTAGTTAGGACATTATGACGCGGGGTGTGCTACATACTCTACCTTAACGCGCTCCTACGGTATATATGCTCATATGGCGCCCAGAAACCGGTTCAAACACGTGTCTTATATGCTGCCTGCAAGACTGAGTAATTATCTCAGGTGCCGTGGCAAAATTCTTCACAGCTGATAGACAGTTCAGAGTTCAGGGGCCACTTACGCATAGCCATCCTACCCGCACATAAGAGGCCCATGGCCTCCACAGGTCCAATATCTCCCTCGACAGCAGGACATGAAGGTAAGATAAAAAGCTCTGAAGCTGTGAATTTGTCTAGTATAGCTCCCTGCAGCCCCATAATAACATGTTCAAGGAGGTAGAGCGGCACGTGCTCCGCAAAATGGTTTGCGCAGGGGCTAATACACAGATATACACAGACATTACACAGACATACATAGACATACACAGACATACACAGACATATATAGACATACATAGATATATATAGATATACATAGATATACATGGACATACACAGATATATACAGATATACATAGACATACACAGACATACATAGATATACACAGACATCCATAGATATAGGCATAAACAGACATCTAATATATAAAATATATATTCAAGGTCGGTCTCGCCGTGTGCACAAACCATTTTGCAGGATAGGTAGGCGGTTAAAAAGGGGTGGGGGGTGCATAAATACTTTGCGGCACCCAAAACCAACTCCAAAAAGGAAAAAGTAACCGTCGTGAGCAGGGTTCGAACCTACGCGGGCGAACCCATAGGATAGCGAATTGTTCAAGATTCAAGTCCTACTCCTTAAACCACTCGGACATCACGACTTTGGTTGCAAAACGACTCAGTTTATTCTTGCTATAGACCAGCTAAGACCATAGGTCGAGCAAGGACCAAGACGCAGGTACACCACTTAAGCTGTTCATAGCAGGAAAGCGCTCCTGACTGAACTTGATGTGCATACCCATGGTTTTACGTGTCTCTTATTCGTGCTTCAACGGCCATTTTTGAACTATCACTTGATCGCCGACACTTCCAGGGGGGTTTGCGCGTAGTGCAACCGTCATTGCCCGCAAGACAAAATGAGTGGGGTCTGGAGCTCGCGTTGCGCCGAGGCAAAACCGCCCACGACCCCAGGTCTGAATCCGGGGGAGACAAACCTGGGGAGTTGCATCTGGGGGCTTACAACGCATGATACATGTCTCTTATGCTCACGATGTTCGTTTGGTCTCGTTGCGGGCTTCTCTACCTTCTGAATTCGTGAGATCTAGTACTGGTTCTGGGGTCCTGTGTTTATCAGGGGAGACGTTGGACAACGCGCCAGGCCATCCCTCCCTATCACAAGCTTTCGCGACGAGCTCCGGTTTACCTTTTGTGGTCACGATTGCGCTCCGTTAATTCACCACACACTCTTCTCCTTAGTATACGCACGACATCAGACGTAGTTGGTGAAAACAGGACATAGACACATACCGTGAAGATGTCGGACTCGGTCGGTACGCTTCACTTTCTAGCTTCCCTGCGCCGTCATGCCTGTCCCCTCTGCAAATGCGCCTAGACTAACACCTCTTCCTCCCTCCTCAGATCGCGTGTTTGTGCACGCCCTGAACACCGTCAAGAAGATCCCCAAAACCGGGGCGACCCGTCCTCCACCAGCCGACCGAATGCGTCTCTATGGGCTCTACAAACAGGCAATGGAGGGCGATGTCGACGGCGTCATGGAGCGACCCACTTCTGCCTCCTCCGGCTTATCGGGGGATGACTTGCGCCGCGAACAAGACAAATGGGACGCTTGGAACTCCCAACGTGGACTGACCAGGACGGAAGCCAAGAGGCGGTACATCGAGGCGTTGATAGAGACAATACACCGGTATGCGACTACGCCCTCGGCGATGGAGTTGGTCGCCGAGCTAGAGTTTGTGTGGAACCAGATAAAAGGAAATGAGGGCAGTTCAAAGAGCGGGAGCGGGAGTTCCGGGGTGAGGAGATTTGAGCAGCCGAGGAGTGGGAGTGAAGGACCAATGAAGGTGTTGAGTCCTATGAGCGAGGAGGATAAGGAGAGCGTAAGGAGGTTAGGAGAGATGGACGACGAAGATGAGGAAGAGGACGAGCCAGATATTGGAGAGCAATATGTGAAGCATGGGGACAAGTGGTCTAAGAAAATGGAAGGGGCGATAGTGAGGCTCTCTGCCGAGATTGCAGCCTTGAGGGAACATATCACCAGTCAACGGGAATGGCGAATAAGACGGGAAAGGAGTTTCGGGTCTTGGCTCGGCTGGATCTTTGGTGTCATCGTCAAGCACCTTGCCGTCGATGCGCTCATACTAGCTTTGGTGCTGATATGGATGCGTAGGAAGAAGGATCGAAGGCTAGAGAACCATGTCCGTGGTGCCCTGGCGCTTGCACTGGAATATGCGAGGAAGGTCTTGCCAGAAAGGTAAGACATCTGAGGCTAGAACCTCGGGTGTATGGGAAAGCCTGCTGCGGACCGTTTAGGATCTCTGGGGCATGGTAAAGCATACCTGTGCAGTGTGCATACCAGAATACCACTCAAAGCTGTTATCCTGATAGTTTATGCTAGTCAGGATGAGTTTCATGGCAAGCATACTACATGGGTCGGATCAGACAGTGGCATGACCAGACGATGCCTGGACGTGCTTTGCTGTCTGTGACTGGCACGGAATCGTGTCACTATTTGGAGTCAGTATCCCTGTCACATATGCAGGAACATCCAGCTATGGCAAGCGCGAGCAGCTATGATGGTATGGATCATGGTGCTCTCTATAAGAGACACCCACCTCCATAATTATAACATAACGGACTGGGGTTAGGGCGACGCTTCGTCTGCATGGAGAAGGCACGGCTGCATGTCGGAGATTCTATGTGCTGCTGCTTACACATGGCAGGGACTTTACTGAAAGTCTTTCAGACGTAGAGTGGCATTTAACAAGCACACTTTAATATGTACATCCGAAGCTATAGCGTGAATACGTAATAAATTACTCGTAAGCCGGGGAAGCATTTGCTCGAGCACATATGGATATGTGAAATGATGGGAAAGCCTCAGAACTGGGGTTACAGGTGAAGAAGGCGCTACAACGTATGAGTGGCAGACGTGGACAAGTCTCACCTACAACCCAGAATATCACAGCTTAGTACACCCTACATGTCACTCTCAACCCCAAAAGTCTGGACACTGTCCATTTCGCAATCTATCATTGTACTGCAGGTTATGTGAAGGGTTGAGGAAGCAACTGTTGGTGGGGCTTACAACCTGCAAACGACGGTCCCCAGACACGCATCACATTCGAAACTTCCCGTATCATCAGTTTTGAGAAAACACAACGACTTGCTCTTTCCAAGGACTTGGCAGCCGGCTGTTACCAAGACTCATTTTTCATACTAAGTACCGTTCTCTTTGGTGGAATACGACAGTATGTCTGCTTAACAAAGTTCTGTTCGCCGCCATACCTGCTATCTCAAAATTCCAAGATGGACCGGCCTGCTCTGCCAGTGACAGGCTTGGACCTGAGCTCCCAGCCTACAACCACCAACAACTCACCGCAGCCAGCGGGGGTCGAAGAGAAGATACCAAGAATGACCAATATAGCGCCAAGCATATTCGTACCTCTAGAAATTGACATCACCCAACCCATAGAGCCTGCCCGCGACAGAGCAGAGAAACTACAACGCATACTCGCCGCTGCCGAAGGTCGTCGCAAAGGAGTGACAGAGAACATCATCTACATGACTGAGCGGGAGATGGCCCGCATTCGTCAAGAAGGGCGAACCTATGAAGCTATCCACGGCCCTCCAGCAGGACCGAGACCCAGCATGACAGAGAAGGAGGTAGACGACATGATGGCCAACATCGCGGCTGATGCTCCGCCTGGCAAGAGCCTGGCTAGGGTGAACCTGGCAGATATAGAGATCAAGTTTCCGGAGCAAATGTCACAACGAGAGGCTGTGGCTGCCGAGCTTCTAAACGCCGTAGAGCAATCGACGCAGAATTTGGAGGGGTATTCGGCACTGATGGAAACGAGAAAGGCGGAGTTGCTACAGATGCAGCAGAGGGAACAGGCGAGGCTCGACAACATTGGAAAGAGGCCCGAGGAGCGGGAGGTCGCTCGGGACGACGATGTCGAGATGTCTTAGTTAGATCATGACAAGATGAAGAGGGGTGTGAGCGAGGAAGGGGAGCTTTTGTTGCCTGAGGAAGGTCTAGCAAAGAAGCATTTGTCTACTGGAACCAGAAGATGATTTACCCGAGAGCGGCAGAGAGAGAAGACGCGGACACCACAGCAAAGGGCAAGAGGAGGTAACCTTCCATATCATGCTCATTCTGGAAGGGTTGCCATCCGCTCCAGATATACCGTCAGCCTTGGCTCCTCCACCACCGTTCACTGCAACATTCCCACGCCTGGAAATACAATACACGTCGACGCTTAGCACATGTTTCCAATCAACAGCCGCCGCTGGTTTGGACCGAAAAGGAAGCAGTCAGCAACAGAGCATCGCCCAAGACAGTGGCTCTTTGACCATGTGATGGACATCAATTCGGTTGCTTCGCGGGTCAACAAGAAACCCAGGCTCTTCAAACAGTCATGCCAACCATTCAAATTCAAAGACGGTGCCTGCGGAGTTGCTACCGAGAGTGATGGCTCGTAGCAACAGTTGAGTCTCCATGGGAAGGAGCTTCATTTCACTATTGCAAGTCGCGAAGCTACAGGGAAGCAGGCACGGAAGACGCTAAAGCATCGCCTGGTAAACCCTTCTGAAGCCATGTTACCGCATGAGCTAGCTCAACGGTCTTGCGGCATGATTTACAGCAAGATATATGTCTACGCTCCTGAGTATCGATATGGAATGGAGGAGGTAGAATGTGGCTACCGGCGGTAAGAAACAGTGCTCATCGAGTAGACCCTCGCGTGTTCCCATAACGGAGCCTTTTGCGTCATCTAGAGCACAAGATAGAGATGAACTCGGTAGAAAGCTGCAATGCGAAACATTACAGCCCAAGTCCACCTACAATAAGTGCCCAGTACAATTTAAATAGAGAAAGAAAAGAAGAGAAGAACCAGCAGAAAGGGCTGCAAGCTTTGGAGTTTTGTAGAGCTTCCCAAAATTTCCTGCTGACTAACGTCATTAAAGCTAACGGCATTCGGGGCAGATGAACCAATGAGATGCCTCATATATGGGAGCCGTGAGCGCCACTTTTGGCATCGACCAAAGCCTCCATCTTTTGGAAAGGTCAACGTCAACGACACTACAGAAAGGGCCTTGATTGCCGCCACTTGCTGCCCGACTATACGCACGACTCCTCTCATACACGCCCAGTGAGGACTTCATCATGTTGCGGCAGGCTCTTGGGCGTTCAGCGTGGCGCGCCGGTCGGCAGGCCACTGTCGCCGGCCGTTGCCTCTCGACTACCGCCCCCCGGAAGGCCGAGGTTGAGCTCACAATTGGTGAGAACAGAGCCAATTGCCGATATGCCGAATCACTTTGCTAACTGAAGGAACAGATGGAAAGAAGGTGTCAATAGAAGGTATGGGCGACTAGTGGCTCCGGAGACCAGGGGAGTGACTAACTCGACGTGTAGCTGGTTCCGCCCTGATCCAAGCATGCGAAAAGGCCGGTGTCACCATCCCAAGGTACGTGAGCCCATAACACCGCAAGCGCCATTGTTACTAACCATTTGTATCTAGATACTGCTACCACGAGTACGTCCTTGACCGATAGCAGACCTGTGCCGACACGGGGGCGCGACGACTGACAATGTGATATAGGAAGCTTATGATCGCCGGTAACTGCCGTATGTGTCTTGTCGAAGTCGAGAGAGCGCCCAAGCCAGTAGCATCCTGCGCATGGCCAGTACAACCTGGAATGGTGGTGAAGACAAATTCGCCCCTAACACACAAGGCACGAGAGGGTGTCATGGAGTTCTTGCTCGCAAACCATCCCCTGGACTGCCCCATTTGCGACCAGGGTGGCGAGTGCGATCTGCAGGATCAGTCGATGCGATATGGCGGCGACCGTGGCCGGTTCCACGAGGTTGGAGGAAAGCGTGCTATTGAGGACAAGAACATTGGACCCCTGATCAAGACATCCATGAACCGTTGCATTCAGTGCACGAGGTGTGTCCGGTTCGCCAACGACATCGCCGGTGCCACCGAGCTGGGTTCGACTGGCCGTGGAAACGACTTGCAGATCGGTACCTACCTCGAGAAGAACCTGGATTCGGAGTTGTCTGGAAACGTTATCGATCTCTGCCCCGTCGGAGCTCTCCTTTCGAAGCCATATGCTTTCCGAGCAAGGCCTTGGGAGTTGAAGAAGACCGAGTCTATCGACGTTTTGGATGGCATGTGCTCCAACATCCGCGTGGACTCTCGCGGTCTGGAGGTTATGCGTGTCGTTCCCAGACTGAACGACGATGTTAACGAGGAGTGGATCAACGACAAGACCCGTTTTGCCTGCGACGGTCTCAAGACCCAGCGTCTTACCATCCCTCTGGTTCGCCGGGAAGGAAAGTTTGAGCCCGCCTCATGGGAGCAGGCCCTGACCGAGATCTCTCAGGCATACCAGGTTCTGGCTCCCAAGGGCAACGAGTTCAAGGCTATCGCTGGTGCTCTCACTGAGGTCGAGTCGCTTGTGGTTATGAAGGACCTTGCCAACAAGCTTGGCTCGGACAACCTTGCCCTGGATACTCCTACCGGTAGCCAGCCGATTGCTCATGGTGTTGATGTGCGGTCCAACTACACATTCAACTCCAGGATATGGGGTATCGAGGAGGCTGATGCCATGCTCCTGGTTGGCACCAACCCCAAGACTGAGGCCTCCGTCATGAACGCCCGTATCAGGAAGCAATGGCTCCGCTCCGACTTGGAGATCGGTGTCGTTGGCGAGCCTTGGGCGGACTCTACCTTTGAGTTTGAGCCCCTTGGTGCTGACATCGCTGCCTTGAAGAAGGCCCTGTCTGGACCCTTTGGCAAGAAGCTGCAGTCTGCCAAGAGACCAATGATCATTGTTGGCTCTGGCGTCACGGATCACCCTGATGCCAAGGCTTTCTACGAGGTCATCGGTAACTTCGTGGACAAGCACGCCAACTTCCATACTGAGGAGTGGAACGGCTACAACGTTCTTCAGCGTGAGGCTTCCCGCGCTGGTGCTTTCGAGGTCGGCTTCACCACCCCCTCCGCCGAGGTTGCCAACACCAAGCCCAAGTTTGTCTGGCTTCTCGGTGCTGATGAGATCAACGTCGATGAGATCCCCAAGGACGCCTTCATCGTCTACCAGGGCCACCACGGTGACAAGGGTGCTTCCATCGCCGATGTTGTCCTTCCCGGTGCCGCTTACACCGAAAAGGCCGGCACTTACGTCAACACTGAGGGTCGTGTTCAGATGACCCGTGCCGCCACAGGTCTCCCCGGCGCCTCCAGGACGGACTGGAAGATTATCCGGGCCGCCTCTGAGTTCCTGGGTGCTCCTTTGCCTTATGATGATGTTTCCCAGGTTCGCGAGAGGATGTATGAGATCAGCCCTGCGCTCGTCTCTTACGATGTTGTTGAGCCTGCTTCGCTCAGCAAGCTCAGCAAGGTCCAACTCGTGGACCAGAACAAGGGATCCAAGCCCACTGGTGCACCGCTCAAGAAGGTCATCGACAATTTCTACTTTACTGATGTTATTTCAAGAAGGTACGTCGCTGTCATTTCACCGTGATCAACTCTGCATGACCATAGTTACTAATTCATACTTCTAGCTCACCGACAATGGCCCGCTGCTCAGCTGCTAAGGCGACCGGAGACCCAAGGACGAACCTCATGGCGCCTGGCATCGAGGACGACAAGCCGATGGGCCAGGTCGCGTACGGTGTTTAGAATGTCGCAGATGAATGGAAGCGGAAGAGGAATTAGCATTACCTATGGGATGTATTTAAGCCTGTACAAGATAATACCTAAAGAGAAACGTTCCAAAATTTGGCGTCATCGTTGGGTTCACATGGGAAGTTATACTTCAATCGTAGTAGCTCTGCCTGCCTGGGTAGGTTGTATAACATGGCACTATCATGTAAGATGCCCAAAGTCAAGCTACTTACACGTGCATATGATGTTGAATGTGTCTTGTTTATTACATGGTACCTCTAGCTGAGGTAGTCATTTCCAGACTTTGGCATAATTAGCACTGGAATGATTTATGCATACTCCACACCAGCTTAATCCATCTACCCGCCCGCAGAACGTCACCGGGTAAAGCCGCAGTAGCAATAATTCCTGCCTGAGGCATCCACCCTCAAAATTGCCGAAACTCCAAACCTGCAAGTGCAACACTCCAAGAGATCCGGATAGCTCGAGTACCTCACCAATTGAGCGGCCCCGTTTCTTTTCCTCCGTCATCGCCAATTCAACCTCACCCCCCTCCCGCTCTCTTTTTTTTTTCGAACCAGTTACCATGCTGTCGAGACAAGTCCTCCGCTCGATGCGGTCCGCCGCTCCCCGTATGTCGCAGCCGACTCGGGCCTTCGCTTCGGCCACCGACTCCGTCAAGCCCCCCGTCGCCGTCTACGGTCTCGACGGTACCTATGCCACCGCTCTGGTACGACCTTCCCCTACCAGACTACCCCTACTCAGTCTACGAACCCGAATATCCTCCGTCTAGCTAGCTCGCACCTCCTCCCCATCACGAAATCAACAAATCGCGCTCGTCCCCCAAGTTACCATTTAACTAACATCTTCTCCCTCCTCCCCCCACAGTACACCGCCGCCGTGAAGTCCTCGACGCTCGACCAGACCGCCAAGTCCCTCTCCTCGCTGTCCGCCATCTTCACCAAGGACCCCAAGCTGTCGGCGATCCTGCACGCCCCGACCCTGTCTGCCAGCGACAAGAGCCAGATCGTGGCGGAGCTCGAGAAGGCGGCCTCGGTGCCCGCCGGCGACAAGACGGTCAAGAACTTTCTCAGCACCCTGGCCGAGAACAACCGCCTCGCCATCCTCTCGGGCGTCTGCGAGAAGTTCAACGTGCTCATGGCCGCGAGCAAGGGCGAGGTCGAGGTCGTGGTCACCAGCGCCGAGAAGCTGGACAACAAGACGCTGAACCGCTTGGAGGGCGCCGTCAGCAAGAGCGCTTACGTCGGCCAGGGGAAGAAGCTGAAGGTTACCAACAAGGTGAGTTTTTTTCTTTGGAGGAGGAGGCAAGGGGGGATCGGAGTTTAGCAGACCAGAGGTGCTAACATGCTGGGGAAATGAATAGGTCAACCCTGAGATCATTGGTGGACTCGTTGTCGAGATCGGTGACCGGACCATCGACCTCTCTGTTTCGGGCAGGGTCGCCCGCATGAACAAGCTCCTCCAGGATGCTCTGTAAATCTGATCTACTCGTGATGGAGGGAAGGGGGAATGATGGACTGTATGGGTATAGTTGGCCAAGAGCTTGGCTTTGGACGGGCTGGGTTATTGGGGACGATGATGAGATGAGGAAGCAGTTTGATATAGGCTGCGTCGGGAGACCTGTGTATAAGAACGTGAATTAAGATATCACTTTGCTATTTTTCCCGAGTCTTGATAGCCATTGATTCCGCGTCTATTGCTCTGGTTCTCTATGCTCTGTGTATGGCGTTGCAAGGAAGCTGGGGCGGACGTATTGTTTGGGCGAAGGACCATCTTGGGGAACAGAGCCAGTTCATACTCATGGCGAAGGAAAGCATAGATATCCATCAGGAATGACCCAGTACCGGCTCCATGCTTGAGGACGATGAAAACTGCAGTCTTTTTCCTTAATAGAGGCCGCACAACAAACGGTAGTAGTTGTAGTAGTTTCTACAATGCAGAAATGCAACGAAAGCAAAGTACATAAAGCCCATGCCTCTTCCAGTATTCGTGAGGCCGCATTCCGTTGCAATCATGGTATCCCCTGCACAAACTCAACAGGCCTGTTATCGACGAGCTCCAGACGCCCCAAAAACCCATAATCCAATACTCCAACACACCATAATACATGAGACAGACCGTAACGTAACAAGCACTTCGACCACTCAGTCGCTCCGCAACATACTGTCCACCAGATCACCGAGAGGACCCCAGTAATCCTTCCCACTGGCAAGATGATGCTCGTCGATGAACAGCACATACTGCTTGAAGCTGGTGTTGAGGTGAGGTTCTAGACCCAGCTCGCGGATGACGGGGTAGTGGTGACAGTAGATGTGGGCGTAGACGCGGTACATGCGCTTGAAGATCTGGCGGACCAGAGGAGGGAAGGTCTTCGGGAAAGGGACACCTGCGGATACCAACAAATCAGCTATGTCTGCTTCCTCCAGCATGAACGGGTGATCGAGCTCTTACCGATTCGGCTGGGCAGCATCGTCTCGTTGTCAATGGTAGCTTGGACCCAGGTCATCAGCTGCTCGATATAAGCCGGCGCCGCCATCTTGGTCGGTTTCTTGTAGTTCTCGTTGTCCTGCCAGAGATACTCGAACCTATTTTCCTAGCATTAGTCCATCTCTCAGCACTCCAGAACCAGTTGAAAGATATCCTTACTCATCCGTAGCCTTCATCTCAGGACACGTCTGGGGCGAGCAGAACTCCGTAATGGCACCGTACAACAGATTGATCTGGTTGTAGAAATCCACCATGTTGACGGCCAACCACTCGTTCTCATCCTCGCCCTCGGGTAGCTTGACCACCTTCCTCAGACTCCCACCACCAAGCGTCGCCTCGGCATATTGGCGGAGTTGGTACGAGGTGGCGCCCCCTCCTTTGCCCGCCGTGCGCGGTCGAAATTGGTTTCGGGTTCGTCCCTGACTGTAGGTATTGAATAAGCCTGCTGTCTTCTCGATATCGCTCGTGTCGGGCCGCGAGTTGACGGTCACAGCCGTGGGTGGTACGGCAGGTGACTCCGTGGCGGTTGGAGCCATGGGGACGAAGAAGGGCATAGTGGGTAACCAGGGCATTGGGAAGGGAGAGGAGGATGATGGACTCGCGGCAGAGAAGCTAGGGAACGGGTAGTGTAGACTCACACTTGGGTGAGAAATCCACTCATTATGTCTGAGGTGAGAGAGCGTATGGCGCTCCTGGGGTTATTGTATGCTGGGGAATGCCACTGTTGGCTCGGCGAGGAGTGTCAACAATGCTTGATCGACGGTAGATTCGTTGGAATGTTCAAGCTCCAACGGAGCGGTTGACTGTTTGGTATTTCGAGGTCTCAGATGGACATGAATATTGATTACATGTACTCTGGAGATGTAGTCGCCAAGAATGTAAGTCGCGATGCGACGCAAGGGTCTAAATGATCGAAGTCACAATTGGGGTTGTTTACCGGGGCAACCAGCGTCATGTAATGGTGGGGTTCTCCAACGTGAGTTCCAGGTTCACTGGTCTGTGCCCCCATCCCTATGGCTCAGGGACCATTTCCATTAGTGGCATGTACCAAAGCATTAGGTACGTACCTACCCACCTCAAGACCTTGAACCAAACTTTACTGTGATGTTCGTCAGACTCCGGAGTGGCCAAGCAAGATATCAAAAGCAAGAAAGGGTCTATTTTCTAGGTATTCTAGGTTCTAGTAGCTTTATCGCCTTTTGGACCCCTACGTAATGACGGCGACAGGGTCGAACGCCTCGCGCCTGCTATGAGTACAATGCCTGCTTCCTTCTCGATTCACCAAGTATATCCTGCGTCCACCTTTGGAGTATCCCCTTTCACGTATCATTAATAAATGTGACATCTGGTTCGCAGCCAGGTTCCTACTCCGGTCTAGCCTCGATCTCGTCGGCGGAAGTGTACCACTCCTCATCCCGCTCGGTGCTAACACGCTCGAGCTGATCGGTGATGTACTTGTGCATGTGTGCATCCGCCTCGGCCCGCTCCTTGGCTCTGGCAGGATCATCCAGCATGACCGAGCTAGCGCCCACTGACGACCTGCGAGGGGTGTAGGCACCATCGTCCTCCTCATCATCGGTGCCGGCACTAAAGTCACTGCGCACAGCCAATGATCGCGCAGTTGACGACCGGCGAAGGCGCGGCATACCAGCAGTGCGTGGGGTCTGAACACCAGACTTGGAGTTGCTGTGGCGCGAGAAGGTGTCATCAAAGTAGTGCATCATGCCCACAGAGGGGGTTCGAGGTGTCTGAGGAAGACGGCAGCTCACACTGTATTAAGGTTAGTTCAGAACTCAGTGGAATGGGAACTGGATGAAGTCTTACCCAGTGTCATGGATCATACGCGCAATCAAGCCTGTCCATCCGCACTGATGAGTGGCGCCAAGACCACGGCCGTTGTCGCCATCGAAAAACTCGTAGAACCAAAGATAGTCCTTCCAATTGGGGTCAAAATCGAGCAGATCGCTACCGCCATTGATGCTTCGTCTTCCATCGTCGCCACGGGCGAACAGGTGCTGAAGCCGGTGCTGGATTTCCTCCGACACATGGCCAAGGTGCATGTAGTCGCCGGAGCCAACGGGACACTCTACCTGCAGTTCCTGTCCGTAGAATAGGTAGAAGCGCTGTAGGGACTCAACGAGCAAGAAATTGACGCAGAGCCAGATGGGTCCACGCCAGTTGCTGTTGCCGCCGAACAGCCCGCTGTCCGAGTCTCCAGGGACATAGCCAACAGAGAAGGTCTGCCCGTTTACTTCCATCGAATAGGGGTGCTTCTCGTGGTACTTGGAGAGTGATCGGATGCCGTGAGGACTGAAGAACTCGTCCTCGTCCAGCATGCGCTTGAGAATCTTCTCCAACCTATCCTTGCTGACGAGAGAAAGAAGGATACGGTTGCCCTTACCCCTCTTGTTGATGCTGTGCATTGTCCGCTCGGCGACATCGGCCTTGTTCTTCATGAACCATTCCACCCGCTTCTTGAAGTTGGGTAACTTGTTGATCAGCTCCGGCTCCAGAGTAGAGGTGGCATAGAGCGGAATGAGGCCCACAAGAGAGCGCACGGGGAGTTGCTGGATCCATGGGCCACCCCATGAAATGGCGTCGTAGTAGAAGCCGTCTTCCTCGTTCCACAGGGACTTCTCGTCCTGTTGACCAGTTCTGAACGTCATGGCATCGCTGATGAGGATAAAGTGCTCAAAGAACTTGGACGCAATGTCCTCGTATGTCCGACGATACTTGGCCAGCTCGAGAGCAATATTGAGCATGTTGAGACAGTAAAAGGCCATCCAGCCAGTGCTGTCGGCCTGCTCCAGGCTTCCTCCGGTCGGGAGCGGCTCTGAACGGTTGAACAAACCAATGTTGTCCAATCCAAGGAAACCACCCTCGAAGACGTTTTTGCCTTCCACATCCTTCCGGTTCACCCACCAGGTGAAGTTGAGTAGCAGCTTCTGGAACACTCGCTCCAAGAAGTCGAGGTCTTGTCTTCCATACAGTTTACGCTCAATCTTGAAGACACGGAACGTAGCCCAGGCATGGACAGGCGGGTTCACGTCGCTGAAGTTCCATTCGTACGCCGGGAGCTGGCCATTGGGATGACAGTACCACTCACGAGTGAACAAGTCGAGCTGCTTCTTTGCAAACTCCGGGTCAATCATGGCAAGGGTGATGCAGTGGAAACTGGTATCCCACGCTGCAAAGAATGGGTACTCCCAAGAATCCGGCATGGACAGGATGTCGTCACAGTGCAGATGTTTCCAGGCCTGATTCCGTATCCCCTTCCGACTCGGTGGTGGTGGCGGCTGGGTTGGATCGCCGTTTGCCCATTGGTCCCAAATGAAGAGATAATGTTGCTTGCACCACATCATGCCGGCAAATGCCTGCCGCTGGATGGAGCGAAGGTCATCATTCATCGGGAGAGGGCTGATACGGTAGTAGAACTCGTCCGCCTCTTCCCTCTTGCGCTCGATCAACTCGTCAAACTCGTCCTCGTCGAGATAGGGGTCGTCCTTCTTGGTGAAGCGGAAGCGGACCACGGCGCACTCCCCAGGGGCAACACCACCTCCCTCATTGAAGGGGAACCAAGCAGCACACTTGGTGCCCTTCTTGGCAGGGTTTACCGCGTCTTTCTCGCCGTCGATGATGTAACGATGGAAGGCGTCCTTGACATATGGTTGCTTGTTGGGCACGCCGTACAGCAGATCGGTGTTGGTGTCGTTCTCGGTGAAGACCAGCTCGGGATTGACATCCTCGCCACTGGGGCCAACGCCGGGCGAGGGAGAAAGCACGACATAGCGGTTTCCAAGAGAGTGATGCGTCGACTTGGCCACGTTCTCTTCGCCATGCTGCTGTATGGACGGCTTCATGTCCTCGGGCTCCCGACCCCATGCCCAGGTATTGCGGAACCACACTTGAGGCACGATATGGATTGGCGCAGGCTCCGGGCCACGGTTCCAAGCAGTGACACGGAAAAGCATCTCCTCTGGGTCTTCATCATCCTTGGCCGTCTCAATGAAGATATCCCAGTACCGGTCCTCGTCAAAGATACCGGTATCAGTAAGCTGGTACTCCTTGTCTTGCTTCCCTCTCCTGGCGTTTTCTTTCAGGAGATCTTCGTAGGGAAAAGCCTTCTGGGGATACTTGTACAGATATTTCATGTAGGAGTGTGTGGGCGTGTTGTCGACATGGAAGTGGGCCTCCTTGATACTTTCACCATGGTTGCCTTGGGGGTTGGAGAGACCAAACAGCCTCTCCTTGATGAAGGGGTCCTGTTCATTCCAGAAAGAAAAGGCTATGTTCTGGAGGCCATGGGTGTCGCAGACACCAGCAATGCCGTCTTCGCCCCATCGGTAGGCACGAGATCGAGCATGTTCGTGAGGGAAATCTGCGGATTATCCAGGTCAGTTTTACTCATTTCAGTCCCGCCGAAGAGCCATTGGACTATGCACTTACTGCTCCAGGCATCGCCATCGGCACTGTAGTCCTCCCGTACTGTGGTTGCAACGTCAGTCACCGCATAAGCGAGGAGCTGCATGGCTGAAGCATACCGGTAGCCCATTGCCTTTCAGCAACATAAGGACCCCACTTCTTCCAGTACTTGACCCGATCGCGGTCCTCTTTCAGGCGCTTTTCCTCCTCGGTGAGGTATTCGTGGCCGTCGAATACAACCATGTCTGCGGCTGGTATGTAGGGAACTGGTTGGGGTCGTAGTGATTAAGGTGTGGTAGAGGAACAGAGAGAGGATCGTCCCGAGATGTTTACAGTAGGGGCGGGAGGCAGTAGATGGCTGATGGACGAACGCGGATTGGACGATGTAACCAGCCCGAAAAAGCAGGATATTCAGGAACGAGAAAGTAAGCAAAGAAGTTAGCAAACAAGCTAGTGCGATAACCGGTGGCGGCTTAGCAACGGTATTATCTCCTGTGCCTTTTGAGAAAAGGGAAACCGTTCGGGGAATATTGCTACTGTAATGACGGTGCAGGTACGCTACGTCCAAAGACACCAAGACAGAGGGACGGCAGCTGTGTTGGTTGGCTCGGGCCATTCTTTCCAGCAGGAGTTAGACGCAAAGAGGGACGCAGAACTCGATGCGGGAATGACGTCAATATCATGTACAGGGGTTAAGTTTACCGACATTTCACACAATCTAGCCCCTCAGTGACATCCTCACCCAGGTCAATTGGGGATTTAGCGCCCTGTGGACAAACAGCAACTGCGGATTTGTACTAGTCTATCCACCATTGCACTGGGGGACGCTTGCTTGCTCGCCAAAATGCTCGCTACCTAAAACCTTTGCCTCGTATCATGTATGACATCCCTCAAGCGCAACTGACCGATAATGCGATCGAAAGTCCAATGTGCGCCTGACGCTTTCGAGAAAAATGAGTTTCTAGCAACAACTCTCAAGTCTTCAACTGGTTACTCCATGAAGCCCACGCATATGTTGTCCGTATGTAACTCCGCAGCTTGACCCCAGCGATCCTAAGGAGGGCTCCCGGTGACTGAGCAGGCCGATTACACTGCCGTGCCTGGTGTTCTTTTTTCCCGACAAAAACTGTCACAAAGATTATATAGCCTTCTTCAGGTATGGTAGCTACCCACGCGGGTTTGCGAGCTCTGTAATGCTATAAATCCTCGTCGGGCAGAGCTGGGGTAGGTCATGGGAGCCCACCGATAATGCCGTGTCCATCTGCACAATTGTGAGGGCATTGGCGGTTGAATGCCGTCATAAGAGCCAAAGGTGGACAAGCAAGCCATTCCAAACTCCAGGCCCAGGAAGAACAGTGCCACGAAACCGCTGGAGTTATGCATCAAACCACCAACAAGGCCCAGCAGGATGCGAAGAGGGTTCGAGGCAGAAATAGTCTCCTATAGTTTTGCCTTTACTGATTTGATCGAAGCGCTTGCCTCCTCGTTTACCACCACCTCTCCGGTTTTCTCGCCGTAGCCGAAGAAGATGACCTGGACAGTCAAGTCATCGCTGTAACATAGTCAGCGACATGCCTTGTTGGAACTAAAGGAGACGAGTACTCACCGATATCTCCTGGAGAAGGGCGAGGGTAGTGTAAGCAATGCGGACACCTGCTCCTTGTTCTTGCCGCCCAGAGCGTTACGAATTAAGTGCGTGGCCACGTTCTTGTCCTCAACGACGAATCGGCCATCCTCCGTCTTGGAGCCCCATTGCTCGACACGGATAGGAGTCTTTGAACCGTCCTTGCCTTTCCCGGTGCTGGCCTCAACCGGTAGATTATCCTTACTAGAACCAAACACCTTGTTCCAGACAGAGTCAAACTGCGTATTTGACGAAACCCGTCCTTGTGTCTCGATCCACTTGCCCACCAAGCCAACAACCTCCTCATCGGTCAGCATCTCCCAAAGACCATCCGTGGCCATTACCACAAAGTCACCCTTCTCGGGGTTCATCTGCGTAGTTGTGACGACGGGCTCGGCAGTAACGTATGGCGGCGTCTTGAGCAACGGCGACTGACTTCTGGCGAAGAATTGCTTCTTGAGCACCTCCACCACATCCCGCGTCCACTTATATGTTGCATCTCCGAACGCCCGGGTGGGTTCTAGTCCCCCTAGAACCCGGCCATTTCTGACGACATGCTCCTCGCCAGGGTGAAGCTTCCGTAACCGGGCTGCCTCATCAGGATTACTGCCGGTCTGATCAGTGGAGAGTCTCATCGCCGCCCATTTGCCTGACTCTGATCGCCGACCAAGCACGGCTCGGGAGTCACCAGTGCAGGCCACGCGAAGAAGCTTTGTCCGCGTGTCGTAGAACGATAGTAGGGCACACGAGCCAGATAAGGCTGGGGCAAGCAATTCTGCAGCCACGACCCTATTGTTGGCCTTGAGGACCTTCTGGACGCTCTGATTAACAATCTCATCATCCAATTTGACAAAACCAGTCTTGATCGCGGACTCGATGACATTGTTTGGGGGAACCATTCCATTCGAAGCCATGTATGTATCGTTTAGCTCTCGGGCGACGAAGTTGATAAGGGTTTGGCGAAGTTTGGCTGACGTTGTCCATCCACTGTATTGAACGAGTCAGCTTGAAATGATACCATGTGAGTATCAGATGTGAAGAATAACATACGAATGACCATCAAACACACCCCAAAACATCCAGTCGTCGATGGCATTGGGCTCGGCCTTGCTGGGAACCTCGATGATCTTCTCGGCGTGGTCATCCTCTATGGGATCATTGCTGGGCAACTGCACGAAGTCGTATCTCACAACACCCTTCCCGCGGTTTACGAACAACGACTGCTCGTTTTTGCGCAGCTTTTGTGTGGATTGCTCCGGCGTGAGCATCTCCAGCACCTTCCGTCCCTCGTCGTCCGTAGTCTTCGAAATTGGTCCTTCACCGGCGAACGTCCCAGTATGGAGTTCATCTGCCCCTATGATCAGAACATTTCGCACAGGTCCGGCCTTGTCGCCCGCTGGGTTGCCGCCAGAGTATGCTCGAGATATGGCCTGGCTGGCATCGGCGCCATTGCCAGCAGCGGAGTACTGCCATGCTCCATAACCCACCAAAGCAGACGCGATGGCGAGCGAAGCTCTGCGATAATACATCGAAGACCGCAAAGGATCTCCTAAGGCATATTCTGGTCGCCGAAATCTGCTGTTGTTGTTGGATGATGATGAGAGGTAGCGCGATGCTGCGACTGGCTGGACAATGGAGACTCGGCGGCTGTTCCGGCACAAGCCACGGATAGTGCACTGTAGGGAAGTCCGCAGGGCTCTGGCAGCTGCTCGACGCATTGCGAGATTGTGCCGCGTTGATGGTCTCCGAATGAGACAATCGAAGCTGGAGTTCTATCTTCCAGAATCAATCATAGCGTGGAGGAACAGATACCGCGGGAGAGTTGGGAAGGGTGCAAGATACAGTGCGATGTCACTGTGTCTGGAACTCAGCAATGTAAAGTCCGTGCTACTTTGAATGAACAAACAACAACCTTCCCTGGTCACGCGAATATATTGAACCGTACCTAAAGGATTGACTTGGAGTAGCAAGTATATTACAGGTTATTTTGTGATTGTTGAGGAGTATATTTGAATATGCGCGCAGAGAGCCAAGACTGCAGGTTACACTGTCCGTCACATGCATCGTAACTGCGCCAAGGTTACCTTCAGCTTATCGGTTATCGTAACATGCCCCTACCTTAAGGTCTCCTCATGTAAGTGCCAGCCTGCCAATGGGTAACTTACTTTACACAAGACCGGTCAAAGAGCTTCACGATAACTCAACGCATCACTTTGGATCGGCGCAGGCTCATTTCATCAGCCGAAACCATGGATGATAATTCCCAGCCGTTTCCTGCACCGGCACAGCCCGCTCAGATGACACCTACACTATTCCAAAGCTTTAACGACTATCCATGGGTCAAGGACCGGCAATTCCTTGTGAGTTTGACATTGTGTGAGGGAAATCTTAAGATATTAATACGCCAATAGCAAGGTCTAGCAGCCATGCTAGGAAACCTTATGCCCAGTGCTGATATGCAACGGGCAACTGCCACTAGTCTACAAGCCCGCATTTGGTGGTTTCGCAGCAAGCAGGGCATTGAGATCAGCCCGGACTCGTATACCGCTTATCTAGAATCCCATCCAGATGCTGCCACTCCAGAACCGGCCATTCTAGCCAGGATAGAAGATGTTCAGCGCCGTATGGGCATGAAGAGTGCTTCGTCTCTGCCCTCGTGGCAGGTTCATGCACCAAGAGCCGACCTCGGGGTGAAAGCGGCTGATGCAATGGATCATTTGGGAGGTGCCGTGGGAGATGACGCAGACGCGCCATATCCTGAGCACTTCAGGGCCATAATTGAGGCAGTTACGACGGGGAAGCCAGTCGAAGGAATCAAAGAGATTCCAAACACTGTTGTTAGATTACCTGGCATTTCGCCAGTGGGCAAGATGCAGGCTCCCAAGAAACCTTGGGAGAGAAGCCAACCTGGCCAAGAGGAAATCCAGACGGCCGCCTTACCCAAGGATTGTCTAGATCCAGAGTTTCCACCTGTTGACGAAGCTGAATTGGGAGACAGCCAACCACAAAAAGGAGTTACCGCTTAAGAGTGCTACTAGACCAATGTAATGACCCTGAAGCGCCAGGCTTGATTATCATAAGTTCCTCAATCTACTCATCTAAGCATGTCAATGATGGTATCATATTTGAGTAAACTAGTCTGCAGATTCAAACTTTCGCATGGTGAGATTCTGAAGCGGGTTTTAAACAAGACCAAGCACCATGGGGATTATAGGGTAGGCGTTGAGACACTGCATGAGGAGGAGCAGCCGATCCTGTCCACTAGTCGTACATCTGGCGCTATCGATAACGGTGCGCATCACTTCCCCAAGTACATGGTTTTCTTCCACTTTTCTGATTGGCTATGATCAAGCGATCTCCACCAGAGATTTGGACGACAACGATTCCGGCTCGTGAGGAAGGGTGTGAACGTTCGTCTTCCGCGACCGCTACCCTGCCAACACAGACAAGATGAGTGTCCCACGAGCGCGGATATTGGATCTTATGAAGGTCTGAAACGTATTGCCCCTGATCTTCCAGGTCTACGACTCGCTAACCCAGCTACAGGTTCGGTGCCAGGTCTTCTCGACAACCTTCAACCCGGAGGGCATCCGGACGGGCAATAAGATCCTCAGGCAGAGATTGAGAGGTCCGGCCCTTGCCTCATATTACCCACGGAAGGTTTCGACCGTGCGCGATTTGCAGCGGGAGTTCAAGTCTTGGGAGTTGATCACAGATGATGAGGAGCAGGATGACAGATTAGAACACATTGCTGGGTACGTCTGAGCACTGCTAGGGAGATATAAAGCTTCGTCTTGCTGACATGCTGTTTACAGGCTGAAAGCACGCGGAAAGGGAGCGCCGAAGAAGAAGAAAGGACCACCGGCGCCAACGGGTAAGGCTCGTCCCGTCTGTTTTCTCCAACGCAATCGCTAACGCATGGATATAGAGAAGAAGGGGAAGAGGTAAACCGACGGAAGAGGCGAAGGAAATGTACAACACATGTGATATACTTTGACAACACGAACAATATACCCGATACAACCCACGACACGCCACTGGAGTCTATGGCGGTGATCTCGTTGTCAAGAGCATCTCCGTTTCACTAGTGAACCTAGTCTCCTACAGGCAACCTCTCGCCTTTCGGCGTGCTGCGTCGTCGCTTTGTGAGCTGAGTGCCCTTCATGTTTTTGCCTGATCGGCTGGTTTCTGATCCTGTGGTACAAAGACATGAGTCGCTGGACCGTAGTCAACGGTCTAGGTAACAGTAAAACCTAGCTGCGTGCCGTTGAAGGAGCTGGTCTGATTCTCGCTCTGTCTCTAAACTAGGAACCCGTTATCGAGCATAGGTATGTATCTTTTGACTTCCTCAGTCACTAAAACCACGGCTGCCTCATGAAACCAGCACTGGGACTGCAAAGCGCTTTCGTTCCGGTAGATATTTTCAATCGGCAAAAGTTCCTTTCCCGGCAGTGACAAGGCACAATTCTCTGATTATTGTCGAGCGCGGGGAGAAGCAGGGCTCAATAGGTAGTCTTCGAAACACACCGGCAAGTGCAGGTTGCATGTTGTTCACCTGTAGCAGCTTGGCCCCTGATTGCTGAAGAGATATATTGCTGAAACTGGGGGTCATTGTTCTATATAAGCTTCAATTGTCTCGGCTGATGTCCGTCCGGTCGGTATGGGTTCCTTGTCCACTGCTTCAGAAACAGCAAGAACGACGGGCTACGGCCGGGTAGGTTGGTTCCCGAGGCTTCAGGTGCGTGCACTATCTGATTCACTACCGGTACCGGACTTTTACAGTTCGCCCTAAGATGTAATGATTCTCATATTCCCTCAACCTTGACAGACTCAAATAATCCGAATCAAAACTGTCAGCCTGCCCTGTACCGTATGGCCAGTCTGGAATTAAGTGATCATCCGAGTTGTTGGTAGTCACTGAGCACCTGACCTCGACCAACCAGGAGCAACTGCACTCTCGTTTCCCGCGTTCCCAGCTGTCAGTAGAGTCGCTTCCAATTGAGTCTCTCGGGCTCAAATTTGGACGCTAACCTGCAGTCATCGACGACCGCCCGGGACCATCACGACGTACAACAAAAGCAAACACTAGGCCGACTCTTGAACTTTCCATCGCCTATCAACACCACAGCTCCGTTAACCAACCAACTCTTCCCTTCGCAACCTACTTTATATCACCTAAGCCTCCTCCCAATCGTTCTTTCTTTGGCAATCGACCAGTTATCCTCGTTTCAAACAGGATCTGCACCTACCTGACATCGGATTTTATCATCTGCGCGCCCGGCTCTCTTCTGCCTGCTACCTCGTCGTGTTCGTCCAACATCTGTGCTTGATCTTTCACCAAACCACTTCGCAACTGTGCAACAATCTAATCACTTGATACATCCAAACAAGATCATATTTGCTTGCAACTGTCGACGGGTTTAATACTGCTGCGTCTGGACCAGCTGATCGCTTGCCAACCAAAAGGCATCACCATGTCGACCACAGCGTCAACCGGCTCGCCGCCAGAGCGTCGTCCTTCCGGATTCAAGCACTTCCCGCAGGATGAAAACTCGAAGCACCCTGACGAGGATAGAGTCCACATTGTTCAGGTAAGGATTTCTCTCGAATTTGGCCAAGTCTTTTCACTTCGTCTCCCCTCTCACTTGTCTTATGAAATCAGCAGAGACTGTCTGACGCTCACCCCCTCACAGGATATGGCAACAGAATTATCGTTGAAGAAGTCAGTCTCCGCTCTGTCTACCTCCAAGCTGGCCAACCAGAGCAATCCTAAGGTTCGTCTTGCTGTTTGTTGTTTGTCAATTCTACCATGGACTTCTAGCTGATGGTTGCTGCTCGTGACAGAAGTTAAAGACCGACCATCAACCTGCATCCGCGTACCCCATGGATAAGCTACTTGCCAAGCTTAGCGAACAGCAGGCGACACTGCAACAGCAGAATGAAGCATTGATGTCTGCTAATGGTGACTCGTTCTTCTCTCGGGCCATGGAGCGTTCCGACTCGCTTCCCATTAGCCCTGTTGCCGATATGCTGCGTGGCGGAGGCACTGCTACTGCTCGGCCGGCCAGTGTCACTCCTTCCGAGCAGGCGGCAGCGGACGAGGTGGCCCGTCTTAAGCTCCAGCTTGAGCAAGCTCAGAACAAGATCTCACACCTCGAGTCACAGACGAAACTCACCGATAGTGGTCGTGTTACCCCTGTCGGAGGTTCCGCCTCGGAGATGCCCATCCCAGCCATTGGGCTGCCACTGAATCGGCCCTTGTCGTCTAACCCATCCCATGCAGGCATTTCTAGGCTTCCATTCCCCCGTGACGGTGGTTGGCCTAATGTCGACGAAGGCCGTTCAGACGTTCGTGATGCCTTCTCTACTGGTAGCTTCGACCGCTCGAGGACGATCTGGAACAACAGCAAGCCCGCGTACGTCAACACTTTTGCGCAGGCCGCTCCGGTTCCCATGAACACCGCCCCTCAGCCTGTCCCGTGGTGCAATTCACGTGGATCTGTTCCTCCTTTTGATGATGTTACCAGCGGATACTCGTCGGGTGCCGAGTCCTATCGTCAGGATCGGCTAACCCCCGACCCGGATATGATGGGACGTTCCAATGCGCGTCGTGGTAACCGCTTCGACAACCGCTACGGAGGCAATGCCGGCTTCGGTTCTAGTTTCGGTTCTTACAACATGACTGCAAGTGCTTATGACCAAGGTGGCAGTTTCGGCAACAACTCGCAGGGTGGAATGGGTGGCAGTCTAGGCTTGAACGCGTTTCCGCCGTACCAGCAGCAGGATCTGAACTCGATGAGCTCCCCCCTCTCACCTCATGCGTCCGAGTTCAGCTTCCCCACCAAGTCCGATGTATGTCCAAACATGGAATTCTCATTTGTCTCTATTATTCGGACAGATTGTTTTACTGACATTGGAAACCTAGGCTGGCTCCGAAGCGACTACTTTCATGCCATCCACCGAACCTCTCAACTACCGTCGTCTCCTGGATCGTAACGTTACTTGCGACTGGAAGTACATTGTCGACAAGATTGTTTGCAACAATGATCAGCAAGCCTCCATTTTCTTGCAGCAGAAGCTTAAGGTCGGCACCCCAGAGCAGAAGTACGACATTGTTGAGGCCATCGTGGCCCAGGCTTTCCCGCTCATGGTCAATCGGTTCGGCAATTTCTTGGTCCAGCGATGCTTCGAGCATGGTCTTCCCGACCAGGTCATCAAGATTGCGCAAGCCATCCGTGGGAACACCCTCAACCTTTCGATGGATCCATTTGGTTGCCATGTCGTCCAGAAAGCCTTCGACTCGGTTCCTGAGGAATGGAAGGCGTTCTTCGTGAACGAGCTTCTTCGCCGTATCCCGGAGACTGTCATTCACCGCTATGCTTGCCACGTCTGGCAGAAACTGTTTGAGCTGCGCTGGTCGTCCACCCCGCCCCAGATCATGAAGCATGTCAACAAGGCTTTGAAGGGCATGTGGCACGAAGTAGCTCTTGGTGAGACCGGCAGCTTGGTTGTCCAGAACATCTTCGAGAACTGCCTCGAGGAGGACAAGCGCCCCTGCATTGAGGAAGTTCTCGCCAACATCGACATTGTAGCTCACGGCCAGTTCGGAAACTGGTGCATCCAGCACATCTGCGAGCATGGCGCCCCTGGCGACCGAAGCCGGGCCATTGACCATGTCATTCATTTTGCTACCGAGTATAGCATGGATCAGTTTGCGTCCAAGGTCGTCGAGAAGTGCCTGAAGATTAGTGGCCCGGAGTTTCTTGGCCGATACCTTGACCGCGTTTGCGAAGGGCGTATGGATCGTCCGCGTATTCCTCTCATCGATATCGCCAGCGATCAGTACGGTAACTATCTGATCCAGTACATTCTCACCCATGCCAACCCCCAGCACCGCGAGGTTGTTGCTGCCCATATTCGCAAGCACATGGTCTCCCTCCGCGGCTCCAAGTTTGGCTCGCGCGTTGGTATGCTCTGCACCAATCATGCAGTTGCCACGCGTCCTGGCCCTGGAGCCGGTCCTGCTATGGGAAACCGGATGGCTCCTGGTCCTCGTGGATACGGAGGTCCATCCTATCGTTGATCATTCGGCACGTTCGAATACATTTTCAACACCAGCATCATACGGCATTGTACGGAGTTTCGGAATAATTCACATCCATGGAAATAAATCAGCCTAAAGCTTCCTGATTAGGTGGGCACCTGATAACATCGACCTCATGGTGGAAGTGCAGTCATGACAACCTACTTCGAGTGCCCACCTCTACAGTTGTTCGAGTACAACATACCTCTTGTTTTCTTTGATTGTTTCCGTCCATATGTGACGATTGGTTCGCAAGTGGCGATGGCAGTTTCTCCGGTTTTACCATCTTTGATCCGGCTCTTAGGGAGACCATCTTCGTCATTACCTGATTTAATCACACGACATCCTACACTTGGAAGGCTACGACCCGACTCAGTGCTTTGGACAATTCATTGACTATGGATTGATTTTGCCATAAAACACCACAACTCAGCCGGTCTCCGTGAGACCCGAAGCTGGTATATATCCGCAGATCGACGAGCAGTTAATTCACCACTCCTGGATGAGATCGTTTCCACTCCCTTTCACCCCCTATTCCTATCACAGTGTTACTTTTTCTTTTGGCTGAGGAAATAATGCAGGCTTTTGAGGAGGTCTATGGCCGATAAGACGTTGCGTCTCTGTGGTCGCGGATGGAAAGAGCATGACGGACTAGACAAAAAGGGTGATCCAAGGGTTACGGTTTCTTGTGTTATCCTCGCCGACGCGGAGCTTTTTTGTTGTTGGACTTAATGCTTATTGTACCATAAAACTGAAACCTATGCACACTCGGTTCCCGAGCCGCACATGAAACACAGAAGGTGATCAGACTATCTTCTCTTCTGTTCCGACATTGCAGGATTAGAAAGGTTACGAACCATACGTGGGTGGATATAGTGACCATTACAGATAGTTGGACTGAGCAATATATTAACTTGTGGTCATTAAACGTAGGCTCAATTGGTAGACGCGAGCAAACCTAGGAAAATACACGGATCATACAAGAAGAGCCATTATCCCTGAACCAATCACGCAGTCTCAAGAGCTGCAGCTGCACTGCAGAGCCCTTTTGACACTCGGGACATCCCTGATCCACCTTTGCTCCTCCTCTTCATCACCCTTGTATTGCACGCCATCAAACGTCCTACCGGCCCAGCTGTCCTCGAAAGGATGCAGAGCCATCTGCATAACGCGATTCAGCACCTCCCGATCGCCCTCCTTCTCCACCCGTTTGATGATTTCATCCAAGATCCAACCTCTGGGGATGAAGCTGGGGTTCACAGCCTTCATGGCGTGTATCCTGCCCTGCTCAGCCTCCTCGCCCTCACCCCAGTCCTCGATGACGCGCTTCCGCCACTTCTCCAGCCAGTCGGCCACACGTTTCCGCGCTTCCGTCTCGTTGGGCACACCGGTTACTCCCTCTTTGTAGAAGAACCTGGCGGCCTTCTCCTCGCGCGCGGACGGGGTGGCAATCTCGTCTGTTCGCAGGGTCGAGAGACGACGGTAGAAGAGGTTGAAGTCCAGCTCCAACGCCTCCATGGTATCCAGCAGAGCGGAGAAGAGGTCGTCGAAATCGCTCTCCACGAAGGTCTTGAGTCCAATCCTCGCCGTGAAGAGTCTCTTATACTCGGCGTAGAAGACGGCCTTGTATTCCTCCCCGGTCTGGGTGATGAGCTTCTCCGCCCGCTTGATGATGGGGTCGGCTTTGTCCTCCGTGACGCCCTGGTCGACGAAGAATGGGTCGTCGACTTCCGCTCCCGCGCCGAGGAGCTCGCCCAGCGCCTCGCCGAAACGGACCAGATTCCACCAGATGATGGTGGCTTGGTTCTGGTAGCTGTAGCGCAGGAAATGGTCGTCGTGGTTGGGGGTGTAGGCGGGGTTGAAGTTGTCCATGAAGGCGAAGGGGCCGAAGTCCATGGATAATCCGAAGATGGATGTGTTGTCTGTGTTCAGCACGCCGTTCATGAAGCCGTAAGCTTGCCATTTCGCCACAGTCAGGGCATTACGGCGCACAACTTCGCGGTACAGCCTAGTGAAGCGGTTCTCTTCCGCTCCTGCTGGACCTTCGATGTCATCACGCCCAACACCACGATGAGGCTCGGAAGCCTTCTCTGGCTTCTCGACGTTGTCTAATCGGCCTGGGAGCTTGTCCCACCCGCCGAAGACGTCTTCCGCAACATATGTGGCTAGGCGGCGAATGAGCGCACGATCACCCCGGGCGCGGAGAATGTCAAAGTTGCCGAGGCGGAGCCAGCTTTCTGCCATGCGCACAACGATGGCGCCGGGCTCCATTGTCTCTCGTCTGACTCGGCTCTCCGGAAGAAGAGTGAGGGCTAGAGCGCGAGTGGTTGGTATGCCCAGTGCATTGAGGGCTTCTGAGACCACAAATTCACGGATAGAACTTCGTAGGACGGCTTTTCCATCGGCAAATCTGGAATAGGGCGTTATGCCTGCGCCTTTCAGCTGGACCTCGTATTTGTGTCCAGTGGCTGGAATTTTCGCTTCAAAGAGACTGATTGCTCGGCCGTCACCCAGCTGGCCGGCCCATTCACCAAACTGGAATCCACCGTAACATTGTGCCCATGGGTAGCCCTCCCCTTCCATCTTCTCCTCATCCCAGCCCCAGATATGATTCCCCGCTGCTGTCTCACGAAATAGCTCGGTCTTTGCTTCAGAAAGGTCGAGGCCCAGATCACGCATCGCTGCTGGGGAAACAGCAAGGAGTTCTGGGTTGCACTGCCGTTGCGGTCGGACATAGGAATAGACAGCATTGCGAACTTGTCGCGGACCGATCTGGTCCCGGGGGGTCTTATGGGAGGCTGCTGGGGTGGGATACAGAGGATCCGGTGGGAGGGAGGAGGTAAAATGCCATGATTTAGGAAGTTGCTCGAGAGTTACACCCGAGGTGGAGGAGTTCTCGGCCATATTAAAGAAGGTCGCCGATGTAGAGAACGGAGAGAAGGCTGGGAACTGGTTGAGAGATGATCTCGCTAAGTGATTGGCGTGTATTAATGGTCTACAGACCTGGCGAAAAAGCATGAGGTAGGTTAACGGAAAGTGTATACTCCTCTTGGACGGGGAGTACGCGGCTTAAGAAGAGAGATAGCGTCTAGTTTAGGAAAGAACGAAGGACGTTCTTTATGAACATTGAATGGTCCGGAGCTTATGCTTAGCAAGCTGGTTACGCCACTTGCAAATCACAAATGCCGAGGACAATCGAATTCGCGGACTGGTTGTAAGTGCTCCGATGAAGAGGGTTGATGCCGGAGGTAGCTCCGGGTGGCGGAGATGAGCACTGACGTCGTTCTTACCGCTCGGCAGCTTACGTTATCGAGTCCGTCCCGGGTGTACCCGCCTGTCAACCATGCAACTTCCTGAGCCATTCAGACAACTTGAAGTTTGAAAGTCTGTCAACTCTTATACTGCAAACTTGATGGTCCGGATCACATTTATCATTCTGTTGCGGTCATTTTACTTCCCGGCTGTTGATTTCGGAGCAGTTCAAGTTTGACATCGAGGTTATCATCAAGGTCCCTGCATTGCGTCATGCACAGGAGCTATGATGCTCAGGTATTGCGGGGAACCGCAACGGGCAGTCGTGACAGGGGGAGCTGGAGCTTGCTTCGACTACAAATCGACAACCATTGGAATACATAGATGAGCTTGGCATTGAGAGTCCGACCAGTCATTCTACGATACTCTTACGTCTGTTACACGACATCTCATATTCAACCACAATTATTGGGATACAGGCTAGCCAACATGCATTCAATCGCCTCCTACTTTAAGCCAGATGCTTCTGGTGCTGACCCCAAGCAAGCCAGCTTCATCCCAAGCCTGAAGCTGAACGACGGCCATGATATCCCTATGGTAAGCAACAGTAACCATTGGAAGGTTGATGTTCCATTGCTTATGAAGTAAGCTTGCCTATGGCTTAGGCACGAAGGCCAGCAAGACAAAGACCACCAAGTCGGACGACATCATCAACCCGACTGTAGCTGCCATTAAGGCTGGCTATTTCCACCTCGATGGGGCCGAATGTTAGTCTTCCTGTTTACCCAGTACTTTTATGATCATCCGGGTTTCTTGGATCAGGCTTCATGCTATCACATGGTCCCTTGATCGATCTTATGTCTCGTATAAATGAGCGTGTTGAGTGGTGTTAGCTCCTGCTCGTCACAAACATGTCCCCCATACTGTGCCGACGTTTGCTAATTTCCTTTAGCGTACGGTAACGAAGAAGAGCTTGGCGCTGCCATCAAAAAGTCTGGCGTGGCCCGCGAGAGGCTATTCGTAACCACGAAAACCAGCTGTCGTGAGGGAGTAACTATCGAAGAAGCCTTCTCTGCCTCGCTTGCAAAGCTGAAGCTGGACTATGTCGACCTGTATCTGATCCATTCTCCCTTCTGGGCTAAGTCTCCGCAAGACTTACAGCGCGCCTGGGCCGAGATGGAAGCTATCAAGGAGTCTGGCCGAGCCAAGTCCATTGGTGTCAGCAACTATCTGCAAGAACATCTCGAGACCACGCTGCAGACCGCACGAGTGCCACCAGCAGTCAATCAGAGTAGGCCGCCTTTATGTACTTATTTGCAAGTGTCGGACTCTGCTAACGCAACATCCTCTCCATAGTCGAGTATCACCCATATCTGCAGCACGGAGACCTTGTCGACTTCTGCCGTAAGAATGAGATAGCAGTTGAGGCTTACGCGCCCTTGACTGCCGTTACCAAGGCTACGGGTGGCCCGGTGGAGCCCATCTACCAGGTATTGGCGAGGAAGTATGGTGTCTCGGAGGGTGAGATTGCCCTCCGGTGGTGCTTGGACCAGGGAATTATCGCAATCACGACCAGCTCGAACGAGCTGCGGTTGCAGACCTATATGCGGAACATTCCGGCTTTCAAGCTGACGCCCAAGGAAGTAGACGACATCGCAAAGGCTGGGCAAGGCAAGCACTTCCGTGGTTTCTGGGGTGCGCAATTCAGCGATGACGACAGGCGATAGGCGACGGAGCATTTGTGTTGTAGCGTCCGTCCAACCACTTATCACATCGACAACATGATTAGGCTAATATACTGTCACTATATTTTCCCAGATATCGCGCAGTCAGGCACAGAACTTGATGCTACTACAGGAATGACATGGGTACTTATCAGGTCTTTGAGCTCGTGCAACCGGAAGCCCGATCGACGAGACACAAGTCGTACAGTCAGGCAACCTTCGAGACGGGCAAGCAGTAGTCGAATTCGTTCGGTCAGCAAGGTATTGACCCTTCCTGTGAATGTGATCCAATCCTATGCCTCAGGCTCATGACAAAGTTTTCGGCCAAACAGAGACTCCAAGGGCAGCATAAGCTCTGATTATCAAGGTCCTTTCCCTCACCTGAGCATATCCTCTAAATACAACACTCGACACTTGGATAAGGCCCGCTGTGCATGTGGTACAAGATACTATTCGCTGGACAGGGTGCACTGTGATGTGGACCGGTCCGCAGAATGTGGCATGGCGAGTTACTATAGGAGTGACCTGGACTGTATCACCGTAGTATGCTACGATCGGCTCAAAGCTCATCATCGGACTCGGTTTCGCTTCCCTCAGCCGCAGGCGTGGGGTCTGGCTTAGCTGCTGGCTTTGTGGTTTGTCTGGCTCGAGCGAAGGGAAGAGTTCGCGGTGGCGGAGGAGCTTCTGACTTGTTTTGCGACGCTTGCCGAGTATTTGCCGCTGGGGGTTGATCTGTCCTACGAGTAGGTTCGTCATTATCAATATCATCCTCCCCTTCACTAGCTGTCGCCGCTTCATCAGTTGTTCTATCATCCTCTGAATCTTCTTCTCCGTGTCTCTTGTCCACTTCCATCTTCTCAAGGTCGTCATTCGATTCTGGAATCTCCTCTTCTGGTTCGGGCTCGGGTTCCGGTTCAGCAGCTTTACGCTTGGACGTCCTAGATGGCTTGGGCTTGCGGCCTTTCGTAGTCTCGGGTATCTTGGGCTGAGACTGAGATTTCGGCTCGGGCTTGATGAATCCCGATACATCGACATCATTAGCCATGAGCATCCGTTGCTGTTCCCGGATCTTGACCTTCTTCTCGTTCAACAGGTCACGGAACTTCTCCAGAAGCTCCGTCTCGTCCGCCTTCTTGGCCTCGATCAACTCCTCGAGCTGATCCTTTAGCTCGTCGACCGCGTTCTGAAGCTCTTCCACTTTCGTAGTAGCGGCACTTAGGTCTGCCTTGACCTGTTCCTTGGCCTCGACCGCGTTCCCACACCAATCAAAAAGTTCAATGCCTTCATCCTCCCTGTACTTAAGAGTGATGGAGCCAATACGTTGCTAGCCTCAATTCAGTATTATGCAATGATGTACATGCTATGGGTTGGGATATATACCTTGATGCCTGATATGCTCCGTCGGACAATGAGCGTCACAGATTCATCGGGCTCGACATGGGCTGCCGCCTCGATTTCAGGATCAGACTGCCGATCCAGCAACACCTCGGTGAGAATCCTCTCCCACTCGTCCTCGGAACATGGATGCTTCTTCTCTTTCAAGGTAGACACGCGGCTTTGCTTCACTGTGATAATAGGTAAGTCACGGTTTGTCCAACTGATCGAGATGCCGTAAGACAGGGGCGTAAGCCATACTCCCAGGCTAGAGTACAGCATCATTATAGGATCAAGTCTAAGGTCCAAAACAAGGCATACTCACGTTCAGCGACAAATGGTGACAGACCATCCGTGGCGAGCAGCTTAAGGTCCAGGTCCTTCCGTCCGTTTGGCGTGACCTGAATTAGGACATAGCCGCCGTCATCGTCCACACGAGGCACTCGGAGGATGTGTGTCTCCCCCATGGTGCTCGGGTGCTCTGGGTATTAAAGATGAAACGGTGGAAATATTCAAGGGCTCAGTGGTTTTTCCGACTTCAAGCAAGTGCTACGTCAACAGGCGTTCCCGGTCCGGGTAGATTGCGTTAGAGCCCGCAGATGGTCACCCGTTTGGAATGATGGGACGGGACGGGAAGGTGTGGATCTAGCGTTAAACCGTCGGGGTACCGTTTGTGTATACGTAGTGACAGCTCAAGAATGCGCAAAATATAGCATAGTAATCCGTCGCCAACCAAACAGCACTATCCGGCAAAGAGTTTAAAAATCAAGTAATGCATGTAGTGAGCCAGAAAGTCTGTGGTTTGTCTTTCACGGTCGCAGATATGAGTGCTGTGGTGGAGTAAGGTCTAGGCGGGCAGGTAGGCAACTACTATTGGGATTAGCAGACCGGTGCTAGTGTTCAGCCCTGTCTGCCTTGAGAGATGGGCATCTCAAATCAAGCTATGTAAAGCTTCTCGACCAGGAAGCGCTACAGTATTGGAGGACGGCCACTCGCGGAAATCCTGTAAGATGATATGGAGGGTTCGTACTATGCGTTAAAGTGTTGTTTGAGACATGCATGACATGATCAAGACTAGAAACGCGATAAGCACGCGAGGAAACGCGTCGTATCGCAGTGAGCGCCCTTGCTGACTCAGTACGAATTCTTCAAATCAGCTGGCAGCCCCAGGCCCCGGTCTTGGCAAGACCAACGAACCAGGTCGAGTGGGGAAGCAGCACGAGCCAGCGGCCACCGCTAACGATGTTCTCTGGAACATGGTCTCATACTGAACCCAACCACCTTGAATTGATGCCACGATTTGAACTGCTGCCTTTCCGACGTCACCCCTTGCGGCGGCCCTTGAGTGATGCTCCAAGCAGGAATATCGTGTTTTCGAAGGGACATTTTTTGGTAGTCGGCTGAGTGGCAGATTGTGACGGGTTGTACGAAGCAGATACGACGGCACAGCTCTTGTTGATCCCCACTCTTCGACCTTAACGAAATAACAATCCCAACCTCATCCACTTCCCACGAACGAACTCACTACGCACCATACCTCCGCTTCAAGCTCAAATTTTGAGTCGAGAGGCTTGGCCGGGAGACACAAACGAACTATTATAGGATTAATTCCGCTTGCGAATCGCCTTTCCGACACACCGGCAGCGATATCATCAGAACCCACGAAAACAACACCTGTGCAGTTTCCGAGTTGAGCAGGATTTTCTGGTTCACGGACTCTATCACGAACGAGTATGAACGCTCAGCGACCTTGAGTTTATGCAAATCAACCTCCAGAAAGCGCGATTGCTTTATTTTGCGTGGTCAAGTCGCTCAGTTTGTCGCGACTGACACTTCTGCTCCGTCGCACTCTGGAAAAGCAACACTCGCACATACATACGGCGGACTACCCGTCTCCATAGCGATGGATACCTTACAACTCAAACCTCGACAGCCGGTGGAGGATATGGTGGAGAATTGGGACGACGACGATTTCATGATAGAAGACGACCTCACCTTTCAGAGTCATGCACATTCGGCAAAAGCACCTTCCACTCGCCGCGACTCGCTGACTTCGCTCCGCTCCGACTTTGAGTCCATTCATGGCGAAGTAGAGGAGCAGGTGCACCTCCCTGGAGATGATGAGAAGTCGACACTAGATGCCATTGCTGCTGCAGCCAAAGCCGGCATACCGATACCGACAAATGTGCCATCTTCGGCTCTGATGGGCGGAACCATAAAGCGGTTAGGAGGACGGAAGCTCAAGAGAATAATACAGGACGACTGGGTAGATGATTTGGAATTTCCCGAAACTGGGCAACCACTCAGTATCAAACAACAAGACAGCTCCAAGTTTCCGGATTCTCTGCGCCAAGTTAGTGGTTCCTCCATAGCTTCCAGCCCCACGAAACAGCCGTCCTCGACACCGCCAAGTCTGGTCCAACAGGAGCTTCTGGCACCCAAGCTTAGTGCGTTTTCCGGGTCCGGGTCTGTTGGACTGAACCTCGACCAATTCCGAGATAATGACGAGGACGACGACGACTTCTTCGGAGATGGTTTGGAGACTATCAAGGTCTCCAAGAGTCGCCCTCCCCAGCCTATCTCGCTCATCACTCCGCCAACTCCGCAGAAAAATGACGAGCCCGAGAAGACCACGGACGCTACAAAGGATGACTTCGAGGCAGATTTTGACCTGCCTACGGACGGACAACTCAAGCTAGCTACACGCCGCGACATTCCGAAGACCCCTGCAGTCAATACTGGCGACGACTTTGAGTGGGGAGAAGGCAGTTTAGGCACTCGCTTTGGAGGCACCAGACGTGATGGGCGATCAGCTAGGAGCTCGTCTGCCTCCGCTCTCAGCCCAAGCATTGCAAGCTCTATCACAGCTGAAAGCGAGAACGAGGATGACGGCTTTGACTGCCTGGTACTCCCTACCGGACCTCTCAATTTTGAAGAGCGATTGAACAGGAGGCGACCCAGCCGCTCTCCCGAACGACGGGTAGAGCATCTCGACGCTTTAGCCGAGGAGCCAGCCAAAGAGGACGTGGAAACACCGTTGGCAACAGTTGTGGCCGAGAAGGAAGACTTCCTGGCAGACTTGGACATTGGAGATGGGGAAGTCTTTGACTCCAAGAAGCTAACGCTGAACCGGAACATCAAGCTCAAGGAGACAAGGCCGGCCAGCCCAGCGCGACCAAAGGCGGCTCTGTCTCTCAAGTTCACCAACAAACCTGTCGTGTCCCGCCTTCCACGACCTATGGGGTCTATGGTTAGTCACGAGAGATCACACACGCAGTCGTCCCTCGAGCCAGTGTCCGAGAGTGGTGGGCCTATCGCTCCGTCAAGACGTTCATTGTCGCGGCTGGGTGGCCATTCAAGTCAGTCGTCTGGCTCCAGCATTCCAACTCCAACGACGCCTGGCCCTTCCTCATCATTACCCCCTGTAACGCCCCGTCGGAACCAGATGGGACTTGGTCCGAAGACCTCCAACGTCTCTCTGCGTGATGGCCCGACTACCACGAGCGCGCAGCTGCTACGAGTGAAGAGGTCTCTCCCAGCCATGAGGGCTAATCCACCTGCCGGTCGACCTCCTAACTCGCGCAACTCGATAGAACGTCCTCCATCACGGACTGATTTACATTCCAGACCGCAATCATCAATGCGGCCCAAGACACCTACAGAAAGACCGCGCACGATGGACAGTCCCGCAGCTCAGGCTCGCAAGCCGTTCTTACCCGCTGGTACTTCCACCTCTTATTCACACAACGTCAATGCGAGGACAACCCGGACCTTCCGTCGACACGATTCAGAGAATAGCATTGACTTCCGACCCAATTCTCGCGCCATATCACGTTCGACTGTTCGGTCGCCTAGTCCGCGCAAGAATCGAAATGTGGAGAAGGTTGTACAGGAAGGCCCTTGGCATCAGCTCAACAAACCGCGCCGTATTAGGCATTTCGGTGACGGTCATGAGTTAGACGCCTTTGATGACCTTCCTACATCGACACAGGCTGAGGCAAAGTTCATACGGCAACCTGTAGGCGGCGGCCCGAAGATGCATCTGCGGAACAAGACGTTGGAAAGAATTGTTCCTGATAGGACGCTAACTCCATCTCCCCTCACTCCCACCTTTACTGCCACTAGGCATGACAATGTGCCTAGCTTTGCTCGAGATACCGCGGCCAGCCGGATTGCTAGGGAGACCGCTCTGGCCCAGCGAGTTCCGTCAGGAGGTCCTCTCGCGCCATTGACCTCCCAACGGGTTGCTCAGCTCTCAACAAGAGCGAATTTCATTCCTCAGCTCCCGCAATCAACTCTAAAGGCCAAAAAGCACCGAAAGAAGGAGCCCTCAAAGCCGCAGCTGATTGCCAATCTGAACCCACCTAGGGAGCCAAAGGGTAAGTGTGTGGACTACTGCTATTGATCCTCAATAACTAATGCAGTGTATAGTGGAAAAGGGGATGTTCTATAATCCTGAGACCTTCCGGTGGGAAGGCAATGACAACGTGCTTGGCGCCTTTGATCCACCAGCATCGTCTCCGTCAACAGCCTCCATGCCGCCTTATATGTTGCGCGAAAAGGAGAACGCAACACCGCGTCCAACTCTGATCAGCAACCTCAACGCCACGAAGGGTGTCCAAGTCTTCAACGGAATGGTCTTCGACCCACAAAACATGACGTGGCTCAAGATGCCACAGACCGCCACAACCGAGCAGAGCGACCCCATGGATGGCTTCAACGGCATCGAGTCTGACGAGGACGTTTTCAAGGATATTCCTGATCTCGAGGACCGCACAATCGACGAGAGTGAAGGTGCACAGGGCCGCGGCAGCGACCTCAAGGACGATTGGCTTGTTGGGGAGGAGTTTGACGTCGGCCCGGAATTCGTACGACGTCAACGAGAAGAGGAAGAGCGGTGGAGGCGCAAGTGTGAGAGCTGGGTCACTGCCGCCGGTGACCGTGACCAGAGCGCCTGGAGATGGGCTATTCGGGACATTGTCAACGGCAGTGCCCGGGATTAGTAGTCCTGGCCATCTTCAGATATCTTCTTTTTCTTGTTTCTTGTTTTGACTTGATATAACCTTTGTAATACCACCACACATGTATACCATGATTGGCTCACGACAAGGTTACGGGGACACGGGGTCGGGACCAAAACGGGGACACGGTGTATTATCACGGCTGTCGCTTATGATTGATGAGTGTATCGGGAGGCACATTGCGGATGGGATCCGGGTCACCTTGGTAGACCTTGGAGAAGGTAGGGGCTTTGGATGTGGATGAGACGCCGCTTACAGAAGGCGATCTTGACAGCTTGGGATGCTGAGGCTGGCGAAACGCCAGCCATCTGTCAAAGTACTGTCTGTGGTTATGACCGTTTTATGATTTTATGACATGGGGTCGCAAAGAATAGATAGATTATCGGGGAGGTATATTAATCTAGATGCCACAGTGGCACCTATCAAGCAATTGCCTGTCCTTAACTCCTTTTCCATGCTCTTGTTTCAGGTAGTTTGATCGTTAAACATGCATGTGTAAGTGAGTCGTGCTATGGTTGACCACGCAAGTGGTCACGATCTCGGCTGGACAAAGGGCTAGTAATTGCTCGGCAGAAAATCCTCCGTATACTCGATATACTCCTGGAAGAAATCCTCCACGTCGAACCTCCCGTCCAATCCCCGCTCCTTCAGAAGCAGTCTCGCCGTCTTCCTGTACGCCTCGGAAAACGCCCGGAAAAGCTCCACTTCCTTGGGATGCGGAATGAACAACTGGTTGTCTCCCATGATCATCGCGGCCTTGAAGCGCTGGTAAACCTCGTCCACCTCTGCGTTAAAGAGGTCTACCGACTGACATTGCCCAAAGTCCAGGAGGTAGAACCCGATAAGCCGATGCTGAAGATCAGGTCGAGCCATGTTCGTCACGTTCGTGGTCGAGGTACCCAGGACGAATTCGACGTCATCGCCATCGACCCCTGCTCCCCAGTGCATTATGGCAAAGGCTTGACCTGTCCAAGTCGCGAGGCTCATGACATCTAGGGACATCTCCTTCATGGGATCGAGGAAGAGTTGGAAGTTGCGGAGCGAGAACTCTGCATCTGTGAGCGGCTCGGCCCGGTTCTTTCTGCCAAGGTAGGTTCGAACCAGACAGTGCTTGTCCGGAGTGCGATCCAGAATTCGTGCCACGGTTACTGGGTCCGGGGTGGGGTGGAAACAGCTGATGAGAGCTTTCCGGAGGACTTTCGGGAGGGGGAGAATGCGTTCCATCTGCATCGCAGTCGTCCGGTTCTGGTCTGTGGGGGAAAACTTAGAAGCATTCTCTGCCCAGAACTCGTGGTCGGACTTGTGGATGAGTCTGTGAGGGCGTGGTACTTTAACAGCAGTGTCGACGGTAGGGCCGTGCTTTTGAAATGCTTCGTAGACCAGAGTATGTAACTGGAGTTCTTCTTCAAGGGTTCTGCCGGTGTTTGTAACTGGGGTTTCCTTCTTCAGGGCGTACGGGTTTCCGATCTAGTCATGGATGGTTAGGAGCTGGTAAGACCTGACTATTTCAAGTTGTTTTGAGACCGGGCATACCTTCTCAAAAACGGTTCCTTGCATTCCTTTTCCGATGTTGACATATACCTGGAGTTTCGGACAATTTTTGGCCTGCTGATACTGCCTAGCAAAAGACGACGGCGTGAGGATGACAGACTCGACCCTAAGCGACCGTTCAACGATGACTTCGGGTGGTAACAGCTGAAGTTCGTTGCTGGGCAGGATTTGATGGGTAACAGCAGCAGACCCTCCATCACGGCTGCCAGCTGAGTGCGTCGAGTCATCGATCGAGGTTTGAGCTTGATGCGATGCCATTGGGAGACTAAGATGACAAATAGCTCGGGCACATATGTTGGACTGGGCTGTTGAATATCTCGGGAAGAACCTGTGTCTCGCGAGAAAAGACGCTTGATGAACGTCCAAGTTGCAGGCAGAAGAGTGTTTTAACTAATGGGGGTTCTCAAACAGCTTGGAAGCTATGTGCGTCTGGACTTGTTGCTAGCTCAACAAACTTCGGTTACGCATTATGACCTGAAGTGGCCAATGCCCGATACCTCGACCCCAGACTTCATATACATTCTCTTCGAATACAGTATTCCCTATATTTCCAATAGACTCCTCAACCACACTGGGTCAAGGTTAGATGCCGATTGCGATGCTTAGGGTTGTTTGAAGCCATAGAAATCTGAAGCCATGGTAGTCACGCTGATCATGCGATGTAGCGTCACAGGGTAGCGCCCGTAGTAGTCATTACTTGACTGATGCTGTGGCCGTACTGAGGGGACTTGGAATATACAGGAACAAGATGTGGAAGCTACGCATAGTATGTGCTCAAGTACCTGTATGGAGGTCTTACAATGGTACAAGTGAGAGCTCATTCGGCTAAGATCACCAGGGGCAGTTTTAAGGTTATGGCACGTGCGTTCCGGCGCGCAACCCCACACCAGCGTAAGTCGTAACGTCAGCGGTTGCAGCTGTCAGTCTGAAGTTACACAGCTTCCAGGTTACCGACCCAGCACCTTCAGTTAGCGTAGAATAAACGACAAAAACGACGACAACAGCTTCACCTCTAGTTCGGACTACCTACGCAAACATCCAAAATCCCACTTCCCAGCGCAACTCACGCCTTGCCAACCATCACAATGACCGAGGTCTCCTTCGCCCAGTCCTTCCTCTCGCTGCTGGACTCCAGACCAACCAAGATCTCCGCCGACCATGTCGAAGATCCTCGATCATATCCCGCCCGACCACCGGTATACATTCTCCCATCTCTTCACTGTTATGTCACAACTAACCTCCTTTCATTAGTACATCCTCCCCAAGCTCCCAAAACCCATGTCCCGCCCGTCCAAGCGCAGCGCAAGATCCAGCTCCACCTCCGCGCCCGGCTCCGAGCCCTCTCTCACAGTGACCCTCAAATCCCTACGCAACCCACCCCTCGACATTCGTCTAACCTCCCAACCGCCCAACACCTCCATCCTCGACATCAAATCCGCCGTCTCGTCGCAGACCGGCCTGCCGATCGAGAAGATCAAGGTGCTGCTCAACAAGAAGCCCGTGGCGGACAGCAAAGTCCTGAAAGAGCTCGTGTCGGCGGGTGAGAGTGTCGTGGAGTTCAGTGTTATGGTTCTGGGAGGTGGAGTGGTGAAGCCGCAGCCGCAGACGAGTGGGAGCGAGCCAGCTTCGAGTTCACACCCACACTCGGCCGAGCATGGACCGGTCGCGCAGGGGTTAAGTGGCGAGGATGTGGTGAAGACGCAGGAGTTTTGGACGGATCTGGAAGGGTTCCTGCAACAGAGGGTTAGAGATGAAGAGACGGCTACGGAGTTGTTGCAGGTGTTCAAAGGGGCCTGGGAGAAGAGGTAGAGCGTGGGGTATAGAATATGAAATGAAGCATTGCGTTATGAGAGATGAATCAGGATGTGCGAGATGTTCTCAGGACAGTTGACTTAAGGCTTAAAGGACATGCATGGGAGACTGGTCAATAAAGTCACAGGGTGTGGCCTCACAGCCCGCACTCTACATGCGACTCATAGGGGCTTCTTTGTCTTTGGGTGTATCCCACTGCCATCGACCCAAACCACTGGAGGGCTGGGTTAGATGGCCCCAGAGATATCCCCTTGCGAATCGGCGTACTGTAGGTGGCCGGACTGTCAGAGGCGGCAAGCAAAGTACAAATCATCAGTTGCACTGAACCGTAGCGTTTCGCAGTTTTGTCATAGTGGCTATGGAAGGTCCAGACGTCCAACAGACAAAGCGGAATCCATCATTATCCCTCCCCGACTTCCAATCCTATGGAAAGATTGAGCACAGCAAGCCTCCTTTTGGACCGAATATGTGCACAAGTTGCCCATTAACTCGATGTTGCTAATATATTGCATTGCGCTGTGCATAGGTACACCGAAACATTGCTTGGCAAGAAAATGACGAGCTATTTACTCCTCAGGTCATTTATTTGCCAGCCAAACCCTTGCTGACGGTCTTGAGCACGGAGTCGAACTCGATGTCGTCGGCGTCGTTGGCTTGGAGCTCGGTGGCAATGCCGGTAAGCGACCTCTTCAGAGCCTCCTTGGAGGAAGCGTACACCATCTTGGCCTATAGCGATCGCCCCTGTGTCAGTTTTCTGTGAATCCAGGGCGTTGGGGAGCAGGGTTCAGCTTACCATCACACCAGCATCATCTGGCGACCAGGCGATGAATGTAATCTTGTTTCTGCGGTGCACATTAGCCTGCCGTCCATCTTTTTTCCATCTTGCCGTGTTGTCCGCTCTTACCGCACACCCTCGCCGGAAGCGAGCTGATATTCGACATCGTAGACGGCGTAACGAGGTCCCTTGCCCACGGCACCCTAATTCAGCGGTCAGCCAACACCGTCCCGATATTGGTTATACTGCACAGCATGGAGGTGAATACCACATACAGACTTGCTCTTGGTGGTGGCATTGATGAGCTTCTCGCGGAAGTTTTCCCAGTCCTGGTCGTCCGAGGCCTCGTCGATGACGATTTGCTTGTTGTCGTCTGAAAGCTTGAAGATGATGTACTTGTACTTCTTGCTAAGCTTCAGGTCGTTGAAGGCCTGGACGCACTCCTGCGAGACGGTAGCTCTGCATGGTGAGTGTCAGTATTGTGTCGAACTCGGTTGTCTCAAGATCGGCTCGAGCCGCCGTCGCCGAGCTTCGTGATAAGGCGGTGATCGCGTGGATAGCTAGCTTCTAGGGACGGAAGGATTAAGAGGGGAACGAACCCGGATTGAGACTGTGCATGATGTTAGAACTAAAGATAACAGCCAAAAGGGTTGTCCCCTATGGACTCAAGCTTACCATCTTGTCGGTTTATGTGTTTAAGGAGACGGTGTTTTAGTATGTGGTGGAAGAGCTGCGTCAGTTGTTGTCAGCATAAACCCGGCGCAGAAGGGGAAGCGGGGCATTTATTATGGTAGGATAGCTGGGAGGGGCGAGCTGGGTATCTGGCGCCAAATGAGCGATTGCAAGACTTACAGTCCAGATATGACCTTTACCTTCCGAACCGACGAGGTGGAGATTATGTGCAATTAGGCAGTAGCAATTGACGAAGTGAGAGAGTACGCGTAGAGAGGAAAAAGGCAGCTGGAAAACAAACTCTGGGAAGCCTTACCCTGTTGCTGGTGGGTTGGTGGGGTTACTGTTCCCTGGCTGCCCGGTTGCTGTGTCGCCCGTCGTGAAACACCACGCAACCCAAGTTGGCCCGTGCATATTCATGGGCTCTGTACCCCTTTGTCAGCCCCTGGATCTAGTCTTCGAACGGAGTACCCGACAGGACATTTGTGAAGCTCGCAGAGCTCGTCGTCACATTAGTACTGTCTCGCCATACTTTCTTCCAGCTCACAACTTAGCGCACTTTTCCTATCTACGCAACAGGCAGCAGAGTAAGCAAAACTTGCCTCAAACGCCTCCAGCAGGGAGGAAAACAGGGAATTATGTTGATGCCTAGCACTTGGGTTTACGTGGCAAAGCATCAAGAGAGTTGCGTCGCAGTAAGCTACACATCGATCCGCCCATGGTGCTGGTTTCTCTACTCTAGTCTCTTATTGAACCTCAAATGGTATTATATTATACAATGACAGGCCACCAACGGCCCGTATCTCGGTCTTTCGAGATTGGTATATGTCGAGTGATAACAACAAGAGAAGAAAGTGTAGAGGAGAGTGTACATAGCACAGCATTTGATCCAGACCATCCCGAACACCAATGCAAAATGCCTTTTTCGAAACCTCCCAATATCGCCAAAAACATATCAAAACAAGTCACAAACGTGCTGATCTTACATCATTCCACCCATGCCGCCCATGCCACCCATACCGCCCATGCCGCCCATAGCGGCAGGGCCCTTCTCCTCAGGAGCGTCGACAATGGCAACCTCGGTAGTACCAAGCAGCGAAGCAACACCGCTGGCATCAATGAGACCAGTGCGGACAACCTTGAAGGGGTCGAGGATACCGGCAGCAATCATGTCGACGTACTCGCCCTTGGAGCTGTCGAAGCCCTTGTTGAACTCGCCGGCGTACTCATCAGTAAGCTTGCCAACAATAACGGAACCCTCAAGACCAGCGTTCTCAACAATGGTCCGGGCAGGGCGGGTGATGGCGTTCTTGATGATGCTGACACCAAGCTGCTGGTCAAAGTTGGCGGGCTTGAGGTCCTTAAGAGCGAGAGCAGACGCCTTGATAAGAGCAGTACCACCACCGGGCAGGATACCCTCCTCGACGGCAGCACGAGTGGCGTTCAGAGCATCGACGAAACGGTCCTTCTTCTCACCGACCTCAACCTCGGAAGCACCACCAACCTTGATGACGGCAACGCCGCCAGAAAGCTTGGCGAGACGCTCCTGGAGCTTCTCCTTCTCGTACTCGGAAGTCGTGGGGTCGGCCATGACGCCACGGATCTGCTCGCAGCGCTGGGTGATAGCATCCTTGGAACCCTCACCGTTGAGGATGATGGTGTCCTCCTTGGTGATGGTTATGGAGCCGGTGGAGCCAAGCATGTCAATAGTAGCCTTCTCTAGCTTGACGTCGAGCTCATCAGTGAAGACAACACCGTCGGTAAGGACGGCGAGATCACCGAGGATAGACTTGCGGTTGTCACCGAAGCCAGGAGCCTTGACGGCAGCAACCTGGAGCTGACCACGGAGCTTGTTGAGAATGCAGACAGCGAGAGCCTCACCCTCAATGTCCTCAGCAATGATGACGAGAGGGCGGCGGGTCTGAGTGGAAATCTCAAGAGCGGGAATGATGTCCTGGACAGCGGAGATCTTCTTCTCGGAGAGAAGGATCAAAGGCTTCTCGAACTCGACCTTCTGTGACTTGGTGTCCGTGATGAAGTAGGGAGAGACGAAACCGCGGTCGAAACGCATACCCTCGGTGACCTCGAGCTCGTCCTGGAGAGTCTTGCCCTCCTTAACTGTGATAACACCCTCCTTGCCAACCTTCTCCATGGCGTTGGCAATCAGCTTACCAACCTCCTTGTCACCGTTGGCGGAGATGGTAGCGACCTGGGCAATCTCCTCGCTTGTGGTGATATCCTTGGTGTTCTTCTGGAGGAACTCGACGACGGCCTCGACGGCAGCCTGGATACCGCGGCGGAGATCCATGGGGTTGCAGCCAGCAGCGACGTTCTTGACGGTCTCGGAGAAGATGGCACGAGCCAAAACGGTCGCAGAGGTGGTACCATCACCAGCAGTCTCGTTGGTCTTGGAAGCGACGTCCTGGAGAAGCTTGGCACCGAGGTTCTCGAACTTGTCCTTCAGGCTGATAGCCCGAGCAACGGTTACACCATCTGTCAGACGTCAGTACAGTCTCCTGCGAGCAAAGGTTTGCGCATCAACTTGAAGCTGTAGAGTCTCAGTTACCCTTTGTGATCTTGGGGGAGCCAAAGCTTGACTCAATCAGCACATTGCGGCCCTTGGGACCGAGTGTGGTAGCAACAGCCTTGGCGAGAGTCTCAGCGCCGGAGAGGAGAGCGGCACGAGCCTCAACACCGAACTTGAGCTCCTTGTGGGCGAACCGGAGCTGTTGTGAAAGACCGGTGCTGGGGCGGAACTTGGAGGCTGCGGTAACGGGAGAAAGGACAGAAGTCCTGGCTCTGCTTGTCAATGCGCGCTGCATCTTGATCTGATTGTAAAAGAAACAATTGGACTATCGGCTACCGAGGAGGAAAAGGCGCAGATAAGGGGTATCAACAAAGGGGTATATCGAAGGAGATGCCGCGTTAGGATGAGTATGAGGTGAAAAGTTGACGTTGCCAGCCGAAGACCGAAGCTTCCTTAAGAAAAATGCTACAGCCGCAGGCCGAGAGCTTGCGGGCGCCATACCCGATATGGCGAGGCGCGTTAAGCATTGGTTCTAAGAACTTCTGTGGGGCAGTCGTAGCCGGCTTAGTCATTCTGCATGCTTCTTTTGACTTCACCTCCACGATTGGACGGCCGCAATGGCTGTTGACTTGTCGGATAACAGTAAGCCGGACATCGATGTTACTGCTTTATTGTCCCGTATGATACTCATTAGTTCCACTGTTGGAGGGTTGGTGATACTGGAAGCTTGAAACCATTTCCGATAGGGAATGACAGCCCCGGATTTACTCCGTATAGCCTCATCCCGGATTGTGGGGTAACGCGACTACCCCAGTCTGTCAGGAGGCGTGCATTAAAGTGTTAGATGGACAATATGTGATGGCTTGGAGTTCAGAAGAGGATATCGGGTTATCGTCAACCGAAGTCTACCATGGACAGCCATTTTCTACGACGAACCCCAACTTCTCACCCCGCAGTGATCATCACTCCCGTGGGCCGGGTAAAATGGTGAACCTACTGCAGGCGGGACGTAGGATCTGGTTACGCAGTAGGTTGGTGTAGACTAATGGTACCTTGAGACATCTCCCGTCAGGTCGACTGGGCAGTATGAAGCCTCTATAAGTGACTGGTTTCGGTGCGGTCGGCGCGCCGCTCTCCTCTTATTGTTGTCGCCTTGGCCCATACTGCAGATTGAACGACAATGTTACTGCTGTACTTGATTTCATTGTTATTATGCTGGATGGCCAATGCTACGACTTGTTCTCAGAGACGAAAAGTCGTTCAAGCCTTCAATGTGCACCGGAATGCCAGCTCCGATACAACACCGCTGCAGGTTGGCAACGGTAACTTTGCTTTCGGTGTCGATGTCACCGGCTTGCAAACGTTCAAACCATTTGGCACACTGTCAACTTGGGGCTGGCATAATTTCAGCTTACCTACCACCCCAGGGCAGACGTCTGTAGCTGGTATGATTCGTTTCCTCGCGTATCACCTATGCTTGGACTAATATATCCCAGACTTCACTGGGCTAGATTGGTGGACACATGGCCGGCTTGTCAACTACAACCAGCCCAATCCTGCCGAGAATGATATCAGCAACTGGTTGATCCAGAACCCACAGAGAGTGAACTTGGGAAATGTTGGATTTGCTTTTGGCGGAGTCAAGGTAGACGAGTCAGAACTGAAGCAGACGACCCAGGTTCTTGACTTGTGGACTGGCAAGATCACGTCCACGTTTGTCTACCAAGGAAGTAGCGTCGAGGTAGAGACCTCAGCAGACCCCGGTGCTGACGCTGTGGGCATCAAAGTAACGTCGGATCTGCTGTCAAATGGTAAACTCGGAATATTTTTCGATTTTCCCTACTCTGACCGCAACAAGTTTGACGCTCCTCATGTCGGAGTTTGGAACGCTACGGCCAGTCATACGACGGAATTCGTTCACACCACCGACCATGATGCAGTTATAAAGCACGCACTAGATTCAACCACCTACTTCATGAGTGCGAAATGGTCGGGTAAGGGCACGGTGACTGGACCAGCAAGTGGTAGTCATCGCTATGTGCTCACTACGCCCGGCTCGAAGTCCCTTGAGCTGACAGTGGCGTACTCGCCGAGTCAACAACTCTCTCAGACCACTTACAAGTCCATGGTGAAAGCCTCACGGACATGGTGGGGCACTTTCTGGAATAAAGGGGCCTTCATTGACCTCACTGGAGTCAACAATGCCAACGCAACCGAACTGCAACGCCGCATCATACTGTCCCAATACCTCCTAGCCGTCAACTCAGCCTCCAGCAACCCACCCCAAGAGTCAGGTCTCGTTAACAACGGCTGGTATGGCAAGTTCCATCTCGAGATGAACTTGTGGCATCTACTACCCTTCGCGCGCTGGAACCACTTCGAGCTTCTCTGGCGCAGCACACCGAACATGTACCGGCGTTTCCTACAGTCGTCACTCGAAAGGGCCGCCGCGCAGGGATACAAGGGAGCTCGATGGGGCAAAATGACGGATCCCACCGGCCGCAGTGCACCAGGTGAGATCAACTCGTTGTTGATCTGGCAACAGCCACATCCCATGTACTTTGCCGAGACTGAATATCGAGCCTACCCTAATGCGACCACGCTCGAGCGCTGGGACGAGGTTCTCATGGCCACGGCAGATTTCATGGCCAGCTTCGCATACCACAATGCCAGTACCGGCCGATACGATATTGGTCCACCCATGTATCCTGTCAGCGAGAACACTAACCCAAACGCAACGATCAATCCAGCCTTTGAGCTAGCCTACTGGCGCTTTGGTCTCGATGTGGCAATTAAATGGAAGACACGGGTTGGCAAGCCCATCCCTCAAGAGTGGCTTACCGTCAGAGACAACCTCGCGCCACTCCCAGTCGAAGTCGACACCTATGTCACATACGAAGGCATCCCCAACATGTGGACCGACAACAGCACCACGAATGACCATCCAGCCATGTCCGGCATCTACGGCCTCCTCCCTCCGCCAGCAAGCGGTCCGCCACTCAACCTGACCATCCTCCAGAACACAGCCGCGAAGATCAAAGAGACATGGGCGCTAGAAGAGTCATATGGCTGGGATTTCAGCATGTTGGCCATGAACTCGCTACGTCTGGGGAATGTAGATCAGGCGATTAAGTATTTGTTGCATCCCATCTTTCAGTTCGACGATGCAGGCTATCCGGTTGGTGGGTCGAGGGTGCCGACGCCGTATTTCCCCAACTCGGCGAGTCTGCTGATCGCTATGGCTATGATGGCCGGTGGCTGGGATGGGGCGCCCGGTCTGCATTTTCCGAAGGGGTGGGATGTGAAGGTTGACGGGTTCACGCCGGCCATGTAGTGTGGTTGAAGTGATTTGACAGGGTTGTAGCAGAGATATACGTAGTACGCTTCAATAGTGACAGTTGGAGTGTATCAGCATGTCCCCTGATCATTGAACCCAGGACGTTGTTGCACAGTTTTGTTTTACAAGCAGTGTACATACCCATACTCTAGCCAGTTCAGGTTGTAGCGTAAAAGACGGACGAGTTTTGAAACCGAGCATACCAGTTGCTTTATCCTAGCTTTCTCTATTCCACCTTGCTATGTTTGAGGAACTCTCAAGCAGTACACCAACATTCACGCTGATCCCAAAATCAAGGTTACGTCTTGAGCAGCCCTTATACTATGACACATCGGCTTGAGGTCACAGTCGCTGAATAGGGTCTAAGCTGTGTACGTGAGCACGTGAGGCAGGTGCTGGGTATTCCATATCTATTTACTTGAAGCCAGGTCCATCCATAACGCCAAACAATGCAGCCAAGCCAAAATAAAGCCACCTTCCTTTTGATTCTAACAACGCCCCAATCATCGCGTCACCCGTTACCTCTCGCGTGCCAGGATCATCTTCTCCCTTTCGCTCTTCCTCTTCTCGAGCTGGTTCTTCTTGGAATGTTTCCTCTCGTTCTCCTCCCTCCTCTTGATGGCAGCCAACTCCTCGTTCTTGATGCTCTGCGCCTTCTTCACCACCTGAGGAATATGCCTGTGCCTCTTGATGCGTCTGATCTCAGGCATGTGACCATAGCGAGACACCAAAGCCTCGTTATACTCCAGCGCTTGTCTTTGTCTTGCTGACTTGACACCAGACCGCTCAGAGGCGTTTGCGCGCCAGAGACGGACATTGCCGTCTCCGGAACCGGAAAGAATGTACTTGGAATCAGGAGTCCAGCGTGCGCAGAACACACGCTGCATCCGCTTGGTGTGGTAGATATCGCGAGAATGGCCGCCATCACGAGACCAGAGACGGATGGTGCGGTCGTATGAGGCCGTGACAAGCTCCTCACCGGTAGGTGAAAACTCGACATCCATAACAGCAGCAACGTGATCCTTGAGAACGTTCAGTGCTCGGTCAAACTTCCGCATATCGAATATGTAGACGTTATGGTCTTCATTGGCCACGGCCAGGTTCATGGCCTCCATGGGATTGAAAACAATCTTGTTGGAGGCGAAGTTGAGTGTGGTCTTCATGAGGGGCATTGACGTGCGCAGATCGTAGAGAATAATCGATCGGTCCGACGCTACGGAACCCAGTATAGAGGTCTCGACCTGGTTAAAGCAAACATCGGTAATGGTATCGGTCTGTGTTGGCCACTTCAGCACTTCCGGAGCTGCAGTGTGGCGTTCCAGATCGTATATCGAGATGACACCGGATGAAGCAGCAAAGGCATTTCGCGAACGATGATGAGACAGCGAAGTGAAGGCGTTGGCACCAAGCCATGTCGACAAAGGCGCAGAGTCGGGCTTGGTGTTGTAAGGATCGAACAGTTTGATGGACTTGTCGGCGGCGCAAGTAAGGAGCTTGCTATCCTTGGTCCAGGTCATTCCCCTGACGTTATTCTCATGTGCTTGAACGTTCCAAATTTGCTCCCTGTTGCTTAGATCCCACACCTTCACGACACCATCTGCAGAGCCGCTGGCGAATCGTTGGAGCGAGCTGGGATCTTTCGCCATCGAGACGATGCCCTCCACATGGCCACGTCCTAGCTGGCCGATAAACGGCGCAGCAAACATGCGCTCTAACTTCACAGCATTAAGAGCTCTTTGATACTCGCGCGCCCTCTCGAACGGGTGATGGGCTGGGTCGAGGTTGCGAGGCAGCTTTGGGGCATCGGAGCCCGGAGCCTGCTGGGCGATGGTGGATCGAGAAAGAGCCTTGATTTTCTGTTCCTTGAGTTAGCAAAAAACATCACAGGCAACATACATGGAAACAATTAGCGTACCATCTTGACTTGCTGCAACTATCAAAGTTTCTAAGAGCCGTCAAGGTCAGCGGGGAACTCTTGCCTTTGGGTGGTGCAGCGAACGGTGACTTTTAGGCGGTGAAGTTTCTGCCAGTACCATCGTACAGGTGATAAGCGATCTGGTTGCCACACCTTGATTGGCCCCACTAGGCTACGTCGCGCTTCAGTGCCTGCTGGGACCTACAGCTCCCAATTGGGTCATCGTGAGGAAGAGGCTGAAGCTCCCCAAACCAACTCTATCAGCCAACACTCACCATACCATTGCGACAGGCGCATATTTGTGTTCCTTCTTCTACATCGAACCGATTAAGTGAGCTGTTACTTTTGTGAGCTACAGGATCACCCCTCCACACCGAGCGATTACCAACTACCACCAGCAACATGGCCCAAGGCGAGTCGAGGTTGAAGGAGGCTCAGTCCGTCGCAAAGTCAGACCCCAGGAAGGCCGAGGAGATATACAAGGAAATTACGTCCAAGCCACCATCTATCACCTCTGATGCGGCAGTCAGGGAATATGAGACCGCTTTGGTCAGCTTAGCGGAGCTGTACCGGGTTGAGAAGAAGACACAGGAGCTCGTGGATCTAATCACCACAAGTCGGACGGTGCTTTCGACGTTTGCAAAGGCGAAGACGGCAAAGCTTGGTAGGTCTATATCGTGCCCATTGGATCTAAGCCACCATGTCTAACTCGCACCTCAGTTCGACAACTACTCGACCTCTTTGAGGATATCCCCGACACCATCGACGTTCAAATCGCCGTTACCAAATCAACTATAGAATGGGCCACAGCAGAGCGTCGCGGCCTCTTCCGCCAGAACCTCGAAACCCGTCTCGTACGGTTGCTTATGGTCAAGCGATCTTACTACGACGCCCTTACACTAGTCAATAATCTCCTCCGTGAGCTCAAGCGCCTCGACGACAAGCTCGTGCTCGTTGAAGTCCAGCTTCTGGAGTCCCAGATCTACCACGCCCTCGGAAACACAGCAAAGGCTCGTGCCGCCCTGACTAGCGCCCGGACGTCCGCAGCCTCCGTCTATACCCCTCCGCTGCTCCAAGCCAACCTCGATATGCAATCCGGCATGCTCCACGCCGAAGACCGCGACTTCAATACCGCCTTCAGCTACTTCATCGAGGCACTAGACGGCTACCACACCCAAGACGAAGCCGCCAAGGCCCAGGCTGCCCTCCAATACATGCTCCTCTGCAAGATCATGCTCAACCTCGCCGACGACGTCAACTCCCTCATGGCCTCCAAGCAAGCCGTCAAGTACGCCGGCTCCTCGCTGGAAGCCATGAAGGCCATCGCTCGCGCCCACAGCAACCGGTCCCTGGAGGAGTACGAGCGCGCGCTGGCCTCGTATAAGACCGAGCTCAGCAGCGACGCCTTCATCCGGAACCACCTCATCCGTCTCTACGACACGATGCTGGAGCAGAACCTCATCAAGGTCATCGAGCCGTTCAGCCGCGTCGAGATCGACCACATCGCCAAGATGGTGGGACTGGACACCCAGCAGGTGGAGAGGAAGCTGTCGCAGATGATCCTGGACAAGGTCATCATCGGTGTGCTGGATCAGGGTGCGGGCTGTCTCATCATCTATGACGAGACGGAGAGGGATGATGCATACGATGCCGCGCTCAAGACTATCGAGAAGCTGAGCAATGTTGTGGATGTGCTTTACACGAACCAGGCTTCAATGCTCGAATAGAAGGACTACTAGATGGGTGTTATGGTTGGTTGCAGGACTGTAATATTACGCTTCAGAGGCAGGCATTAAGCTTCGAAGATGAATAGCACGTTTTTTTGAAGATATTCCTCAAGCACTCGTGGATAGACTGGTGTAAGGGTACAAGGTACGTGAAGCCTGCAAAGTGCTACGTTGATCTACCTAATCCAGAGATAAAAACATACAAGAACGCCCCAACCATGCCTATGCCAGTTACCGAAACGCCATCCCATGCATACCACAAAGTCCAATAAACGCCTAAACATGTACATGCTCTCCTTTTCGTCTCGTTATGTACAAATCCTTCTCCGGATGATTCGTTATGTACGCTCATCGTATCACCACATTCTCTTCCTTCCTCACTGTGCCCACAACGAATGGACTCTTGAGAAACTACACCCTCACCTCCTCCCTAGCCCTCAATCGATCCGCCTTTGCAGCCCGTCGCCGCTCCTCGCCCACCAATAACGCAAACACTCTCTTGGCCAAGACCTTCTCATCCCAAACACATCCCTCCCCGCCAACGCCAGGATATCCACCTAGTTCGGCAGCGAAGGCATCTACGACATCCAAGTGCCACTGCTCCAATGTCATCGTCTCCCCTTGTGCGACGACTTGTCGTCCCACCAGTCTGCCTGATCGGTTCCGCTGATCGCGATTGCGGATCTTGGGGAGGGGGTGGGCGAGCTGAAAGTTCAATGCTCCTGTGCGGCGGCGCTGTTGGACTAGCGCGTCGAGACGCTCCCAGTGGGCCTTGGTCCAGGTTGTGGGGGAGAGGTGGACGGGTGGAGGTGGCTTGGTCGCGGGTGGTGCAAGGTTTGGGATGGCTTTGGAAAAGAGGGAGGAGGTCGTTTTTGGTTTTGTGACAGCGGCGCTCTCATTGTCGGCATTGGCCGTAATTGATGTTCGAATAGAGTTGAAGCCGCCTTTGGACATGTCTTTGCCGTTGTTGTTGGGGCGAGACTGGTTCTCTTTGTCGAAGTCCACCGGCCGGGTGGGTGGTGCAGCGCTGGACTTTTCCGGTGATGCGCTACGAGAGCGGCGACGTTCGGCACGGGCCTGTGCTTGTGCCAGGGGTGATAGGGTACTGCTTGCGAAGACGACTACACGGCCAGGCGTCTTGGGCTTCAAGGGAGACCGGAAGCTAGATTTAGTCGGTGACTGCTGAGGTGGAGGCAAAGGCTTCAGTTCAGGGGCAACGAAGCTAGATTCTCCAGGGCTGGTTTGCTGCTCTGGTGTAGTCTGTCTGGCATCAGACCTGGGGTCGGCGAACCCTACTGTCGGCTTGGAGAAAAGTGAAGTTGTCGGTCGGTTTGGACCGAACAGTGTTTTGTTCGCTGCCTTCAAACGAGGTGCAAAGTTGGCTTTTTGCGGGATAGGAGGCAATGCCTGTGGTCGTGCGGCAGGAAGCTCAAATGACGACTCCTGGGACATTGCTGAATCTGGTACTTCAAATCGCTTGATCGGCGAGAAAAGATCACGGCGAGGTTGGTGTGCGCCAATCTCGAGGGACTTTTGGGGGATCAGAGGACGGGAGGAAGTGGCATTGGACTCCAGCGGCCTGCCCCTGGATCGGTTGCCGAAGGAGAAGAGGTTGCGCTTGGTGGGTCGAGGCTGCTCTTCTTCATCTTGGGCAGGAGCGACTGGACGCTTCAGTGGGCGATTCGAGCCAAGTTCAAACGGTGGCCGGACGTCTGGCAGAAGCGCGGGCGAGGAGAAGAAGGAAGACAAATCGCCACCTTTCCTAGCTGACGGCTGAGAAGGTGCCTGGTCAACTTGTTTCTCCTTCTGGTGGGTGCTTGTCGCGCCGCCAAAATGAGAAAGCAGGTCAAACTCGTCGTCTTCAGCCTCCCTAGAAATCATATTCTCTGCCGCCCTCCTACGCTCGTCGTTATACACCAACCGCTTGCTGTTCTGCCTCCAAGAATTGGGTAGTTTGCTTCTCCTAGGAGGATTGAGCACGTTCTGTTGTGTCGTGGCAGGTCTTGGCTCAGGTCTTCCAGGCGTGGGCCGCGAAGCCTCGAAGTCCCAAAGATCCGCATCATCAAAGTCATCCTGCTGTGGTTCCTGTTGGGGGTCTTCGACCTCTTGTTGTTCCTCTACGGACTGCATGTCAACATCCATATATGGCATCCCATTCGGTTCTGGTGACCCTCTTTGTGCACGCAGGGTATCACTAATGGCAGCCTCTTGTTCATCGCGAATCTGGACCGGGGCTCCGTCGGCAACCCAGCTCATCTCGTCATCCACGTCTACCTCGGCCTCAACAGAGCTTGACTTGCTGGCGAACCTGTCAATGTCGACGTCCGCAGCCCCTCCGTTCCCAAGACTGAACATGGAGTTGTGCATAGAAAGTGTGTCCTGCCTCTCCCAATTTGCCTTCCGGCTTGGTTTAGGCTCTGCAACAAAAGGATCGGACATTTCATCAGTGGGATGAGATGCAGGGGGTGCTTGCACAAACGCGGGCTGTGCAGCAGGTCGCTGGAAAGATCTTCTTGGAGCCTCGTCAGCTATGGCAAGGAAGGGATCTGACATGTTGTCGGTAGGTGGAGGGGGTGCGGGAGCTGTTGCTCTTGCTGGTGCTGGTGCCGGTCGTGGAGAGAATCTTTGCGCTGCCTGAGCAACCACGTTCTTAATCTGTTTGAACGGGGCAAATGCGCTTGACCACGGGCTGTTGTGGCGTTCCTCTTGCTGCTCGACCACTGGCGACTGATGAGTGGCAACGGTCGCCTGTCTCTCAACGTCCTGTGAGACAACTTGCTGTGTAACTTTTGGCTGGGTGATAGCAGTAGGTGACTTGCTGGACGAGGTCCGAAATGGGCTACCTAGAGCGCTGTCTCCCACTGGTGGTGACGGGGGATCCGAAGTGATGCGCTGCAGTGCCCGGCCAGCCCTCACTATTGGAGAAAAGCTTTGCCGACCAACAGGCTCCGGTGGAGGCAGGCTGATGCCTTGCTTGTCACGATCTCCCACCTTTGGCGGTGCCTGGGAGGTGGCTGCCTGCACGGCTGGGGTATCTGAAAGCTGCCTCGACCGCCGGACCGCGTTCGTCTCTTCTCGTTGACTGAAGTTAAGGAGAGGCGGCGAAGAAGCCATGTCTTCCATTATCGTTCGCTCTGATGCCTTGGACGTACTCTGCGCCGCACCATCTCCGCTTTGGCCATCTGACATAGCAGGGGATGGTGTTTCGTCTGGGGCGATCAATGACTTGGGATCGACCTCGTCATAATGAGGAGAACTTGCTCTAGACTGGCGCTCGATAGACATCTGAACAGCTTCGTCAGGTTCTATCTCGGCTTCCTCTTGTTCTTCGATTGGATAGCGACGGAGAGGTTTCGGTGTAGCCGCCTCAAGGACAGCCTCTGGTATCTCCGAGAATGAATCGTCGTATGCACTTGGCTCTTCTACCGACTGCTCCGCCACCTTGAGTTTTGCAGATGGAAGAGGGGATTGCTCTTTTCGTAAAGACTTTAGGGCTAGCTGGCGGCCTAAATCCTCAGTCTTCTTTCCTCTTCGAGGACTCTTACCCAGTGAAGGAGTTGGGCTTGGCACTGAAAGAAGGTTATTCCGCGGCGTCGGTGTCTTCTCAGCCAGCGGTGACGTCTGCTGCCCAGGCGCTGGTGGCAGGTTCTGTCGTGGTGTTGCAGCATCTTCTTGCGCTGGCGATGTCTGTTCACCGACAAAGGACACCTCGTCATCTTCCTCCTCAGCATCCTCAATGCCATCATTGTTCCGATTCAGGCTCTGCCGTAACTCCTCGAGAGCACCGTTGATGATCAGCCCGGTCTCGTCACCCATGTCCTGATAATTGGATTGGACGCTCATGTTGAGGCCGCCAGCCTGCATAGAGGGTAAGGAGCCGACGCTTATCATGGTGAACTCTTCCTGAATCATGATGGTGTCCTTTTCTCCACTACGATCATGAGCATCGCTCGTGGGATAATCGTCGTGATCGTCTGGTCCCGCGTATCCTGCGTGTACCTCACTGCCGATATCCTCGGTTGCCGCTCGACTTGTATGCACCTCGCTCATAGCGTCTTCGGTCTCGGGCCGCCCTTCAGCGTTCGAGGTCGATCTTTCTGGTTGTTGCCCTTGCTCAATCATAGCTAGCTCTTCTTCCTGGGTAGGTATGGGTGACTTTCGCCTACTGAAACGCGCAGGTGGATCAGATAGAGTAGCCATCCAGATGTCCTCTTCGTTGTCATCATCGCCGTGATCTGAAGGTGCGAACGGCGCATACCCTCCTTGAGAGGAGAGGCTGCCTTCACTAGGTGCCACAGAGGCACTATCATTTGCCCTCGTATCATCCTTCTCAGTAGTGGTAGCTTCACTTAAGTCTGCACTAATTGACCTGCCACTGCGGGTTCGTCGCTTTGCAACAGGAGTCTGCTCCGCCTGTTCATCCAGGTTATCGACCTTCCTCTTCTTCGCTGTGCCTCTTTGTGTGGTAGGCTTCGGTGTGGCATCGTTATCCTCCTCGGCAACCGCGTCGCTCGTCACCTCCTGAGACAACTTCGTCCTCCGTGGTCTCGCAGGAGTCTTTCTGATAGGTGCAGCTCTCTTCTTCGCGCTTGGTGCAGGCGTGCCATTTGTACCCTTTGGCGGCCTACCCCGTCTCCGTGGCGTAGGCGCAGGTTCAGCACCTTCATCATCCGTCTCACCTCGTAAGGGTACCTTCTTGGTAATCGTCCCGCCTCTTGTCGCCCGGGTGGGTTTCTTTGGTGTGGGCGATTGTGTTTGAGTCTGAAATAGTCGTCGACTGACATTCTGTCTCTCGCTGTCGTCTGCTTCAACAGTGACCCGTATCTTTTGGGGTGCCGACTCGTTTCCCACGTCGAGAGAAAAGATTTGTTTTCTTGGTGATGGATTGACCGACGAGAGTCGGGATGAAGACCTCAGTGTCTGACTTCGTGTCACGCGTCGAGAGGATGGCGCTGCCGAGTTGGGGACACCCTCGAGAGAGGCATTCAAAGGATCGGGGGAGCTAGCCGCCGATATGGAAGACATGTCGTTTCGAAACCGGTCCACAAATGGCTCCATGCCAATAGGTGTCGACATAAGGTCAATTTAAAGAAGTTTGCCTACTTCAGTTGGCATGTATGCTGTCTGTCGCTTTCCGAAACGATGAACGATGTCAGAACGTTTGTGCGATGCTCGGTCGAGATAACCCGCACTAACCAAGTTTCGCGATCTGGTAGTGGGATTGACTTTGGCGTTGCTGGCTTTTGTTTACTTTGGGGCACACGGGGTTAGAGGTACCGATCTTGGCGCCTAGTGAACTTAAACTTTTCATGGTCCAATCACCGCCCAAGCCTACGACTCACGAGCGGCATCCAGGTTCACCAATAATTACATAAGCACTACTCCGGAAGGTACGTAGCTCTCTAGTTTAGTGCGTAAACTGCACACTTCATCGGCGAACCTTTGATGTTCGCTCCGATTTGTCAAGTCGGCGTAGAAAGTGTCCCCCGCATGAACAATCAATCGGTGGTAGATCTGCTGGACAACCTACGCCCTTTGCCCATGACGTGATCGAGCTATGGCTGAGTTCGGCAACTTGATGCTTGGAAATCCGCTAGGAGCTTATGTGAACATCAAGTGATATAAGTAGGAAGGTAGCCGTTCAGAGTCCAGTCATAAAGAGACCATCCGTATTCGAAGCCGTCATTCGCAGTTGTGTATCGTGATAGCATCACCAACAGCCTTTGGTGCTCTCTGAACAGTTGCATCTATCTATAGTACATATAGCCTACCGTTTCGGAAACGATCACCTTCCAAAGCACATCATACTATCTACAATCCTGAAAATGGCCATCTCATCACACATCCCCTCCGGCACCGTGACGGCAGATCTATACTTCTTCCAGCCTCCTACAGATGGTGTGACCCCTTTCCAATATGTCGACGCGCCGCCTGAAGGCCAACCGCAACGTAACTTCGGCTTCGATACTCATGCGGTACCTATTCACGATGCCCGTGGCCAGGAGTCCTCTTTCAATTTAGATAACGACGCCGTTGGCATTATCCAGGACGTACCTCCCTCAGCCGAGAAAGATTTCACCGACGATGACTCCATCAAAGCCAACTACTACCCGGAGTTAGAGGAGCTACTCTTGCAACATGTCCCGGGCAGTACCAAGGTGGTCTTCTTCGACCATACGATTCGACGTGCCCATCCAGACGCCCACCGGGCGCCTGTCACGCGGGTACACGTTGACCAGACAGCCACCTCAGCAGCCATCCGTGTACGGAAACACCTCCCAGCCGATGAGGCAGAGCGTCTCCTGGCAGGACGTTACAGAATCGTCAACGTCTGGCGACCACTAAACAAGAATCCCGTGGAATCATTCCCTCTGGCCTTTGCCCGGTCGTCAACGCTGCGAGACGAGGATGTCATCCCCATTGAACATCGCTATAACAACGGTTATACCGGGCAGACGGCGGGTATCAGATTCAACGAGGGGCAGCAGTGGTGGTACCTGTCCGGTATGACTGGCAATGAGAGGCTGTTGCTCGAGTGCTTTGACAGCGAGGCATTGAAGGACGGATCCACGGTTAAGGGCGGCCGGGTGGCTCATACTGCGTTTGAGGATCCGAGGACGAGGGCGGATGCCGAGGGACGGGAGAGTATTGAGGTTAGGGCGCTCGTCTTCGGACCTTGAGTTATGGGTCATTGACTCAATAAAATCGGCATGGGTTGCAGTTCAGAGTGTGTATGATTGGGGTCATAATACAGCATACTCAAGTTACTTGACTTAGATTATAGCCTGCTAGCTAGGTTCTGTCAGAAATGTACTGTCCAGTCACGTCAACCTCCATTTCTAGCTTTGTCGGTTCAGGGTGTGACAAGTAGTATCGTTACGGGTGCCTGCTGTTTTTATAGAAAATTATACTGTCCTGGATCTTTCCTTTCTCATCTGTCCAAGACCGCCGCCTTCTTCTCCGACATGCTTGCGTCGACTCACCTGCCGTCCGTCATAAAGGCAGCAACAGCCGCCCCCCAACCGCCGGCGTTCTGGTCACTCGTCGCCAGCGTCTCGCCCTTCTGCCTGACTAAAGTATTCACATACCTGGTATTGATTCCAAAGTAATTCATATTCTCCGTATCCTCGATCAACACTGCGTTTCCTTGACAATTGTCTCCGCACAACCGGTTGTTGTTGAAGAAGGTCCAGAACCCGGCACCATAGATGGACAGATTGCTGGACCCGCTGATCTGCTGGTACAGAGCCATACGACACTGGCCATCGTCCTGACCGCACCATGCAAAGTCAGGGTCGCTGTCGAGTTGTGGTTTCCATGGAGCCGGGGCGTAGGACGGGTTGCCTGGTCCTTGCCAGTATGGTGTTTCGGATTGTTGAAAGCCTTGGAATACGTTGGCGGCTTGGTGGAAGTTGGCTTGATACAGCGTGTTATGTTCTGGCGCCAGTCAGGAAACAGAGTTGGAAATGACAGGCGAGTGGAGAAACCTACCAATACCCATGCCCAGCAGCCAAGTGCCCTTCTTGGCCTCTATGAGCATGCCACGGCCTGTGGAGATCGTCTGCTTGTGACCGCCCTACGAAGTCGTCAGTCTCTACTTAGCATGGGACAAAGGCTGACAAACATCGAGATCATGATCCGCGGTCCAAAGCCACATATTTTCAATGTAAGCGGAAGAGCTCGGAGTCAGATGTACCATCATGAAGGCAGCCTTGCAATCAGCTGGGCTCCCATCACACTCGGTCTGCGTCGTCGATCCCACCGCACCGCCAATCCTGACATGGGTGTTCCAGAAGCCGACATCACCGGCCTCCCGTCCAGCCATATTGACTTCGACCAGCTTGCATCCAGGTAACACTTCGGCCACGGAAAAGACCATGTCTGAGAACTGTGCTATGCCGACCTCTCCCGCGTTACCCACTCGTATAAGTGGCTGAGGACTCTCCTCGTCCGTGAACTTGCTACCGCTGGCGCTGATGACCGACCATCCTTCGCCGTGAACTCGACTGCCGGGCGGGAAGTAGAGGGTATCTGTGACAAGGTATGTTCCGTGAGGGAAGAAGAGAATATTGCAACCTGCACTGGCGTTGATGATAGCCTGCAGATTCTTCGTGTCGTCATTGACCCCATCTCCAGCAACTGGATATCCCTCCGCATCCTTGATGTTCACGAACTGTTCCGTCCCATACTCCTTGTAAGTCGGCTGCTTCATCGTTTTGAACGCACCACCGTCACCGACTAGCTCCCTCGGCCGGAAAGTTCCATATCTTGTCCCGGTTTGTGCCTGGCTGTTATCCTTCCTATAGACCCGACCCCAAACCCATGCTTCCTCCGCTCCAACACTACCGTCCAGTACCTTGATTCCCGCAGCATGAACCGTTGATTGGGAATTCTCGACCTTGACATTCTCCAACACCAACGAGTCCGCCCCCGTCGTGCTCCCCACCGAGCTGACCAGCGTATCGACGTAATTCGCAGTCGAATCAATGACCGCCAGAAACCCGATGTTCACACTACTAGCATCGATTCCCACCGTGCAAAACGAGAACGAACACCCCTGAATGACATAGTCGAACCCACCCAAGATCCTGATACCCGTGGTACAGCCATCAAAAGACAGACCTTTGAAATGATATTGCTGCGTATTCAATGCAATACCCACGTTCCCTCCCCGAAACGAGCAGTCGTTGATCATGAGTGGTGAACCGTGCTGCGGCATGGCGAGTCCGGTATGGCCTGTGGAGTCGTACGGCATGTCGAAGAGAACGTTGGCGAGCTGTGTCGCTTGGGAGATACTCCAGTCCAGTAGCGTGATGACTCTCTCCCTGGGCATACTTTGGGAGTTTAGCACGATGTTCTTGATCCAGATGAAGAAGTTGTCCGTTGAGCCGTAGCCGGGGTCCTTTCCTATGATGAGGGCGTCCCCTTCAAAGCTTGAGGCGGCTTTGATGATGGGTGGATTGAGGGGATTGCCGAGGACTACGGTGCCGACGTAGAGCTGGAGGGGTCTGGTGATGATATAGGTTCCAGACGGGATGTAGACAACGGCTGGTTGGTTGGTAGTGCCCCAGGAGTGGGTGTTCCTCCCTGCCACATTGTTGCCTGCATTTATGGCATTTTGGAGAGCAGAGGAGTCGTCAGTCAAGCCGTCCCCTTTAGCGCCGTAGCTCGTCTTGACGTTACGGTGGACTGGCCAGTAATAACCATTGGGAATAAAGGGGGAGATGCCGTTGTGGTTGATCTTTTCATACCAGTAAGTGTTGGGGTTTGCAGGTTCCAGGGAGCAGACCTGTCGATCTTGAAGGGCATCACCAGATTTGATGGTTAGGGAGACCACTTGAGTGAAGACATAGAATAATGGTAGAAACCTCATGACTTGTGTATGGATGGTTTTGTCTGAGGGGTTGAAGGTAAGGAGATAAAGTTGAAACTGAACTCTCCTGGAGGGAAGTCGTACATATGAGCAGCTGCACGCCATCTTTATCCTGCCGGTTACGACGGTGCACCTCGATCTTGCGCGGGAAATCGGACTGTGCAGGAGGCAAGATGCTTGGCTGCAGCATCACGAGGAACTGCTGGTGTCGCGGAGCCTTTGACGCGGGAGCCACCCGATATGCCTCGCGACAAGGTCGAGTCTTTGCACATACGGGATTAAGGGAACCCCAACCAGCACACGACTCGATTGCGCATTTGCTTCACGAGACTGTACGTGTGGACGTTAAATGTTTCCCTGTGGAAGCATGGAACCTGGAAAGGAGACAAAATGTGCTCTGAAACCTTCCGTGCGTCGACGAAGACAGGGCGAAGTGCAGACCATCAGAAGTTTCCCTGCTATGTCAAGCTTTAGTCAACCCAGAGAGGGAAGATTACCTGACAGTATCAGTCAGCCAAATCATCTAGGGCTAAAACTTCCTCCCGGCGGGTTGCAACTAAGTCGCTCTCGAAACCAGAATGAAAGGCAGGGGATTCCGGAACCAACTCGCACTGCTCATCGTCAGCAAAGAATTGGTGATATTTGACCGACAAAACTCAAGTTTCACGTAGTACATGCAGAAGCTGTTTGTACGTTGTTCCCCAATCAAAAGCGTACATTCTGATTGCTCTATACTGAACGAACAGCTCTCCAACTGGGGCCCTGACGCCAATGTTCTCGTATCTTCTGCTTTCGTAAAGGTCTGGTGGCATTTCACAATATTCTGCCATGTGATCCAGAACCGGCAAGCCTCAAGTAAAATCATCTCGAGTTCTTCGTAGAGCCCATGGTTTGCGCGAACGGACACCAATGACTCTGTGTGTATTCATAGCAGAAGTTCGCCCATGTTCTCCCCCAAGAAGCCGAGATCCGCAAGCTTCTTCACCTTGTTCTTCTCCTTCTTCTGATCATCCGCTTTCCTTTGTTTAGCGAGGGATTTGACGAGCTCCGGGTCCGCCTGGTCGTAGCCTGGGGGATCTTCATCATCCTTGTCGAGATCAATCTCCCCCAGTAATACCACGTTTTCACCCCGAACCAAGAAGATGCCAACTGGTATATCTGCGTAGAGTCCTCGCGGGTTCGTCGGCCCCGGTGGCACGAATATTCTCTCAACTGTCGACTGGAGGACAAGGTTGGCTGTCCGGGTTAATATCTCGTTAAGCCAAGTGAACCCGACCAGTCACATACCGTATGAATCCCAAGTCCTGAGTATTCCTATCATCTTGCGACCGTCACGAAGTGACAACATCAGCTTCTCTGCGCAATGTTAGTCGTTCGCGCTGGAAATCTGAGGCTGACTCAGGAAGCTTCATACTGTCGGTCAGATCAAGCAACTGGGCCGCAGTGGTAAAGTATTGTGCAGGCAGCTGCTGCGGCCTACCCATAGGCGGTGGCATCTGCGGCATTGGGCCACCGCCGCCTTGCTGAGGAGGGCCTTGTGGTGGTATCCCATGCTGAGGGGGAGGGTCGGATATTGTTAGGTTCTCCATGGTATCCTGATGATCATGAGGGCGAGGATTGCAATGATATCAAGCGCTGTATCAGCCCATCCATCAATCGATCTCGACCGGTACAGCTGGGAGTATGGGAAACCGACACAAATCAACAAGCCCTTTGATGCTCTTGAGATCTGGAAGCGCGCATCGCAGGGACGCAAAGGGAAGAGCGACGTCAATTGGTGGGGCGTGCGTTTGCTACCCCAACCCCAAGATGCTGAATCGCCAAGTTCCCGCCCTCTCATTGGCTGACCACTTACAGCATGGCGAGGGCCCAAGCAGCGAGGCTATTGAGCACAGAAAGGCTGCTGCCCGCCTTTCCGATCATCTCTGACCCTTGCTTGCCCTTTCCTACCTCTAGTAGACAATAGCAGAAAACCTTCCGAGTCCAACCTATTCAATTATGGTTGTTCAACTATGAGTCTGACTATAGTCGAGTTTATACGTCTTGGCTCTCTTATTTATGATCCTTAACTATATACCCACGAAGACTTCACTGTAACCTCTTCGAGTTCCAGGTCGGAACCCACTTCGGAGGCTCGATTGCAACCTTTCCTCTGCTGCGTTGTCGTTATCCATTTGCACAGCGTTCCAGTTGGGGATAACAGCTTTCTGTAGCTTTCTTTCTACCTTACCTTACTTCAACGTTCATACCTCCCTAACAGCACTTTTTCCTATCGTCAACAGTCATGGCTACCACCGATGCTGCGATGACGGATGCGCCCTCCGCTTCCCGACCCGACCGAAGAGCCAATGGCTCGCCAACACTCCTGTCCAAGCGTGACAAGAAGCGTCAGATGTTGGCCGACCGCCTTGCCGCCATGAGCGAGAAGCTTGGTCGCGACCGAGACCAAGTGTACCGCGAGCAGCTACAGAAGATTCAAGTCGATACACAGCTCGTCATGAAGATCGACCCCTATGTCGAACGCCCGCTCGATGCTCTTGACGCGGAGCTTTTGGAGGTGTCCCGCGCAAACAGCGAGGTTTACAACCACCAAGGACAGAGAACCCTCCTAGAAATGGCCGGCCCCCGGTTCCAGGACTGGATTGTCCAGGTCCAGGACATTGTGGAAGAGAGAGATTACCACATCACCAAGTATACGGTTAGCGAGCTCTCCAGTATCAGTCAGTATAACCAGTATGAAGAGAATGCTAATGTTCAACATGATACAGACCGATTTTGAGAAGAAGGTCCAGCAGTACCACAATGTACATATCCACAAACTTGAGACGGCGAAGCGCGAGCATAAGGCTCTGTCGCAAACCCTGCGAGACAGGCTACTCAACGCCATTACGTCGAAGAAGTTCCGACTAAACAAGGAGAAGGAGGCCCTAGAGATCTCCGACGCCTCAGCCCTTCTCCTTCACCCGAACCAGTTCGGTTTGACACATCCAGCCAGTCCAGGCGGGCCTCATTCGAAGCGAACGACTCGCCTCCGGAGGGAGATGGACGACATGCCGAGTCTTTTTGACAACAGGAAGAGAAAGAGAAACATGGGCGATGACGATGGCTCACCTGCTCCTCAGCGCCGAGCTGTTGACACCACGCCTATGTGGCAGGGTGACAGGCTGGTCAACCGCAGGACGACCGGACCGATCTACAGCATCGACAAGCTCTTCACAGACAAAGAGCTTTCGATGACCTACAACGCCGCTGCATTAGCAGCGCACAAGTATATCCTTACCCATAAGCGCAAGCTGGACGAGGACGGCCTTCTCGTGGAATCCCCGAGCAGTGAATCCGGCAGTGGGGACAATGACGATTTCGACTCAGCACCATCTGCACCGGCCATGGAGCGCAACGTGTCGCATGCCACGCGTAGTGCTCGCGGCGGGCCGACATTTACCGACGATAAACTCGTGGGGTTGGAGGCCTTGTCAGCACTAGACTTTCCGCGACATTTGGAAAAGATGCTTGGTAATGACCCCAAGATGCCTCCTGCCTTCCCGTCGACGTACGTCAGGGGCCACACCAAGGTTTCCGACTACGTTCAGCCCACACCTCTTGCCCAAGACGAGGCCAACAAAGACTGGATGATAATGAACGTCCTCAAGCAGTATGATGACCAGCATGGTCCTGGGTCAAATCTGGACAGCAAAGCTGGTAGCAGGAGCATTTTGGAGGCCGTTGCCGATCCTGCGCGGGAGAACCGTTACGCAGCGTATCTACAAGGCGAACGGCCCGCACTAAATGACATACGGCAGCGGCTGGGTCTTCCTGTTGTCATCGAACCAGAGAAGCCAGTCTCTGCGCCGGCTATAGACAGGATAGGGACGCCTTCGAGATTGTCAAGAACAGGCCGTTCTGACACACCGAACGAGTCACCAGCTAAGGGAAGAGGCGGAGGAGGCCCAACTAGTGCTCCCATGATCGGCGGCGTCTCAATGAGCAGGCAAAGCAGTGCCAGTGGAGCACCGATGAGCCGAAGCAGCAGTCGCAAGGGACGACCTCGGGGCGGTTAAAGACCACGAGACTTTTGAAATGACAATGCTGGGGTCCTTGGTCAGCATCAGTCGAATTTTGTGCCCTCTGCCAGTAGCAGTTCAACTTCAACGAGTGCTGCCAAGCATCAGTCATCTTTCTCATCCTTCTAGCCGGCATTGATTACCTTCTTTGACCTTTGTTCAGCACTGGTCACATATTCGCACCCTTGGCCCAGACCATATCAAGCCCCGTTTGCTCGTAAGCTCGGGAAAGCCATTCGTCCTGCCGGTTGGTGTTTCAGGTGGAGGCAGCAGCATCAAAAATGGTACTATTTTGATGCCGTCGGTGAAAAGTCACTATGGAGCCTTCCTGGATATGGTGAAGCACATGAGCACTACCCGCCGTGGATCACCTTTTGACCAGCGCATACGCACCATAGGGCCGTACATGTAAGCGGACACCCTGTTTTCTAAGAGTCAGGAGGCTCAGCAAGAGGCCCAGCAACAAATGGATGTAGTTCAGCAATACATCATGAACTCGGCAGCCTGTTTGTGGATCATGCCGTTACCGAATATGCAGGTACGGGCCGGCGGCCTGGATACGGTGGGATCAGTGGCGTTTGGTGTCGAAAGAGCATGAATGGAAGGACGCTATGAGAGTTCAACCGGGACGTATTTGGGTATTGCATGTGTTTCGGTCGCCGTTCACGGGAAGAGTATCATCGGGCACTACTTGAGATGGCATATACTGTATGCGCGCAGTGGCGGGCTCACTGACCTGTTCGCTGGTGTCGCATCTCATGAGCCAAGCAGCTCACTCAATCTCGCGCCATATATTTAACTTTTATTTACAACAGACCAGCGAGGGTTGCATAACAGATTCACTTCAACGCACGTCCCGCCAACGGACCTTGGAATTTGCACCATGATGTGATTGTGATTAAGTTTTCACGATAAGTGGCTGTTCCATACTTTCTGTAAGAGTGACACTTGGGTCAGAGAAAGGCCCCGTTCGAGCCAGGGTTCATTCACGTGGTCTTTTGATGCTGGTAAGCACCCGGATGACCAGATTTGAGCACTCTGCTTATGGAGCTCCTTGCTTTCAGCTTCAAGGGGTCCAAGAAGACGGTATAAGACGGCTAGCTTCCGGCGATTTCTCCTCGGCGTTGCCAATCACGCGCGTCAGTCAAGCCTTGATCCCGAGTTCCGGTGTATTGTTGGAGGGCACACGACGATGAAGTCGCGGGCGCTTTATGATGGTGGGGGCTCCCCCACGCTCCACTTACAACCAGCTAGTCCAGCTCTACGGATAACTCTTCATGATATAAGCGCGCAGCAAGCCTAGGGCTCCCACAACACGTGCAAGGAGTGACGGGCAATGAACTTGAGGAACGTTACGTACACGCGACGAAGCCGGCGACCGAGGTCATCAGCCTGTTCCGGCCCATCGTCAGCCACGCAGTCCACCATCTCCAACAAATCATCCCGCGTGCCGCGTCTGAAGAGCGCCTGATGCAGCCCCCAGATCAGAGCGGGTTAGACACATGCCAATTTTCCCTTATCTCTGCCAACCCACACCGTCCAATAAGACCCTGGGTTCCCGACACCATGGGCCACATTCCACACCTCCAGTTAATGCCATGCTATCAGTTGGGGCAGGTAAGCTTAGACAAGCTTGCTTTTCTGGGGTCGGGAAGTACGGTACGATAGTCGGATGCAAGGTCGGTCGTTTGATATCAGGTAAAAGACCCTTATCTTGGTCTGCTCGCAGCGGAACATCCGCGGTGCCATCAGTCATGGTTCTGCGATTGAAGTAGGGTGGTCAGCCTCTCTTCCTTTCCAAGCTACGTTGCTGCTCATAGCTATCATGTATGCATTCAAACTCGACATGACTGTCAAAGAATCATAAAAGTCGTGCACCTTTTTTATATTCCAGTCTTTTCCCACTGATCCCAGGGCACAGACGCCTCAAAACAGCAGTTTGCCTACCTTATGGACTTCATGCACACACCCCTGCGTCCAGACACGATGTGGTGGGATGCTAACAAAATCGAGGCTACGGTTACCCGGAAGTTTGTCTGCGGTCATCTGCTACCTGAAGAAGTCGAACGGCTGAACAGACCACTGGGATTCGGGGACGGCTTGACAGATGGGACATACTGGGACTGGATAGAAGAGAAGGCCAAGCGCTTATTCTTGATCCTTGTAGATCTAGGCGTCCCGGACCAAATATTCGGCGTGATAGACGACTCCTGGGACGACGAGGACCTTCCAATCGCTCGAGACCAGGTGGAAAGGCTCGCTCTTACGCCAGAAAAGGATGTTAAGCTGGAAGCGAAGTTCTACTACCGCCAGTTCCACTACCTCCTGAGACCACTCCAGAAAGGAGAGCATACAATCTTTCAGGACGAGGAACTGGTACCCCTGGATGTCGTTGAGAGGAAGCCCGGTCTTGCCAGTCAACAGTCAGTGGACAAAGTCACCCTACCACATCATCCAGGCCAGGCCTTCTGCCGTCGACGAACATCTCTCGGCTCCGGGCCTGGCTGTCTTGACTATGAGGATTTTCTGTCTGCGATCAACGACATCCGACATGTGCAAAATGAACACTTGGTGTCGTACTTCGCCTCGTACGTCTATCAGGGGCAAGGTTACGTACTGTTCACCCCTGTCAGCGATTTCAGTCTGAAGCAGTTCCTCACAACGACCCCAACAAGCTTCAAATCTCTCGGGAAGCAGACCAGACGACAGCTCCTTCTGAACTGGATCCACTGCCTGGTCGACACGATCACCTTCCTGCACAGCCGCGGGCTTTCCCACGGCAACATCAAGCCGTCAACCATTCTGTTCACCAACCAGAACCACATATTCTTCTCCGATTTCACGCGGTTAAACCCCGAGCTCCCGGGTAGCACGGCCGACAAGACCCCGTTCGACAAGGAATCCTACGACTACGCCGCCCCAGAGCAATGGTTCCGGCCGACCTCCATGTCAACCAGCAGCCTGCAGCGCAAAACAACACTATCCTCCCTCTACCCCTCGCCCAGCACCACCACCTTCTCCATCAGCCGAAGCGCAACCGACTCCACCAGCATCAGTCCCCCTTCTCTCCTCCACGCACCCAACCCCCACCTCTCCCCCCAAGCAGCAGACATATTCTCCCTCGGCACCATCATCCTCGAGCTTCTCACCCTCCTCCTCAAGAAAACCACCCGCTCCTTCGCCAGCCACCGCGCCGCACGCCACAAAACCCCCGGGCGAGGCGGCGCTGTACCAGACTCCTCCTTCCACCGAAACCTCGGCCAGGTCGAGACCTGGATGGCCCAGCTCGCCGGGGAGGCGAAGAAGAAGGACGATGCTCTGTTTCGAGGCGTGGCGCCTATGCTGCACCTGGTGGAACGCATGCTGGCGATTCATCCGCAGGAGAGACCGGTGGCGAGGGAGGTGCAGACGAGGATGTATGAGATCCTGCATGATGTGTGTGGGATCGAGGAACCGCATTGTGTGCATCGGTATGAGGGGTGGGAGGATTTTGGGGTGGGGGAGTTGAGGATTAGAGGGAAGGAGGAGGAGGAGAGAAGAGAGAGGATGTCTGTGGGTACAAGGAGGAGTAGTACGGTGCCGAGTCTGGGGCTTCGTCAGACGGGGAGTGGTGGGAGTGGTTGGGGACCTTGGGGGAGCATGTCCAGGAGTAATAGTAGTGCTGGTGGTTCGGTGGGAGAACCCGTGAGCCCTGGCAGGCGGGAGTCGTCGATCAATATGAGGGAACGTGAGCCGGCGAGCCCGAGACTGAAACAATCAGAGATTGGGAGCGGATTGCAGGCTATTCAGGCGTTGAGGGTGAGGACGAACAGTAGCGGGTGGCACCAGGGCCGGCTCAGCGGCGGTTCCGTCTCTGTTGGGCAGTGAGGAGTTGGCTTGTCTGTCTTTCCCATAATGGTGTTATGTCTATGTGCACAGTTTTGAGGTCTGGAGTTCACGTTTGTATTCATGGGATGGAGGGTTTTGGCAGGTTAGTACCTCAGGCATAGAGGATCTGGAAGACTACCGGAGTGACTACTGGGCACTATACTGTGCTGCTCTGGTACGTGGCACCCGTCTTGGGTACAATGCATGGTTGGCCCTGAACGTCTCGCTTCAAGATTGGCACCTGTAACACTTCGACACAATTTCCTAAATCATGGCATTAGGATAGTCACACTCAATTTCATAAAAACCACTAGATGTTTTGGACAGTTCAACGTGATTGTGAGGTATCCAACTAGGGAGGTTTGTCTAAGGTACCTACGTTTAGATCATCAGTTTCTAGCTCATTTGACCTGCACTAGTCCTAAAACGGACAGGGACAAAGGACAGGAGGTACCGATCTCGATCATCTCAAATATTGGCACCAACTTCCGTCCACGAGGGCCGTCCTGCGTCATTTCAAGACATGGAGCTCGGCCGAAAGAAAGTTAGGTTGAAACAAAACAAAACGGTTACCAGCAGGCACCTGCAGTACAGTAGCACCGGACGCTGCTGGCTAAGCGACAATCTGGCCAGGGGCAAGGGCACAGCAGCCGGACCTGCCAATTCGAGTGTGACATCTGCCTGCCAAAATTTCAAGTCGAGGAAGGAGTGGGTCATGGGTCAAATAAGGTAACCGGGCGAGCGAATCAAACCTGCTAACAATTATGCCTTGGTTGACTGGTTTGCCGGAAGAGGAATCCGCTGGCCTGCTGGTTGATGACGAAGGACGTTTCCCTGAATCCCGGAAACAGCTCAACTGTTGTTGGAATGGCGGCTCAAGAGGTTATGTCTCATACATGCATGGACAAACGGCTTTGTTCCATTGCGCACGAGTTCCAGAAGCAAAAACAAGGCATGTCGGGGGTAATACCTTTTGTTTTGTACTAGAATAGAACTTAAGCTGCCGTATATGGTGAGGTTTCCTGCATTATCTCGCCTGAACGAGATCTTTGCGACACCTTGCTCGCCCCTGCTCGACAAAGCTCCAGAAGTTCTGAATGGATGACGAGCGAGCCACTGCCCAGCCAATCTCAAGTTTCCAAGCAGGCGAAATTGGCCAATCGCAGAAGTGACAGCCACCAACATCCCCGGCACCCCGGTCTGCCCCTGTCGCAGACTCCAGGCTTGTGCCACTAGCTGCATGGGGCGGTTCCTTGGCAAAGTGCTTTGGTTACCGGCCAACGAGCCCGGTGCTACCCTCTAAGGTAGCCTGGGAAAAACAGGTTAAAACTTGTTGGCGCGTTGTAGCTTGTTGTTATCGGGGTCCAACCAACGTCTTATCTGGATTTTCCCTCTCTCGTCGCTCTCTTTCCCATCCGTCCAGGTTGTTTCGTTGTTGCTTCCTCCTGTAAACAATCGTTGCGGGAAGGATCGCGAGGGTTCAATTGAAGATTTCCGTGTCGAGATCTATATCAGCACTTGGCAGTTGTGCACCAACACGAAGGGGCGCACAGGTTACTCTCGTTGTTTCCCTCGTTTTCAGCCTCCCGACCTGGTCGACCAAACGGACTACTACAGCCGCAACCCTCGTTTGCATCTGTGAAGGAGAAGCCAAAAAAAGCATTTACGGAAAGAACCAGGACGCTAATATACCTCGTGCCTGCCGACCCTCACGTCGAAGCTCTCCAACCAGTCCTTCGTTTGAAATCTGGTCAATCGCTTGCTCTCAGTTTGTTTGAGTTCTCGACAACCATACCGCTTCAACTCAACTCTAGCTATCTTTCCAACGGCATCACGTACTTCTTGGAAAAAAGAACGTCGTATTACCGTTGTCCCTTTTTGGCTAGAATCTTCCACCCGCAATGAAGCTTAGTTATGTAGCGGCTGCGGCGCTGGCTGGAGTCGCCAATGCCATCCCAACCATTACCGCTACGGGCAACAAGTTCTTCACATCCGAGGGCAAGCAGTTCTTCATGAAAGGTACGAGGCACCATCTGTTCCGGGTTTGGCTGTGCCGAGACCTGCAGTTCTAATTCTTGCGCAGGTGTTGCCTACCAATTGCTGCCAGATGACCCGCTCGTTGACACGGAGCAATGCGGTCGAGATGCGGCCCTCATGAAGACGCTGGGCGCCAATGCGATCCGTGTCTACCACGTGGATCCCAAGGCCGATCACTCGGGATGCATGTCTGAGTTCGCCGATGCCGGTATCTATGCCATCATCGACCTGGACACTTTCAACACTTACATTCTTCCTGTATGTCTACCCTGTCATTGATGCTGTTGCTCGGTTGAGATGACTTTGCCCTTCTTTTGCTGACCAAGAGACCATTAGGATGACCCATGGTGGAACTCTACTCAAGTTGCCGCCTATGGTGCCGTGATGGATGCCTTTTCCAAGTTCGACAACACGTTGGGTTTCTTTGTTGGCAATGAAGTAATCGCCCGGGCCAATCAGTCTCAGGCTGCTCCGTTCATCAAGGCTGCCGCGCGCGACTTGAAGGCATATCGCGACAACAAGGGCTACCGCAAGTTCCCCATCGGCTACTCGGCTGCCGACATTGCTGAGCTGCGCCCCATGCTGCAGGACTACCTGACCTGCGGAGGTAACAACTCCGAGATCATCGACATGTTCGCGCTCAACTCGTACGAGTGGTGCGACCCTGCCAACTACAACACCTCGGGCTACGCCAACCTGCAATCCATGGCCGTGGACTTCCCCGTACCCATGTTCTTCTCCGAGACCGGCTGCAACGTCCCCGGTCCCCGTCTGTTTGAGGATCAGGCTGCTATCTTCGGCCCGGAGATGATCAACGACTGGAGCGGCTCTCTGATTTACGAGTGGATCCAGGAAGAAAACAACTACGGTCTCATCTCGTACGGACCCAAGGTTGATGCTACCGCGACTGGTGAGAATATTGCAGGCGGATACACTCGGAAGGGCACGCCGTTGCCCGTAACCCCCGACTTTGACAACCTGTCGAAACAGTGGGCGACAATCACACCCACAGGTGTTTCTCTGTCTGCATACGACGCCAAGCACGTGTCGACCCGTGCCTGCCCGACTTCAACCGCTGGCGGCTGGCTGATTGATGGCAACGTGAAACTGCCGGCTGTCGGAGAGACCTACTCCGGTAGCTATACCGCCTCAGCGACTGCCACCTCCTCCCCGGAGACTACGGGCACGGGCTCCGGCACGGGCTCTGCTGCGACACCGTCTTCCTCCAACAACCCGGCCCCTGTCAACAAGCAGGTCGCCGGTATGAGTGCCGGCCTCGTCGGTGTCATGCTGTTCTTCACGCTTTGGCTATGAGACCCACTTCAATGTATCTGTTTGTTCAGGATAAAGATACCCCATCTATGTCCAGAGGCGCCATTCCGTGTCATGGGATGGGCGAATCTGTTTTTCGTCTGACCTGCTCGCCCTTAATACGGTGTGTTTTATGAGCATTGAAAAGCATTGTTCTACGATTACCCCCCAACTGGCGAAGCATTGTACAACGGCGTTCTGTGCTTTTTCTTGGTCTGCCGGTCTTAATGAAGGAGTATGAAGCGGAGGATATGATGATGAGACTTCGGGACGTTGTTCACCACAGTGGGACATGGCTTTCAGCCTCAAGGTATGGCCATATCCGTCATATTTATATGATGGATTCCGGACGACTTCCTCTTTTAGAAGGAGGCTATAATGTACATACCCGATATTCCTATCTGTTTAGCCATGAATCATTTTATGACCGGCATGAAGACCTTGCTCTCTGTTCTGCAGTCCTGGTGTTCGGAGAGACATGCGAGCCCTCACAAATCATTGTCTAGTGGGTATGCTTCCCCCTTTTCCACTCGACCTACAGCTCGTCATTGCTGTTGATTCCACGGTAGTCCAGAGAATGGTCTTTCGTCCAATGAGGCAAGTGTGGCACGTCGCTGGGTGGAAAGTAAGGAGCTACGGGCTTGTGGGTTTGAACATCATCACCAACCAGGTCAGACTTTCCTCAGCAGGGATGACTGCGCAACATTACCATCGTCCTGGAGAAGATACGTTCGAGTATACCTCGGTTCATTGTCCTCACAATCACTATCTTCCACCATTCTTCGTCCTCTTTATATCCTCAGGACCTAGGCAGCACCCGCAACTACAAGTCTTCTTATCCCTTCATCTGGATCGATATACCTCTCCACTACGAAACGAGCTGAGCACGACGTACCTCTCCTCATCCCTGAGATCCACCTATTCCTGCCCTTACGCAGTCTATTACTCAAACATGCCCGAACCAACGAACCCGGATCGTTGTCAAGCACACACCCTCTGCCCACGCCGGCATCCATCGTGGCCGCCGAGTGTGAGAGGATATGTCATGTGTATATTGAGCTTGGTTGCTCTTGGGCTCTTGGGTACGGGGATTGTGTTTGTGGTTGATGCAAGCATGAGGGATGCGGGAATTCGAAGGGCCACTCGGCCAGCTAGGGCGGATATTGGGAGGCTGGAGTATTTTAATCGTGATAGCATGTGTGGTGCTGGAGATCAGGGAAGCTGTGTTGGGTTGGGCAGGCCGGTGAGTTTTCTCCATCTTATTCTATGATGTGACTTGTGCACTAATACATGGTTTGGAAACACAGGAGATCTGCTGTCCGCAGAACATGTCCTGTTTCCATACCAAGTTCTCGACGTCGGGTGTGTACTGTCAACCGTCCCTGCACCCTCCGAGTACTTGCCCACCTACCGAAAATCGACCCGCGGTATGTCTGACTAGGATGAAGGCTTGTGACAAAGCAGTAGGCGGCGGATGTTGCCCGCTTGGGGCGACGTGCTCGGCGGAAGGATGTATGACTGAGACTGCTGGAAACTCGTCTAGGGTGTTGGCCGTGTCGAGAAGCAGGGTCGGTGAGGTCTGTGGGACATCTACCGCTGTCTCTTCCGGTCCAAGACAGTCTGGCTTTTGTTACGGTGGTTGGTGGTTTGTCCTGTTTCTGGTTCCCTTGACTGCTAGCTTGCTTTGATAGTCCTGTTATCCTGCTGCGCTCGAAGCATCCTGTGCTCGTGGAGGAAAGCAGTTTTTTCCTCAAAGCTCACGCTTGCTTCACTTGTGTCACAATAGTTGTTCCTCCTTTTTGGAAGGGTTTCCTTTGGCTTTATATATCAGGATATGATCATACCCTGGCGGAAACTGGACAGTAACACGACCATTGTAATCGTATACGAACTCACGAAGTATCTCTATGAACTTTGGCACCGTAGATAGTGAGCTACTTCGGCTCAGATTCAATATGTCTCACATATGTTCTGAAATTGGCTCCTTGTGATTTTGCAGCACAGTATTTGTCGAGAACGTACAGGTAATTAAGCAGAGCATCACTCAGGCTGTGCTAGTACACGTCCACTAAAGTACACTACATTTTGCTTGAAACAGCACACAGCGCCAGCGCCGTATCCCGCTCTCAGAAAGCCTCTATCCTGACGCCATTCTTCTCCGTCTTGGCTGCCCCGTTCCTACCAACGAACGTCTTCATCCCCCTGTCCACGCCCGCCATCCGCCTAGCAACCTGCTGCACCCCAATGGGCAAGACATTGAACCAGTCGATCCACCGAGCATATAGCGGCAGAGCGATACTCGTGCTATACCCGTTATCCACCGCCGAGATGATCGCCTTGGCGACGTCGATCGGCTCGACCACGGGAGCCAGGAAGGAGTTCGGCGTCTGCACCCCGTAGAACAGCGGCGTACTGACCTGGCCGGGGGTGACGAGGACCATGCGGATGTCCGGGTGGGATTCGCGGAGCTCTGCGGCGAGGGACTTGTGCAGGGCCGTGACGCCGGCTTTCGCGGCGGCGTAGTCGGTGAGCTGGGCGGCGCCGGTGTGGCCGATGACGCTGGAGAGGGTGACGATGGTGCCGCCGCGGCCGCTGCGGGTCAGGGCGGGGAGGAAGGTCTTGAGGGTGTAGAAGTGGCTGAGGAGGTTGGTCGATAGGCTCCGTTCTATTTCGGGCATGCTCATGTCTAGGAGGCGCTTGCCTACTACTATGGCGGCGTTGTTGATGAGGACGGTAGGGGTGCCGAGCTGGGGATTGGGGTTAGCATAGCTCGCGGTCAGGGGTTTGAGCAGAAAGCTAGGTCTTACCTCCTTCTCGATCTGTGCCGCGACACGAGCAACCTGCTCCTTGTCGGATACATCACACTTGTAGTACGTGACACCCCTAGCTTCGCCGTTCTCCATCTCCACCACATCCAGCACCGCGACCGTAGCGCCGCGCATACCATATACCTCGGCAACGAGCATTCCCAGCCCACTCGCACCACCCGTTATGACAATGACCTCTTCGCTAAGATCCACCTCCCTCGGTAATCCGAAAGCCAATCGCTCGTTCAGTGCGCCGGCGATCCAGCATATGGTTATGAAGGCTGCCCAAGCTATCGACACCAGCATGGGCGTTGCATGCCACGGCATGGTTTGCGCCCGGAAGCACAGCGGTACGATCCATGCAATAAAGGGGTGGAAGAAGCTTGTTTTGGCGACTTTGACGACCAGATCTATTGATATGGGTGCGAACCAGGAGTCGCGCTGTGGCGGACGGCTGTATGCTGAGGCCATCCTGCTGTGGTATGGAGACGGAAGCTATTAAGGAAGTGGAGATCGATTAGGTAGATTCGCGGCAATTAGCCTTGTTGGGAGAATTTGCTTTGTGTTTTTGGAAGTAATCTAATGTCGGGCTTCTAGTAGAACAAGCACAGAAATATAAAAAAAATGTAGAAGGAAAGGTGTTCTCAAGAACCTGGAAGCCAACTCTGATGAAGCTCTCGAAGCTCCAGTGCATGTGAAACAGCTGCCCCTGGTCTACGAGACCCCTGGCGTTGTTTCGACGTCCAAGCTGCTTGGACCCCTGGCTCTGCAAGGGACCCACCACTGCGCCAAGGGAGCGCACGGGCGGGTATCTCGCGCGGGTATCGCGTGCAACGGCCAAACAGATGATCAACCATCTCATCATTATTCAGGTGTATACGTGCTCGCTACAATCATCTTCACCAGACGAGATGTACTTGCAATGGACAGCCAACAGGAACCATTGATCAACTCATCCGGAGACTACGTCCCGGACCTTGATGCCGGATCCGAAGTTGACCATAATGGGAAGGCGAGTCTGAAGCAGAGTCCAGGACTCTTCATCTGGCTCTTGACCTTGTCAGCTGGCATAAGCGGGCTATTGTTCGGGTATGATACGGGGGTGATATCGGCGACTTTGGTGTCTATCGACGACTCGTTGTCTGGACGGGCCTTGACTTCACTGGACAAATCCATAATCACCTCTTCCACTTCTCTTCTCGCATTGCTTATCTCACCTTTCTCCTCTGTGCTTGCAGACTCGCTCGGCCGAAGACGGGTGATCCTCGTAGCCGACGTGCTGTTTATCGTTGGTGCTGTGCTGCAAGCATGCAGCTACACGGTACCTGTTATGGTCGTGGGCCGATCCATTGTTGGCGCCGCTGTCGGTGCGGCTAGTTTTGTTGTGCCGCTGTACATCGCTGAGTTGGCACCGGCTGCTTTCCGGGGTCGGCTGGTGACAGTGAACATCCTCTTCGTCACCCTGGGACAGGTGGTTGCCTATATTGTTGGCTGGATCTTTGCAGAACATGGTAGTCGAGGCACTGGGTGGCGGTGGATGGTTGGTCTTGGTGCATTGCCGGCTGTCCTACAGACGGTTCTGGTTGTGTCTATGCCTGAAACACCCAGGTGGTTGGTCAAGGCTGGACGTCGGGACACGGCGAGGGAAGTCATCCGCAAAGTAACCGGAACCGTCAAGGATGCGGCCAAGACGGTGGAGATGACCCTCAAGAACATTGAGATTGAAGTTCGCGAGGAGGAGGAGGCTCGCAGGGTCAGTGGGCGACGTCATCACACCGGTGGTCTTCTCAGCTGGGTCGGTCCGCTGGAGGAGTTGTTTGCGGTTCGGCGAAACCGTCGAGCCCTGGCTATTGCCTGTCTTTTGCAGGGCTTGCAGCAGCTGTGCGGCTTCAACTCGCTGATGTACTTCTCCTCGACCATCTTCACCATGCTGGGCTTTAGCATACCAACGCTTACCTCTTTGGTCGTCGCTATTACGAACCTCATCTTCACCATTGCCGCCTTGCTCTCGGTAGACCGCATCGGGAGACGACGGATTCTGTTGTACTCCATCCCGTTCATGATTATTGGTCTGCTACTCTCTGCTTACGGCTTCAGCTTCGTCAAACTATCAACAGATGATACCACGACCACAGTAGCCAAGCCTAGCGCGCAGCATGCCGCTCTTCTTATCTTATTCAGCATAATGATTTACGTGGCAGCCTACGCTATCGGACTGGGCAACGTGCCATGGATGCAAAGCGAGCTGTTCTCCTTGAGCGTACGGTCCACGGGAAGTGGCCTAGCAACCGCTACGAACTGGGGTGCCAACTTCATCGTTGGACTAACCTTCCTACCGTTGATGGATGCCCTCACACCGTCCTGGACGTTCACGCTATATGCCATTGTTTGTGCCGTTGGATTGAGTTTGGTCTGGAAATATCATCCCGAGACGTCTGGGTTGAGTCTGGAAGAGGCAGCTAGTCTTTTGGAGGACGACAGCTGGGGCGTAAGGACAAGGTAGCATAGAGTTCGGCACGCAGACATGAACGCTCGCTCGCACTCAAAACCAGCTGGGTTACAACTTGAAGGCAATGTGACGTTATTCAATGCCTAGAATTGTGGTCTGTCTGGATCAAGTGTGTTGATTATACTACTTTGGGGTGTTGCATCCTGCGCACGGAGGAGAAGGGGCCGAAAGGGGCCTTTCGGCCGACATGCTCCACGGATCTTTCTGGTCGTTACTAAAGAACCTTCCATCTCATGCATAAGGCTGCTTGGCTGCTGGCTTGTGCAACGATCTCCCGATGGATTCAGGAAAGTGTCCGTCCGAAAAAGCTTTGCCAAGTCGTTCATAAGTCCCAGAAAACTTTTCGCGGCGCTCCTCTGCTTATCAGTAGAAATAGCGACGGGGCACCCCTGTTAAGGGAGCAATATGCGTTGGGTCTTTGACACGAACAAGCGCGGAATTACTGCTCTTAAGTCCGGCGGCAAGAACCGGCAATGATCGGCTGTTATGCCCGGCAGTCAGAGATTTTTTGGTTGCTCTTTGTCAGCAATGTGACAGATTCAGCCTCAACACGCCAAAATGGACAGGCGTAGCCCTGCTGGTTACGAATACGCTACGGGCAATGCCGAGGGATGTAACACCAGGGCGTGTTTAGCTGCATGGCAAAGTCTCCATGACGTATCCACCTCGGTGCTCGGGACGCGAAGGGCTGTGCAACTCATCACTACACGTCTATGCAGTAGTGCGTACCGTACCGTACCGACAGAACCGTGATATCATGGCAATTGAAAGCAATTGACCGATGCAATTGAAAGCAGTCAATTGATGAAGGGGCGCTCGAGGCTCTCCGTGTTGGCTGCTTGTGAACAGAAGCGGCGAGACCGCAAACGATCTGCGCTTTCTCCTTGTCTGGGGCAGCGGGGGAGCAGAACAGAGATTGACATACATTTGCCTGTCTTCGGTCAGGGTCCCTCCCGGCTTTGACACCACGGAGCCGAGTAAGGGCGGCGTTCCGCGACAACGAGAATTGTGCAACATGCAGAGCATGCGTGGATGGACGGGATTATGCTTGGATCCGGGACCAGTATTATATGACAAGGAGGGAATAACCTTGACTTGCATATGTATTGTCCCCGTCTACCTACTCATGGCAAGACTGAGCGGCCCAATGAGCAAGGTGAACCTCACGGAAACGGCACGCAGACTGTTCGATGTTTTGTAATCTGGCGATCCACCTGATTATCCATTCCCCAGTAAAATAACATTGCGCCGGGCCATTTGGGTATCAACAGGGTTGCAGCAGACCCCCATTTTGCACTCCAGTCATCGACCCAGACGCAGCATAAAAAAACAGAGGCGAAACCGCCCAGCCGAGAGAGCTTGTTGTGGTATAAAGGCGAGCCCGAGCATAATTCTTGTCGATCGGCTCCGGAGGTCAGCGAGACGGATCCACTAGTCTAGCAGGTTGTTACAGGGATTAGATTTCCTATTAGAAAACTCATTGTCGTCACTGGACGACGATCCAGATCTCCCCCTCCTCATTCTCTTATTTTGACATTTTGTTGTCGTTGGGTATTGCTTCATTCAGACATCTTCTTGTCTTTCCTTTTCGATTCGTCAGTTGCGGACACAACACCACCGCTACTGCCTGTTGAATTTACTAAGACTCGGTCCCAACGACGGGCCTGATTTGGTCGCCGACTTTGTTTCCTTGAATCTGTCATAAATTCAAACATGGGCGCCTTCGACGAGGTCGACCGCGAGCTCAGCCTCGCCGAGCGATCAGCCTCCCCCAGCAGGTTCCCATCCAGAGTTCGAGGAAGCGATGAGATCGAGAGAGTTGCTAGTACCGTCTCCACCTCCACCACATCCAGCAATGTTTCCGAATCCATTGCTCGGCCGACGGCTATGGGCATAAGCAGGATGTCGACGCAACACGACCTCGAGAGGAACCCGACCATGTTGAGCCGGATCGAGACGGCGAGGAGTCAGCACAGCGGGACAGTAGGCAGGAGCCTCACCAGCAGGCGGTCTAAGAAGCCCTTGCCTCCGTTCGGTGCCGGCAAGCCCTACCCACCACCGCTGCCGGACCGCGAGGACTACGTTGTCGAGTTTGACGGGCCTGATGACCCCCTACACGCCCAGAACTGGCCCTTGAAGAAGAAGTAAGCACTGCTCAGATATCCTCACTCGCTGTTTGCCGTGGCATCGGACTGGCAGCTAACGATACTATTTGCAACTAAGGCTTTACACCGCGGCCATTTTGGGATACACCACCATGGTGTCTGCGTTCGGCTCCAGTATCTTCTCCGCCGCAACCCGCGTCGTCGGAGCCCAATACGGTGTCTCCTCCGAAGTTGGCTTGCTCGGTGTCTCTCTATACGTCCTCGGCTTTGCGTTCGGTCCGACCCTCTGGGCGCCTCTGTCCGAGCTGAAAGGGAGAAGGTTACCCATCGTTATTGCCATGTTCGGTTTCTCCATCTTCAGCATCGCTACTGCCACCGCCAAGGATCTCCAGACCATCATGATCTGCCGTTTCTTTGGTGGTTTCTTCGGGGCCTGTCCGCTTGCTGTCGTCGCCGCCGTCTTCTCCGACATGTTCGACAACAGAACGAGAGGTGTCGCCATCACCCTGTTCTCCATGGCTGTCTTCACTGGTCCACTCATGTCTCCCTTCATCGGTGGCTTCATCGTGACGAACCATTCCCTCGGCTGGCGCTGGACCGAGTACATCGTCTCCTTCATGGGCTTCCTTGCCTTCGGCCTTGACTTCATCTTCATGGAGGAGACCTACCCACCAGCCATCCTCATTGAAAAAGCCGCCGAGTTGCGCCGCCGTACCCTCAACTGGGGTATCCATGCCAAGCAGGAGGAGATTGAGGTGGACTTCCGCGAGCTTGTCAGCAAGAACTTCAGCCGTCCCCTCCGTTTGCTCCTTTTCGAGCCCATTGTCACCCTGCTCTCCATCTACATGGCCTTCATTTATGGCCTGCTCTACCTCTTCCTGACGGCCTACCCCTTTGTCTTCCAGGGTGTCCACCACATGACGCCTGGCATCTCCGGTCTCACCTTCTTCGGCATGATCCTCGGTCAGCTGATCGCTGGCGCCACCGTGCTGGCGCAGAACCCCTGGTATATTCGTAAGCTCGAGGCCAACCACGGAATCCCCGTCCCCGAATGGCGTCTTCCTAGTGTCATTGCCGGAGGTGTCGCGTTTTCTGCTGGTATCTTCTGGTTCGGCTGGGCTGGATACAAGCCCAGCACCCACTGGGCCGTCCCCGCCGCGTCTGGTATCCTTACCGGCTTCGGTCTCATGTCCATTTTCCTTCAGGCTTTGAACTACCTGGTCGATGCCTACCTCATGTTGTAAGTTCACTATGCCACCAGCTTTGTCTGTCGTTAATGCAATCGCTAACGGGTTCTTCACAGCGCTGCTTCTGCCATTGCCGGTAACACCCTTCTCCGTTCGCTCGCCGGTGCCGGTTTCCCTCTGTTCTCCACCTACATGTTCAACGGTATGGGTATCCAGTGGGCTTCCACGCTCCTTGGTTGTGTGGCTGCCGTCCTCGTACCCATCCCCGTTGCCTTCTATATTTGGGGACCCCGCATTCGCAAGAAGTCTGCCTTCGCTCCCACCGACCTTATTCCGCCTCCACCAGCCGATGACGAGGAAAAGGCCGTGGAGAATGACGAACCTCTCCGCAGAGATGGCACCAACGGTACCAACGGTCACAGCCATACCGCCTAAATTGGTCCGACGTATCGAGTTAGAGAGACGAGTGTGTTGATGGCGTGAAATGGTTGATACCCGGCTAGAATTGGGAGGTTAGAATGTGTAAAGGGACAACTGTGTCTGCCTTGGACACATGTTGGGAGTCTCGGCGTTCAAAGTGCCTACTTAATCTCGGGCACATGATGATGATCCGCCTCTTCGCGGACGATTGATGCTTGCATGCTGTTTTATGCGCTGGAAGTCCGGTATGGCCTCGAATTTGGCCATCTTCTTATAGTTATTACTCTGCATCACATAGTTCACTTTAATACATTCAATATCATAATCCCAGTTACCTCTCACCAGCTGGACGCGTGTTTTATGTGCACGTTCGACCCAGGCCACGACAGCCTACACCCATCTGTATCCTGTTCTCTGTATCAATGTATTTCCGTGAGTGCCATCGGGGTCGGATCTGCACGAAGTTGGAGACAAGGCCACTGTCGCTCCACATTCAGGGTGGTTAATAAATAATAAGATCAGACTCCTTGATCACATGGCAACGGGCCATCAGGGACACCTTATGAGGATATCTCGTCATCGCTAGAACTTCGGTCATGTCTGGGGAGTTGCGTAGACAGGTCACCTGCACTCAGTATTCCACATCGTATAGGTATACCGAAGGCTAAATAGCACAGGCAGATTGAGTGTGACAGAGATGCCCAGGTTGATTATACAATCACAGTAAGCATGGGTGCGTATCGGTCGTATTGTTCCTGAATCCTTCGAGCCCTAGCGCGACAATGCGAACACAACAGAAACTCGAGGGGTTTACAATTGTACAAAACCCATCTTGAAACCTCACGGGAAGCGGTTCAATTTATAGAAGAATTACCTACACCACAAGGTGCCACAGTTACGCAATTGCACCATCGTCCTTTAGTAGTACACCTACCCTATAATTGCGCCATCGCAACCCGCTTTAGTCTTTAACTGCCCATCAAGGTTCACCAAAGATGCCGCTGCACCCTACACACCCTCTATACAAGCTCTTCAACCCCGATGCACCAGAAATGTCCGAGGAGGAAAAGGCAAAGCTGGAATCCGCTACCTACGAATGTGGCTGTCACTGCGGCTATATCAAATATGCCGTGACTCTCACCCCACCCTTGCCCGAATATGAGGTGCTGCACTGCAACTGTTCCATGTGTCGCAGTGCGGGATACCTTTTAGTCTGTAAGTCCTGACTTCCCGTCCCTAGCTTAACGTCCCGGAGGCTCAACTCCACTTCTTGGGTTCCTAGCCTTTGGCCTCTACCTTCTTACCCTTCTTACTAGCCACTTTGCAGTAGAGTAGAGAACTGAACAAGCTCCAGATCCTGAACGCAAGAATGTGAAATGGCATGGAGACTCCCAGTCTCGCTGTGCCGTGTACCGGTTCAACACCAAGCAGAAGGATCAGCTATTCTGCCCCAATTGCGGAACAAGCTTGATGATTGACTTCAAGAACTGGGGAAGAGTATTTGACGGGTATGGCGTTAGTGTGAGTTACCCTCTTTGCTTTAGACAAGTAACCCTTCCGGTCATCACATTGAGACAAGGAGTTAATGAAGTGATAGGTACGGACATTCTACGGTATTGATCTGGACTCGCTCAAGTACGAGAAGGGTCGGGGACTGGAGTATGCTCCGCCTGCCAAGGACCTGTCAGGAACCCAGTGGGAAATAGATGAAAAGGAGCGGCTTGAGAAGGAACAAGCTGAAAAGGGGGCTCATCCCACACCGGCTTAAAGAGTCCCGGTTCGTGATAGAATGGGTTGGCAGGGAACATCAGCATAGCATTTAGTAGCATCTCCTATCTCATGGTTTCGCCCCATTTGACGCTGCGAGTGCCTGTCTTTGGGCGGTGAGCTTCTCAGCCTGGACGATACACTGCATGTTGGCCCCCAGCTTGTTGATGGTCTCAATGTACTCATCGTACTGGTCCGAGTCATAGACAATACCGCCACCTAGTGTCAAATTGTCAGTAAGAACAGGACGAAACACCGGAATCACCCCAAGGGTCACTTACCAGCCTGCAAATACACCACACCATCCCTGTACAGCATCGTTCTGAGCGCAATGCAGGTGTCCATAGCGCCGTCCTTCTCCTTACCCTCCTCATCCACACTACCATACCCAAAGTACCCGACAGCACCAGCGTAGATGCCCCTCTTCTCCTTCTCCAACTCAGCAATCAACTCCATAGCCCTCACCTTGGGCGCGCCACTAGTCGTACCAGCCGGGAAGATACTCCTAAAGGCGTCAAACCTCGTGCACTCCGGCCTCAACACCCCGCTGACCTGACTGACCAGATGCTGGACATGGCTGAACTTCTCCACCACCATGAGCCGATCCACCCTCGTCTCCAACGGGTCGCACACCCTCGTGATGTCATTCCTCGCCAGGTCGACCAGCATGACATGCTCGGCGCGATCCTTGATGCTCGAGCTCAACTCCTCCGCCAACCGGGCGTCCTCCTCGGGCGTCTTGCCCCGCTTGACCGTGCCGGCGATGGGGTGGGTGATGATGCGTCCGTTCTCCTCCTTGACCAACAACTCCGGACTGGCGCCCACGATCTGGAAGTCCTCGCAGTCGATGAAGAACAGGTACGGACTGGGGTTCACCGTGCGCAGGTGGCGGTAGATGTTGAACGGGTGCAGGTCGGTCGGTCTCGCCAGTCGCTGACTCGGCACCGCCTGGATGATGTCTCCGCTGACGATGTGCTTCTTCAGCTCCGTGACGTGGGCCTCGTATCCCTCCCGACCGATGTTGGAGGTGTATTCCTTTCCGAGAGTGACGGGCTTCTGTTCTGGTAGGGGGATCTCCGGCGCGTTGAGCACGTCGATCAACTCGGCGATCTCCGCCGCCGCACGGGCGTATTCCGCCTCGATGGCCTTTTGGTCGGTGGTGTCGTCTGGTATCCGAAGGTAGGTGATGACCTTGATCACCCCGAAGAACCGATCAAACGCCACGATAGTGTCGAACAACATGAACAGACTCTCCGGGATCTTCAGAACATCCTTCAACGGCCTCGCCGTCTTGGGCTCGAAGTATCGCACACAGTCATAGCCCACGTAGCCAATAGCACCACCCGCAAGAGGTGGGAGGTTGACTCCCGGAAGGTCCGCAACGACGAACTGAGCCAGTTCCTTCTCCAGAGCAGGCAGGGGATCAACTTCCTCACCGTAACCGGGGCCGGTCTGGAGGACTTTTCGGGGTCCGGCGCCAACGAAGCTGTATCGGCCTACTCGCTCGGTGGCGGCTGACTCGAAGAGGAAGGAATACCTCGACTTGGAGTGTGAGGAGACCTTCAGGTAGGCGGCTGAAGGGGTGATGAGGTCTGAGGATATCTGGCCGTAGAGGGGAATGAGGTTGGGTTGTTTGGTGCCAGTAGGACGGGGCTTGGAGAGATAATCTTTTACTGTGTCCAGCGACGGGACAATGAGGTCCTATATCGACAATCAGTGTCCTGCTACGTCAAGTATTTATTTTCCATCTGTGATGATGCTCTTACTGCTCCAGCCATGTTGCCGTATGGTGAGTAACCCGTCCTTAGATTGAATGTGCCGTAACTACTGGCTAGAACCTGAGAGGGACTTCGGGCACTTTTTTGGCTGTAAGAATAAGTTCTTATATGGCTCCCCTAGCGACTGATGTTGCCAATTGTTTGAGTCACTCACTCATTCATCCGATTTATAAGTTTAGCTCTGCATGGGATTCTGCTGCAGGCGGGAACTTATCCCGACAATTTTTAGCGGGTCGAGGGGTCACTTTTCCCATGTGGGGTTCCAGCTCAAAGTTGAAGTCCCCTAAGGATCACTGCGCTGGGGAGCCGGCTGAATAGCTCTTGAATAGTGGTCTTGCTGGTACATGGTACAGTAGAAGTATTCTCCGAGGGTCCAATATCATTTCCTATCATAAATAACGGGTATCTCAGCTCTCCACGGCCAAGGCTTTTACACCAACCAGCTTGGCATTACTCCCCTTCCCCTCCGTCGTGACAACCCAGTATTCGACCCTAACACCGTCCTTGGAAATCCTGTACACTCTCACATCATTGCCCTTGCCCGCCTTGGTTACTGCGTCGATGATATCCTTGTATTGCCCCTGTGTATCCCAATCCACTGGGTCCAGGATCTCAACGTGTGCGTTCGCTGGGTCGGGATGGTTGATCAGTCGCGATATTTCCTCTGTCGGGACAGTCCCACCGTTAGCTCAAGTTTTGGCGCAAAACCGCAGTAACCGGATAAGCTCCGAAATACAGAACTCACCTTCGTCAGGCAATCCCTTCCCAGCCTCGTCCCACTTCAAGGCAACCGGCACAAATGGCTCATCCGCATCGCTTGTGTAGAAGGCATTTTGTGTCACCTCCTTCAGAGGTGCTGGTATCTCCACGCCGCTGTCTGTCGTTTTAAACTCGGCTTTTGCGACACGCGGCTGATTCGTCTTGGGCACGCCCGCACTAGGGTCTTGATTCGCCTTGTCCAGGAAGCTCATGTAATCCTCGTCGGATGCCATCTTGATGTTTCTCCTTGGTAGGAATGTACTGAAATTTAATCTGCACGACGCTGGTCCAATAACTCGCGGAAAATGAGAGATGGTTGCTCTGGGTTTGGAACACAGTCTTGCGCGACCAGCTATTATTCGAGCTGAAGAAAGCTTCGGGGTGTCGTAGCTGATCAGTCTGATAGACCTTGATAGGGCTGCCAGTTTGATTATGGTTTTGAGGAGAGCTTGAAACGATGGTTTGATGTTGGCGGAAAGTTGTCTTGATGTTGAAGGTTGGACGAAAGCTGCCATGACGCAAGTCTGGTGCTTTTCTCTTGGCAGTTGTTCAAGGATACACCAGTAATATGGGCCATTCAGAAGGGGAGTCGACGGGAATGTCTCCACCCTGCTACAGATCCACGGATGTCAAACAGAAGGTTAGAAGTGTCCCACTACAGGAGCTAGAATAGTCGCTACATTTCACGAGACCATGAATCATAGATGCAGGGAAGTGTTCATATTTCATTCATTTCGGTTCATGTAGCTTTTCCTAAACCTGAGACGCTACATGCCATACCCTCTCATCCGAACCGGGCAGTAATGGTTAAAAAGGAACAACTCCCCTGACACCGATGCAATACCGAAGACACGAAAGGAAAGCCAAGACGCGAACTCTTTAAGAGCTGGCGGCAAGGTCCTTCTTGAGGGTACCCTGGAACTGCTTCTTCTCGGCAGGAGTCTGGAAAGCACCGTGACCGAACTCGGACGAGGTATCGATCCACTTGAGCTCGACCTTCTCGAGGGCCTTGCGGGAGGTGTGCACGAACATGGACTTGCGGAGAGTCATGACGCGCTTCTTGACACCAGGAACGGAGCCCTTGACCATGACGAAGTCGTTGTTGATCTCACCATAGCGGACGAAACCACCCATACTAGAGAATAAAAAGTCAGTAACGGAATCAATGCTTGTGTCACAAAACGGGCCTGAACATACGGAGTGATGGTCTTCTTGGTGACGTCGATATCGGTAGCACCAGAGTTCTCGTCACCCTTCTTGCCGATACGGTAAACCTTGTGGTTGACCGAGGTACGGTGGTGGTAACCGTCCTGACCGGCACGGGCAACAGTCCACTGGACGTGGGACGGATGCCAGGCACCGATACAAGCAACCTTACGGAGACCCTTGTGAGTCTTACGCGGGAGCTTCTTGGTGCCCCAACGGCTGGTGACACCGGAGAAACCGTGACCCTTGGTGATGGCAATGACATCGATCATCTCGTTCTGCTCGAAGATGGTGTCGATCGAGACGGGCTTCTCGAAGAGACCGTAGCCGAAGTCGACCTTGTCGGTGGCGGAGCCACCGTTGATCTGGATCTCCATAAGGTGGGCCTTCTTCTGCTTGAGGGGCGTCTCGCGGACCTGGGTGTGGGCGAGGACGCGGACGACGGAGCAGTACTTCTTGATGCGCTCGAGCTCGCGGGTGATGGAGGCACCGTTCTTCTCGGAGTGCTTCTTGGCGTACTTGGTGAAAGCCTTCTTCTTGGACTTGTACCAGTTCTTGTAGAAGCGGCGCTTGACCTCGTCGCTCAAGTGCTCAGCCCAGACGGTGGTGAGGGATCGCAGGCCACGGGGGGTTTCGATGTAACCGACCAGACCAACAACGATCATCTGTGAAAGATGTTAGCCATTGGCACAATCGCCAAGCGGGCTGCGTTGTACGTACAGGAGGGGTATCAATGATGGTAACGGCCTCGACAGCCTCCTTCTTGTTCAGCTTGGAGCCGGGACGGTCAACATCTGCATTGCAACATTCATCAGTCAGCCGATTTGTTTCCAAGCGACCGTGTCACTCGTCAGTTATTCAGAGCTGTGCTCAAACGTACCGCGAACGATGGTGGTCATGCCAGCCTTGTAGCCGAGGGCAGCAGTCAGGTGAACCGGCTTCTTGGGGTCATCCTTGGGGAAGGACTTGACCTTGCCGCGGCATCTGGCAGCACGCTTCCTGGGAAGGTACTGGAGGGATCCGTGACGCGGAGCTGTGGACGGAGAAGTATTAGTCCAAATTCTTCCCTCTCAAGGTTTCTTCGATATTCAGATTTTGCGCTGGAGCCGCGACCAAATGCCCTGCCGCAAATCGAGGCCTGCAGTTCGCAATTGATCGCCTTCCAGCCGCAACAACCGTCCATCTAGTGATCCTCCATACCTTCGTACTTCCGGTGAGACATCTTGGCTGTCGATGGTCGGGATTGACGTTGTCGACGGGGAGGTTGCTGTCGGGGTTAGTTGGATGTCTGCTCGAAAAAAGTTCGAGATGGGACACCACGGCAGCACAATTGGCAGTGTGGGCTGACTAAATGATCACGTGCGCTAGCGTTTGCGCCGGGTGGATATTATCTGGTCAGGGCAAGAAAACCCTCTCAGGTGTCCCGGTCCTGCTGTGGACGGTCCGCCAAGCAGTGGGGTCAGCGTTAGCTTACCTCTAGGCCTAATTCTGTGCCGAAGCTCAACCGGCCCAACTCCTTACTGCGTACATACCTGTACGTACCTAATCCTCATGGTGTTTGGTCAAGCACAAGCCTTCCTCGGAGAGATGCTATGATACATACTAGCTCCTACTGTAGATTCCAGCTGCTATCCTCTCCCTGTTAGTACCACGCATTTACGACGTGGTCTCATAGTCACCATTTGTGGCAGCAGGGCATCACTTCCAGTTGACCAGGCCACTTAGCATCCCCTCTTGCAACGCCTAGTCAACGAGGGTCTGAAGGCTGTGATGTACGGCACAAAATGCTCAGATCCATATCAAGCGCTTTTACGGGGAACATTAAAAGCAGCAAGGCCTTTATTGCAGCATTGACTTGAAAGGCCTAGACTGCAACTTCGAACCTGGTCTTGTTCCAGAGTAGCATACAGCTTACGTTACGCTTTGCTACAACATTGGTTACGGTCGTCTCTGTGGTCAGTACAGGGACCGCCTCTCATTATGCTTCATTCGCGAATACCTCTCGCCGAGGTGACTTACACATGAACTTCGTTACCATACCTTGAGGCCTGTCCCAGATACCTGCTTAGATAAGCTTATCGTCGGCTTAATCCGCGATAAGACAGTCGCGTCATCCACCACCATGGAGTGTGTCACATTGTCATAAGCTCCGGTCTACTTCAACATCAAATCATCGTACCTTGCATGACAATTGCAAATCATGGTGTAGCAAATGTACCCTATACTGGTGCTCAACCTTGGAATTCATCTTGCTGCAGCCTGATGTGAAGCTTGGACTTTCTTTGGTCAGGTGCCCGTTTGGGCCGTCGTCATCCACCTTACCTGCCCGCGCAGCTCCCGAGTAAGAAACAACTGTGCGGGACACAGTCGACCACCACTGAATCGAACGATAGTACAGCTGGCGTGATGAGGTCCTCACAGCGCTCCGACATCAGAACTGATGTCGCCACTACCACTCCGCTCATCCGCTCCGACTCTGCCTCCACCCTGCGACCGGCAAGCATAAGCTCCTATGCTTCTTCCTTGTCCGACCAATCGCCGAGCCCTCGTCAGAGAGGCGCATCTCTGGCCCGGAATATCTCCTTCGTGTGCGCGGTACTTTGCGCCCTCTGTGCTGGCTCGGTGACGGTGTTCAGCCTGTACGGTCACATATTCCAGGAACGCCTGCACTATTCGCAGTTCGAGGTGAACGGTTTAGCCATCAGTCTTACGGTTACTCTGTACCTACCGGTCCCATTGCTGGGCTATATGTGTGACCGGACGGGCCCGGCGCCGTTATCATTCGCGGCTGCCCTCCTCTTTGCTTCTGGGTATTTTTTGGCTGCTGGCTTATACCGTCGGGGACTGGCAGCGGGCACGGGGGTTGGTGGATGGGAGTATCCGGCCATGGTCGGGGCCTTTGCAATCATTGGATTTGCTACATCCTGCATGTACCTCGCTGCCGTGGCAACGTGCGCAAAGAACTTTGGAAAGGGAAAGCATCGAGGGCTTGCGCTGGCTGTGCCCATTGCCGGGTTCGGGCTGAGCGGCATGTGGGAGAGCCAGGTGGCAAGTCGGATACTGTACGAAACGCTTCCAGACGGGAGCAAAGGTGACGTGGACGTTTTCCGGTTCTTCGTCTTTCTTGCCGTGCTTTTAGCTGCTGTTGGCCTCTTGGGCACAGTCGGACTGCGGGTTGTTGATGAGCAGGATCTGATCGACGATGCCGTAGAGGAGCTCGAGCGCAGCGGCATGCTGGAAGGGAGTGCTCTGTTTAGTCCTGGCGGAGTATTGCATCGCGGATACGGCGCGGTTGAGCAGTCAAATTCTTTCGACGAAGAGGCTGACGCTGAGAATCTTGACCCCTTCAAAGACGGAGACAACGAACAGGCCAAGAAGAGGAAAGAATGGGTTCTCAATGCTGAAACACAACGGTTCCTCTCGGATCACACCATGTGGTGCTTCGCTCTGGGTTTCTTGTTCATAATTGGACCGGGCGAAGCCTTCATCAACAATCTTGGCACAGTCATAGGCACGCTTTACCCGCCGACACTCAATTTTGTCGGAAACCCAACGTCCGCAGCAACCCATGTCTCCATCGTGGGTATCACAAGCACGGTGGCAAGACTCTTGACGGGCAGCCTGACCGACATACTGGCACCTAGTCCGCAAGCTACACATATTCAGATCACGTCCTCGCAAACACTACCGAAGAAACGGTTCTCTGTGTCACGGGTCACATTTCTTCTATTCTTTGCTGTTCTTTTGTCGATAGGTTTGGTTGCCCTTGCCTCAGGCTTCATACAAAACCACGGAGAGCGGTTCTGGATCGTGTCGGGGCTTGTAGGAGCCGGGTACGGTGCCGTCTTCAGTTTGACGCCCATCATCATTACTGTCATCTGGGGTGTTGAGAACTTCGCTACCAACTGGGGAATTGTTGCCATGTTTCCCGCCTTGGGCTCGACCACCTGGGGCCTCATATACTCGGCTGTTTACCAAGCAGGAGCAAACGACCCTCCACCGTCGGGCACAGCCAGTAGCGGCGGATCGGGCGATGGGAGCTTTTGCTACGGGACTCACTGCTACGCCCTGACGTTCTGGGCTATGGCTGTGAGTGTTTGGAGTGCGTGTTTCATGGTGTTATGGGCTTGGAAAGGCAGAAATGGTTGGGTCCAACGAGGAATTGTGATCTAGTCTGCTATGTATTGAACTCTACCTGTGGCGTGCATTTAATTTGATCATGGCCTCTTTTTTGTTCAGCTAAAATCTGGTGTGTTTTAATTACTGTCCACCGTCTGATCTCGAGTTTGTAACTTAAGCTACTTGATACTCGGAGTTGTACACTGTGGGCTAACGACGAGCCATCATCGCTTATCTTATCTTTCGACAGGAACATTTTAGTGATTCACCTGGAGCAGCTCCATTGCTAAGCACCTGCTAAGACATCGCGACAATTGTAAGACGTCTGCTTCCTGGCGCTACTTACGGCAAGGTTCGGGTGTAATCGATGTGAGCTAGACCTCCGAGGGTGAAAATAGATGCCTGTTGCCGGGGCTCGCGCCCTGCTCACGGCGACGCGACTAGATGCAGTGTCCGCTTCCCGCTTCGCGAATGCTTTAAGCGGCCGTTCCGCCATCATCCACAGCAGGCAGACATTGGGACTCAGGACATTGCGAACCTCCTCGAAGAACCAAGCAAAGCCCAGCAATGATTCAAACACAACCTCGAGTCCCGAGGACCAGTCTTCGGCCAAACCAAGCACGAACGACACTACTTCCACCGAGACTGCGGATGAGCGCGCTCGGTCAGCCGCCACCGAGGCAACAGCGCAGTCCCCTTCTCCTGGCCAGAAGGAGGCAGCGCCTCGAAGTCAAGGACATGGCTCTTTCCGAACAAGAGCCTTAAGGGGCAGAGTGGTTGAGGAGTTCCCTGCTATCAAGATACCGCCATGGTTTAGGAGAAGACGGGTTCAACTCGAGGGTGCCGAGGGAAGGTACATAAGGATACCAAAGCTTTCCGAGCCAGATCTTCTCGTCACCATCACACACCTTCAGACACTGATTGTCGATGTGAAGGAAGCGTTGCTCAACATCGATACACGGGTTCCCGATATGGACTCAGTGAGGCGCATAGAGACGATCGTATCCAAGACAGAGCTGTTTGGAAGCTTGATGGCATATTACATGTTGACTACGGCATTCCATCTGGATGTTGAACCCCACGTGTTACTGAAACTACAGAACTTGGCCAAGGACGTGCTGCGAGTTCCCATGTCAAAGACTGGACCGTCATATCTGTCGACTCTTTGGTCAGAGGGGGCCGAGGGGAACCAGGGACTGGAGCGAGGCCTCGTGTGGCTGGCATCACTTCGCCCGGATATGGTCGGAGAAGAGCCTGGCCTCTGGGGTGTGCGTATCCCCACGAGTAAGAACGAGCTTCCAGCGCATCTGGAGCTGGTGAAAAGGGCGAGGCGTGAGCTGGCTGCCATGGCCCCTAGGTCAAAAATATCAGGGGAGGGATATAGGCCCGTGACGTTACTCTCGGTGCTGAATTACAAGGGAAGGGACGTTGCCACAGCTGCCGTCCGTCGCGTTGCCATCGAGCTCAAGGCAGACTTGCTGGAACTAGATGCAGTAAGCCTCGCATTGATCATAGGCACGTATCTTGGCCAAACACCATACTGGCCAAGAGGAAACATGTCAACCTTGAGCTATGCTGTAGCAGAGATCAGTGGACGACTAGCGACAGCGGCAGAAGCAGCAGACGAGGCCGAAGGCACCATATCGTTTAACATTCCTGTTATGAATCATCGACTGAGGTCCTTCCCCAAAAGAGATATACAGTCAGTACTTCTCGGCAGTTCGGACGAGAGATGGGAAGAGCTCAAATTGAACCACGCTCTGGAGAGTCTCCTAGGCCAGATTGACGCCAAACGTGCTGCTTCCGCGCAACCTTCCACAGCTGAGCAGCCCGTGATTGTGCATGTCCAGGACTACATCGAGCTCAACGCAGTGGTTCCGGAGGTCATTCAGAAACTAAGGGCCGTGGTGGACAAGCTCTGGCAGAAAGGGAAGCGCATCATCCTTCTAGGATCCAGTTCGAGTGACCTCAATGACGTGTCTCAATGGCGGTCGCAGTTGATGGAGGAGGTCAGCAAGGAGGACTGTCACGTTGTCCCCTATCACGTTGATATGCCGAACAAAGTTGCCCAGCAAGAATTGGAGAATATAGACGAAAACCTCGTCAATATCCGAAGCATGTTGTCGGCACTAGAGGGACAGAGCGCAGACGCAGCCTTTGACCTCTTTGAGAACAAATACAAGAAGATGTTCCCTCGCCGCTCGCTCCTCGCCTCAGAGTCAGCAGCACTAGGAACTTCTGTATATGGAGTCCAAACCGTGTACCGGCTAGCCTCGCTGCTCTTGGATGACACGAATGACCATGCCAGCCAGGGAACCAGTCCACTCGAGAACTGCCTTCGTTTCCTGGATTCGAGAGACGGCGACTGGGCACAACAGCATCCAAATGTGCCGCTGCTGCATCCTCGAGGCCCAAGTACCAACGATAACCCAGTCCAGGAATCAGAAAAGCACAAGGACGCGGCAACAGGCGGGCCCAAGGCGAACATACAATACAATGCACACGAGAAGAAGCTGTTAAGCGGCTTGATTAATGCTGAAGACATACACACTACTTTCGACGACATTGTCGCGCCGGAGAAGATGAAGGAATCTATCAAGGCCTTGACGTCCCTTTCGCTTATCCGACCAGAAGCCTACACGTACGGAATCTTGAAGACGGAGCGTATTCCCGGCCTTCTTCTGTACGGGCCGCCCGGTACTGGTAAGACACTCCTTGCCAAAGCGGTGGCAAAGGAATCGGGCGCCAATATGCTCGAGGTCAGTGCAGCCAGCATCATGGACATGTACGTCGGCAACAGCGAGAAGAATGTGCAGGCCCTCTTCAGCATCGCTCGCAAGCTGTCGCCCACCATTATCTTCCTGGACGAGGGTGACGCTCTCCTCGGAGCCCGGACCAGTGGTCGATCGCGAAATGCACATCGCGAGGTCATCACGCAGTTCTTGCGCGAGTGGGACGGTCTTACCAACACGAACAAGCACGCTTTCATCATTGTAGCTACGAACCGCCCCTTTGACCTGGACGAAGCCGTGCTCCGCCGCCTACCACGCAAGATGCTAGTAGACTTGCCCATGAAGGACGAGCGCGAGGCCATTCTGCGTATACTGCTAAAGGAGGAGACCCTCGACGAGACGGTCTCCCTTTCAGCTCTCGCAGCTGAGACGGATCTCTATTCGGGCTCGGATCTGAAGAACCTCTGCGTCGCTGCGGCTATGGAGGCGGTTAAGCAGGAGATGCGGGATTACACGGCTGCTGGTTCACCAAAGGAGGGATATGTCTGGCCCGAGAAACGAATCCTGACGAGGTCACATTTTGATGCTGCCATCAAAGAGATCGGAGCTAGTATCAATGAAGACATGGAGAGTCTTCAGGCCATACGGAAGTTTGACGAGCGGTATGGCGATGCCAGCAACAAACAGAAGAGGAGGAAGAGGTCTATGGGTTTTGACATAGTTCCTCCTACCTCTGGCACGGAGGCGGCGAGAGTAAGGACGGAGGATCGTGAGCTTGCCCAAGCATGAACGAGGGTTTCAGGCTGAGATGTACTATGTTTGTATTTTAGAGTGAGTTTTGGTGTACAATGATTGATACCCTGTTATGGACGGTTGAAACAAGCATCAGAGGTCAGACCCGTTTTAGGGAAGTCGTCAGGGGTTGCCAGTTATGGTGAGCAGGTTTCAGAATGATACACCAATGTCTCGCCAGTACATCGATTGTATCCTGGACACGCAAAGTGCCTATATGCTTGCCGACGATCCGACGAAGTACAGTGTGTAATATACCTGTGTGCAGTGATTAGAAATTGACCTGACAAGTCATGCGCAACAAACGCTGGCTTACACACTGCTTAATTAGCCGGCGGAGGAAGACATCGGACAGGTGGCCCTAGATAGAGCACGCTATTCATAAGCCGTTGCACGTTACCTTGAGCCGTGACCTCTTTGTTCCATGCTGACCTAGGGTCGAGTGCTGTTGTAGATATAAACACTTCCCGCATTCTCATCACTTCTTGTCCAGGAAACTCCAATTGCCCCTCGACCAGCCAGCCCCACATATACTTTTATCTCCGTCGGTGACGATAGCCACGACAAGCCAACCTACCGAAGTACCTAATACGCACGGCAATCACATCATCACTATCTTCCACGCTCTTTACTTCATTTCCGAAAACGGTACATATACGAAACCGCACAAGATCACAGTTGCAGACCATCCAACAATATGTCCGACCACACATACACCTTCAACGTGAGCATGTCCTGCAGCGGCTGCTCCGGCGCCGTGGACCGTGTCCTCAAGAAGCTTGACGGTAAGCTCTACCGTCCTCTTTTCCCGCCGCTGCCCTCAACTTCACAATGCCCAAGATGCTGATAAATGTGTGAAAAACAGGCGTCAAATCCTACGAAGTCAATCTCGAGAACCAGACCGCCACCGTCCAGGCCGGCCCCGACCTCCCCTTCGAGACCGTGCTACAGAAGATCGCCAAGACGGGCAAGAAGGTCAACTCCGCACAGGTCGACGGCGTGGACCACAGTGTCGAGCTGCCTGTGGCATAAATACGGTGTGATGCTAGGGGTGGAATGATACGGGTTGGGTGGTTCCTCTGCTTTTCAAGCTGGCGTTTCTCGGTAGCACGTTGCGCTGTGTCTATATTGGCTAGACGCTGAAATGGTATCTTGCCTTCTTTGATTACAGCTCTGGTACGCTTGTTGCGCATAACGGGTGAACTTCGCGTGCTATCGTCTCCTTTTGGCTGTCCTACGTCAGCCTACACCGACTGGTCCGCGGCCACGGATTTAGCCCCGGCAGACTACTGTAAGGTACTTGTCATGGACCCCTGACTCGGACTACCTAGCTAGAACAATCCCACGCACCACACTTTGGAAGAAAAACCCTTCTGCTCGGTTTATATGACACAGCATCAAAACTTTGTTTCAATACAGGTCTTGTGGCTCAATGGCAGAGCGTCTGACTACGAATCAGGAGGTTCCAGGTTCGACCCCTGGCAAGATCAATATGTCCACCATCGAGATAGATGGCTCATCAACCTCACTTTTTGAAGTGTCTCCTCAATATTAAGCTCACTCCTTAGTGTTGATCACCATCATGTTCACACAAACAGACAACCTGTAATCACCAAGGGCGCGTAGTCTAGTGGTTATGATTTCTGCTTTGCATCTTGGAAGATAATTGCAGAGGGTCCCGCGTTCAAATCGCGGCGCGTCCAATTTGCCGTTCCTTCGATTCAGGAGAACGATCTTGCGTTTTGCCGTTGGCGGTTGTAATTAACTCTAGGTGAGCCGTTAAAGGTGTGATTGATATTGGGCTTTCAGCTGCTCCCTAGCTCTCGGGTCGGGAACAGTTCATTGGTACATGACAAGGACAACCGGATCCGTTGCTGGCGCAAACGATAGCTCGGCAGAGAGCAAATCCCTCTGGCATGATTCGATCAGCAAGCGGGTTCCGTGGTCTTGTGGTCATAACTGTTCATTGTGGAACGTCCTATGGAGGACATCGCCATACCCCGAACCAGCCCGTGTCCGATTCACGGAGGAGCCAACAGTTAGTTACCGTTTGGTCTCCAGCGTCCAGAATCTCTTTTGTGCCGCCGTGCTCACAGTACTGGGCAAACATAGGCGCGCCTGGCTGAAGGAGAGGAGAGCTGCCTGTTCAGAGCCGGCGAGGAGCAGGCCGGGGACGGGACTCGTCCACAGCAGGATCTTAAACTGGTCGGCACAGCAAAAGAAGCAAAATGAGAACGTCCTCAGACGAGGACGAGGCGTGGAGAAGCTGGGAGTCGAACCCAGTACCTCGTGCAGGAACATGTGCAGGTATGCTAAGCACGCGCTCTACCAGATGAGCTACATCCCCTGAGTCATGGTTGCCGGGGAGGATGGTGTCCAGCTGAAGTCGCCGACCACGATGTAGCGCCGGTGTTACCATACTCCCAACTTTGACACCGTTCCCTTTCGAGAATTCCAGGACGCGAAAGCTTACAAACACTGGCCTTCAGGTCCCGCGTGACGGAGCCGGTAGTTACAGCTCGAGGTAAGGCTGTGTTACCTCGAAAGTATATGGCTCATTAGTTGGACAAGCTGGCGCTGCATCCGGTCGGCATTCGGAGTATAGCGACATTAGTGGCGATCGTCAATGGTGTTTTCTCGGACTCTGAGTGGCTGGCCAAGCTGATAGATGCTACTGATGACTCGTGCAGGGCAAGAATCAATACTGAGGTGTGAACGGTGTTGAGGTCATCGTGAAGCATGGAGTTCTTGGTAAGACGCCAACGGGGCGGTACATCCGGGATAACTTTTTTGTCGAGTAATTGGATGTGGACTAGGTACTTCCTAGCGTGTCAGTGGCCGTAGCGATAGCCTATACGAAGCGTAGGCACTGCTTCCCTAATCGCAGTCAGGGGCACGAGACAACACTGGATGAACTGGAAGAAGTAGCACAAGTTAACCATCACTTTTTATATTGTTGTTTAAAGAGCTTTCCAGTGTTCAAGTCTTGCATTAGACCAGTGATCAACATCCGGGCTGTTGCTCCACCGACCTGCCTAAAGAGGTACGTAATCATGAAAGCTTGGCCCGTGTTAGTGTAGATCTCCATCACTCGATATGTGCGTCTCGGCTCCGACACTCTGGGACTTTCTCCCTTCGCGTCTTGTAACTCCGCGCACGCACATCGAGCTTCCAAGATACCATACTTGGGCGTTGCACATATCCCAAACGAGTTATTGAAGCTTAGTTTTTGTTATTGCCGGGTCACATACCATTGCATTGGTTCTCTTCGTCACCCCAGAGGTCTTGGCCACATGAAGTCTCTTCACTGGTAGAGAGACGCCGTGTGGCAAAGGCCGGGCTTGGCGCTCTATCCCAGAGAGCCACCACTTGCATGTCGGACAGAAGCGTCAACAACCGAGCCGCGTACAACACAGCAATCATGGCAGAAAATGGTGATAGTGGTGATAGGCATGAATCCCCGATGGCTTCCAACATGTCCGTTCTGGTTTTCGACAATAACAGTTTTGGCCGACCTAAGAGCGTGAAGCGGCCGCGACCCGTGAAGTCTTGTACTGAGTGCAGGTAACACCACTCTTGCTTCCTGAAATCCCGAGATCGGGTGATTGTGTACAATATCTGACACTTCACTACAGAAAGAGAAAGCTCAAGTGTGACCGATCATGGCCATGTTCACAATGTCAAAAGTCACGACGTGACTGCAAGTACGCTTGCAGTGACATGGAAGGTGGCTCGGATGGTTCTGAAAATGAGCTTCCAGAACGGCCAGTGAAGCAGCGACGGTTTGTCTCCAGTGGGCTATATGCCGAGTCCATAGCTCCCAGTCAACCCAACGGCGCAGCCTCAAGCACGGGTAGAGGTAATGCGCCCATGGAAGACATTGCGGCACGACTCGACAGGTTGGAGAGGCTTCTCACAGAGAACAACTACTCACTACCAAGTAATAAGAGGAGAGGACCTTCCAGACGGCCTCATTACCCTCACGTACCCGCTCCCGCTGTCACCATTCGCGCCTTGTCCTTACAAGAAAGGATGAGGTCCCGTTACTTTGGACAATATAGTACCAAAGTGTTGCTAAATCTGGTAAGAAATCCCCCTTGCAAATACTACCCAGGGTGTTCCATGTCCTAATACAGTGGCCATAGTTCCCTGAAGCCAAGGAGTTCATGAACAGTATGGCACGGACTGAGGGTGTCCGTGACCTGTTTCTCACCCTACAACGGGTCTATAAAGCTTTGGAGGAAGATCACCTACGCTTAATGGAACCGATTGCCATTTTTGTCGACTCCATGATACCGGTTCAGAAGAGGATGTCAGATATCTTGCCCAAGAGGCGAGAATCTTGTGATAGACTCCTAGAGGCCTACATAGGGGCTTCCGAGGGTTTGTACCGAGTTGTGCACATCCCTACCTTTCGCCAAGAGTACCAGCGTTACTGGAGAGGGGAAGGGCATAACGATGCCTTTCTGCCACGCCTGCTTTGCATGCTGTCGATTGGATCCAGGTTCGAGTCGGAATCTCGTGGTCTTGGTCATGACCGTCATGACAGTGTCCACGCCCCAACTGCTTTAGCCCTTGTGCGAACGTGGCTCGACGGGCTCCGAGGCAAATACTTGGTCAACCATGAGAGCCTTCAGACCGAAGTCTTACTTCTGCACGCTCAACGAACGATTACCCTACGCAATCATGAGTCGTGGGCTCAAATGGGACTCATCGCGCGCATGGCTATGACGATGGGCCTTCATCGCGATCCCTCTGAATTCCCGCAGCTCCCGGTGTTTCGTGCAGAGAACAGACGTAGAGTCTGGTATACCATTATGGACATGGACCTTCACATTGCTCTTCAGTGTAGCCTGCCTTGCGCCGTGCGAGAAGGCGAGTACACTTGCCGGCCGCCAAGTAACCTGGACGACCACGAACTCTTTCCCGAAATGAGGGATCTTCCGCCCTCCAAGCCAATCGAAACTCACACGAGTAATCAATTACAATCCTACGCTGCCAACACGCTCGCAACACGTATGCGTGTAGCGCACATCGTCAACCGACTCGACACGATTCGGGACTATGACGAGGTGCTGGACGTCGGCATGCAACTAGAACAAATGATCGACGATGTGAACTCGCTGTTCCCACGCCACCACGCATTAGACACGCAGCAGAAGTACAAGGAGTGGAGATTCCGGGTCCTACTCGACATGCACGTCCGCAGACCCTTGCTGGCATTATACAGACCTTTTGCCATGGGAACCACCAACTGCCCGCCACACATCATGAACAGCTACCTGAAATCATCCATGACCATTCTGAAATACATGGACGAGTTGGACCCGTCTGTCCCGGGTTTCCAGGACGTTGTCCACATGTATCTCGTCATTCTCAAACACGACATCATCCAGGCAGCTTTCAGCGTCTGTTATTTCATCAAGATTGCGCCAGACACGGACAGTCCGGGGCCACGGAGACCGAGTGCGTCCCCTGGCCTCAGCGACACCGGCTCGCAGGACTACGAAGTGCGCCCTCTGTGGTCGACCGCCACCCTCATCAGCACGGTGGAGAAGACCTTGAACTCCTTGATCGGACTCATCAAAGATTCCAGCAGTGATCTCAGGGATATTGTGGCCCTGTCGGTAGTGCTCAATTCCGTCCAAGCCGGGACGGCCGAGCAAAGGTTTGACAGGATAGCCAGTGGTATCCAGAGAATACTAGACACATGCATGGGGAGCTTGCAGACGAAGCCGGGAGGGGCTTCTATACCGGCAAGTGATTTTGATCCTCCTCTTCAAGGCACGATTGCTGATAGTTGTGAACAGCTGGATCCCATCCTGACAGGCGCTCCTGCGAGGCGAGAGCCACAAGATGTATACCTCAAGCCCAGCCGGTACTCGCCACATGACTTGTTTAACGAGGTATGCAGAGCCACATTCAGCCGTTGGCGGATTCTTAAGCTTGCTAACTGTACGATCTGTAGCCGGCTGAGGAGTTCCGGTTATGGGATCATTTCCTTGATCCTGTGACGCCGAATGCCGGCATGGATAGGGGAGATCAACATGGGGAGCTTGAACCAGGGAATCCTATATCTAGGCCCTGAGAAAGCGAAACAGGGGTTTAGTTTGTCGCATTGTGCAGGACAAAAATACAATCCACCTTCGCCCGCCCTGTTTCAGTATCTTAATAACCGGTCTGTTTATGCTATCTTCACCAGTTGACCTACGGAATTCCCAGTCAATAAGACAGTCTTCCACGATGAGTAGAACCACAGAACATGTTTTGGGAGGGGTATACGCATCTTCCTGTGGAGGGTCAGGAAGGGAAGACGGAAAAAAGGAGGAAACCAAAGAAATAAGGGACTTGGCATGAGCACCGAGTGAACTTCCGGAGTTCGACTCAAGGGAACCATCCTGCGCGTTGCTATGCAAAACAGCAGTCTTGAAAGTTTACTGAGGATTGCCACTTCTTGGCCTCCAAGGTGACTGGCGAGCAGGCTGCTGTTGTCTGGCTATCACAAGCCATGCTTATACAATACTATTTCGAGTTTCAACCGATTACTGAACGGATACCACACGTAATGGGCGGTGCACCACCCCTTACACGTGACGACTAGGCAGTCGAAGGTTGAAATCCGGGGTTGCCTCACAAGCCTCGGTACACCAACGTCCCCCGCATTTTGGCACTTGGAGATCGTGGGGATCCCACCTCTTCCTGGCTTCTTTAGGTAAATTCGGCATATTTTGAGAAGCCAGTGCTGTTCTCTGCTCAGTAATTATAGATTCATATAATAGACTAACGTGTATGGTCGTGTAATTGAGCGGACTCCACCATCCATCCGTTCTACCTGTCTCCTTTAGTACACTACACCTACCTGTGGTCGACACCCATCTCCAAGACTCGTAACCACTGCCGTGACTTGACCAGCAAGATGCCTCCACGCCAGAAGGAGCCATGCTACGTCCTAGGCGTGGGCATGACCAAATTCATCAAGCCCCGCGGGAAGGTTGACTACACAGAGCTCGGCTTCGAAGCCGGTATCAAGGCCCTGCTCGACGCACAAATCTCGTACGACGACGTAGACCAGGGCGTAGCCTGCTACTGCTACGGCGACTCCACCTGCGGCCAGCGTGTCTTCTACCAGTTCGGCATGACCCAGATCCCCATCTACAACGTCAACAACAACTGCTCCACGGGATCCACGGGCTTGCACATGGGCCGGACCTTCATCGCCAACGGAGCGGCGGACTGCGTGCTGGTCGTCGGGTTCGAGAAGATGATGCGCGGTAGCCTGCAGAGCCACTTCCAGGACCGGGAGAGTCCTACTGGCACGACGGGCAAGATGATGGCGGTCACGAGGGGAATTACCAATGCCCCAGGGGCGGCACAGATGTTCGGAAACGCAGGGAGAGAATACATGGAGAAGTCAGCTCTACCCCCTTAACCTCACCCCTGAGCCCGAACCACCATGTATACTAACCCACCACCAAGATACGGCGCCACCAAAGAGGACTTCGCGGAAATAGCCCGCATCAACCACGCCCACAGCGTGAACAACCCCTACTCTCAATTCCACGACGTCTACACCCTGGACCAAGTCCTCTCCTCCCCAGAGATCCACGCGCCCCTGACCAAGCTGCAATGCTGCCCGACCTCCGACGGCGGCGCCGCCGCCGTCCTCGTCTCGCAGTCCTTCCTTGACGCCCGCCCCCACCTCAAAGACCAGGCCGTCCTCATCGCCGGCCAGCACCTCGCCACCGACGCGCCCTCGCTCTTCTCCCGCTCCGCCATCGACCTCATGGGCTTCGAGATGTCCCAAAGGGCCGCGCGCGCCGCCATGGCCGAAGCAGGCGTCCACCCCGCGGATTTCCAGGTCTGTGAGCTCCACGACTGCTTCTCGGCCAACGAGATGATCACCCTCGACGCCCTGGGCCTCTGCGAACCAGGCAAGGCGCACGAGATGGTGCGCAACGGGGATATCACCTACGGCGGGAAGATCGTCGTCAACCCCTCGGGCGGCCTCATCTCCAAGGGACACCCGCTGGGAGCAACCGGGATCGCCCAGTGCGCCGAGCTGGTCTGGCACCTGCGGGGCTGGGCGAACAACCGCGCCGCGCCGGGGACGAAATGGGCTCTGCAGCATAATCTGGGCTTGGGGGGCGCGGCGGTCGTGACGGTTTATCGCCGGGCGGATGGGAGGGAGGCGACGGTGCTTGGGGACGAGGTTGTGGGGAGGAAGACGGGGCTGGGGTATAATCCTGCCGTGGAGGCGAAGGGGTTCACGGTGGAACAGGTGCGGATGGCGAGGAGTAGGGAGAAGACGAGTGATTGGGCGTTACAGGATACGTTGGAGAAGGTGCAGGCTAGGTTCTAGAGGGCTGATGAATGGATGGATTTAGGAGTTTGTTGATTCGGTTGATTAGCTTGAGATTGGATACCTGTGGGATGTGAAGCGCAGTCTCAGCCGGTGATGGAGCGGTCCCTATTTATGTATCCTTTACCATTCAAAGAGGTGAATATAAGTCTTCTGGACATGAACAATCACAGAGCTGGAGGTTCGAATTAGTCTTGCCCGAATGCGCTCCTATCATGTTCACATGGATGATGACTTGGTATTCATTCATCTCCTAGACTGTACAAACACTCAGTATATCCATTCACAAGTGCCACGATGTAACAACGTAATACGATGCCTGCAAGTTGAACAGCAATTCACTTAGATTGAGTCCAATAGTATATTACTTATGACCGGTCATCATGACCGTGATAAGCAAGAGAATGCCAACTTCCTAGACCATAAGAACTAGGTACAGACAACCGCCATACAAACAAGCACCCAACGCCGAAACATGCAGGTCATACAGTCATCTATGGTCCCCAAAACCCATCTTCAGAGGCCCACTATGAAGCAGAACCAAACCAACAGCCGGACATCTCTCTAAACAAAAAAGTACACATCAGGCATATCTGCTAGCACCATATGACGGTTGCGCCCTCCAGGGCTCCTGTCCCGGTGGAGGTCCAAGTGGCGGTCCTTCATTATACGCCTGTTGCGGCCTCTGCACCATGGGCGGTATTGGTGGCACATTACCTCTTGGAGGAGGATACGCACCGCCATACGAGGTCCACCCCGGCGGCGGTCCCGTTGGCTTGGGTACTATACGTGGCGTTTTCCTGCGACAGCAGGATACCAGGCAGGACACGATGGCGATGAGCACGATGATTCCAACGATGATGACCACTGGATAGAAGATTTTGGGGTTATCCTGTATCCAAGACTTGATAGTGTCGCCGACATTAGTACCCTTGCAGACACCATTGGAACAGTGGCCGCCTCCTTGGCACTTGGTCCTGTAGAAGACCGGGTTAGCAAAAAAAAAAAAACATATGCCGAATAACTGGCAGAAGGATGAGATACTAACCCGTCGAGGAAGTTTTGCTGCATGGTGTAGCACACGTTAGGTCCAAACTCCGGAGATGCGCAGCTGAGCTGGCAGGTCTGGGAGTCACAGGCATACGTGTCGTTGTTGTTGGTAAAGCTGCCCATCAGCGTCTTGCATTGGAGGTCGCGTGATGTACACTGACCCGAGGCGCAGGTCAACCCAGCACCCGAGTTACCACATTTGGTGCCGTCCGGTGCGGTGACATCGACGGGGCAGACCGGAGAAGAGCCGGTGCAAACTTCCTGTGGGTCACAGACGCCAGTGGACGTACGGCAGACGGTACCGTTGGAGGCGAAGGCGCACTGTGAGGTGCAACACTCCTCGTTGGCCGGATCACACACAGAATTCGTGGTGAATTTGCAGGTCTTCGGGTTGCAGCACGGGTTGTCACCGCAACCTTCCTCCCCACCGCAGTCACAGTCTTCACCGCTTTCAACGATTCCGTTGCCGCACTGGCTACCCGAGATGGTGTTGACGTCCCGGTTGTTGGTCAGACAGCCGCTCTTGACGCTGTTGCGGCCAATAGCGCTGCATATGTTACCCACACTGCATGGAGAGAAACTGTTGATGTTGGTGCCGGTTGACGGATTCATGATATACACCGAATTGGCGTCACAATTGCTACTAGACAAAGGGCAGCATTGTTGCTTCGTTGCCGTGCCATCACTGCAGGTCTGTCCCGTGCAGTCGTGGACGGCACCGAAAGTATGGCCTGTTTCATGGGCAATCACTTGCCACTCGGCACTCGTCCAGACAACGACGTTGGCCCCTGCAATCGTCTCATTTTGACCGTTCGAGGACGAGTCCTGCGACCCTTGAACGCACACCTGCCCGAGCCAGGCGAGACCGACCGCACTCTGCGTGGGACACGTGGTGAGCAGAGTCCAGTACGCATTGCTATCGTTGAACTGCCCTCGCCAGTGTGAGAAGAGGTTCAACCGATCTGTAATGGTAACCGTGTCGCTGCAACCAACGTTCCAGGCCGCCTGGCTGGTAGCCACGGAGGGACACGCCTCGTTGCTGATGGTCAGATTCTGAATGCCCAACGAGATGTTGAACGTAGACTCATACACCTGGGAGGCCAGGTTGATCTGGGCGATCACATGTTCTCGTAAGGTCTGCGTTGAGTTGAACTTGGCCGTGTAGGTGCAGTCAGTAGCGACCCCGATAAGCGCGACCTTTCTGGTAGTTGGGCAACCAGCCGTGGATCCTATGGATGATGTCAAGTTGACGCCTGCTCCGTTCCCACCAGTGGTTCCGTCGATTTGTCGTCCGAATAAGGCCCGCGAGCTCATAGACCAAAGACTCGTCTCCATCTCCACGTCCCGGGCCTTGAGTGACCGATACACCGGATGGTCCTCGTCTTGGTTGAACAACAGCGCGTCCGAACTACACGACCCCTGCTCTGACAGCCCCCGCTTCAATTCATCATGGTAATGATCGTGTCCATGTCTGGTTTCGACGATGTCTGAATCGCGCCAAACGACCATATACTCATCTGAACCCTGCTCTTCAACCTCCGGATCTCCCGTGATGGCCGTCTGCCGGTACTTCAATCCAGTCTGTATATGATGGTGATCTCCATCGAACCGAAACGCTCCCTCGAAGACTGGCGACATCCCGTCCCGAAGGATGGCTATCCTTGCCCATCCAGCATTCGTCCACTCCGAATGTCCATGGCGTTGCACGAAGGCATCGCCCTTGAATACCCTATGGTCCAATCGGTCAATAGGCTCGACCGCTTGCACCTGACCGTCTGCCCCTATGTACTGGATAGCAGCATCCTCGCTGAGGATATCATGATTGGGGTGCAGGGCCAGCCTGAATCTGCGACCACCATGATCGCGGAGCGCAAAGGTCAACTCGAAGGAGGAAAGAGCGTTTACCCTGTGCGAGGGTGTATGAATGACTGCGTCTTCAATTCGTGTGATTTGTGCTAATGGATTCCGTTCCGTGGAATGTGCTGCGAATCGTCAGTGGGATTGGTCCAAGGTATAATAACCATGACGACCCTGCTGCCAGTTCTGGCTAGTTTCTCCGATTGCAAGTTATCCATCAACATACCATGTGATCCGATACAACCAAACGAGAGCGCAGCCACGAGAGCCCTCCAAAACAACAACATAGTTACAGATTGATGCTATCAGCAAGCCGAGAAAGCATGCTGAAATGATACTAATGAAATGAAAGAGAAGCAATACAACCAGTGCATGATGGAAATGGGTGTTGGTAAGCCACTGACGAGACGAAACAACAAGAAGCAGCGTCAAGGACGCCACTTTCATTGTCTTGGGAGGTCTTGGATATCTTCTGGAGCTGAGTGCTAACAGGGACCTCAAGGGTTGCCAAGACAATTAGCGTGGTGGGTGGGGACCTTGGAAATACTTCGGCTAAGGCGGACAAGCACTGCCATCATCAAGTACCCCTTAACCCAAGGGCAGCCTTGGGCAAGTCGTTAGCCAATTCCCTCGGAAACCCGGACAGGTGCTGTGCGCCAAGGGCATCAGGAGCCCATCCTTAACCTGTACTCAGCCACAACACACGCAATTCAGATGTGAGCATTGAAAAGAACCTTAATGGTTACTCTGTTCACAGTAGACTCTATCTCGATGCCTTTAGCCGAGCCGTGTCCGTCATTGTGTTCGTCATGCTGAGAAATCGAAGCAGAAGAGGGCTTCTATGTTCTTCTCATGTGGCTGGCCAGGAGTGACTTATCCGCGCTCTGAGTGCTGGTTTCACAACCCTGCTCACGCAGTATGAATAACAGGTCAAAGAATTGGTGTCTGGCCAAGTGCCAATAGTGCAAGTACAGGAGCCGAGATCTGGATGCAATAGTCTTCTCACGAGCTAGGTAGACTTATGGTTCTGTCTATACATAATTAATCTATTATGTGCATCTTATAAGGAACCTCTGTGGTATCAAAGATACAAGCAGACTTACATAATGAGCGGGCCAGACAATAGACACTGCCTGTTCTTGCATACGTAAGGTAGCATGTTAATCTCACTGGGCGTCGAGCATAATCAGAAATATGATCCTTTCAGTTCAGTTTGGTATTTCCATAACATCCTATAAGTGAACCAAACACCGTCCAAGAGGACCAGTTAGACTACTAGAGACGCCCGCAGGTGAAAACACTACCACTTGCTCAGATCACCGAACATAAATATGATGCAGCATACAAGCGCATATCATCAGGCATAATTCCTCGCCTTGTCACCCTCCCTTGTCCGCGCATAACCGACCATGGTATCATATTGCTTCCGCTAGGTTCTCCCTTGGCTTTCCTTTTTCTCTCTTCTAGTTTATTTCTTGGGCTTATTCTCATGAACGACTTGGATGATCTTATCAACCACACTTGGGTCCGAGAGCTGTTGAGAAGTTAGACAACATGTTTGCATCAATACGGGTTCGAAACTGAGGAAGACATACCGTAGAAGTATCACCAAGCTGATCCTCCTCACCAGCCAGAATCTTCCTCAAGATACGGCGCATAATCTTGCCACTGCGGGTCTTGGGCAGGTCGGGAACGACATAGACAGACTTGGGCGCCGCGAAGGGGCCAATGCTCTTTCGCACCTGGAGGATGAACTCCTTGCGGAGAGCATCAGAGGCTTCATTACCGTCCTTGATGGACACGAAGGCGTTGACGGCCTGTCCCGTGAGCTCATCGGCAACACCGACCACAGCAGCTTCGGCGATGGCGTCGTGCTCGATGAGGGCGGCCTCGATCTCGGCGGTGGACAGACGGTGACCACTGACGTTGACGACATCGTCAACACGGCCACGAATCCAGTAGAAGCCCTCGTGGTCACGGCCAGCACCGTCTCCCGTGAACTAAGAAACAACGTTGATGCTGAGCTTCCATAATGGGAGGGTACAGTTAAGGACGACTTACGTAGTAGCCCTTGTAGACATTCAGGTAGGTGTCCATGTACCGCTTGTGGGCACCCCAGACCGTGCGGGCCATGCTGGGCCATGCCTGCTTGAAAGCAAGGACACCCTCAACATCATTGCCGTGGATCTCCTCTCCGGAGACAGGGTCGATAATCGCGGGCTCAATGCCAAAGAACGGAAGCGAAGCGCTACCAGGCTTGGTGGGCGTGACACCAGCTAGAGGCGTGATGACGTTGGAGCCGGTCTCGGTTTGCCAGTAGGTGTCCACAATCTGGGCCTCTTCCTGTCCGACAACCTCAAAGTACCACTTCCAGACCTCGGCGGCGATGGGCTCGCCGACCGAGCCGAGGACGCGGAGCTGCTTCATGTTGTGCTTGACAAAATGGTTGCCGGCACGCTTGAGGAGACGCAGCGCGGTGGGAGCAACGTAGAACTGGGTGATCTGGTGCTTTTCGATGATGTCCCAATACCTGGAGAAGTTGGGGTATGCTGGCGTGCCCTCGAACACCACGGTCGAGACACCGAGAAGGAGGGGTGCGTACACCACATACGAGTGTCCCGTGATCCAGCCAACATCTCCACCGCAGAAGTACCTGTCGCCGTCGTGGATGTCGAACACGTACTTGCCGGTCATGGCAGCTCCAAGGAGGTAGCCACCGGTCGTGTGCATGACGCCCTTGGGCTTGCCAGTCGAGCCAGAGGTGTAAAGAAGGAAGAGGGGATCCTCCGAGTTCATGGGCTCGGGAGCGATGTAAGAAGGCCACTTCTCGACCTCCTCGTGCCACCACCAATCGCGGCCCTTGGTGAAGGGTACATCGGCTCCAGTACGCTTGTAGACGAGCACATGGGTGACGTCTGGGCAGTTCTTGAGGGCGTCGTCCACAATCTTCTTGGTGCCAATCAGCTTGCCACCCCGCTTGCCCTCGTCAGTAGTGATGACAACCTTGGACTGGGCATCGATCACACGGTCACGGAGCGAGTCGGAGGAGAAACCGGCAAAGACAACGGAGTGCACGGCACCGATTCTGGAGCAGGCAAGGAAGGCAATGAGAGCCTCGGGAATCATGGGCAGGTAGATGGCCACCGTGTCGCCCTTCTTGACACCCATCTGCTTGAGGACATGGGCAGTCTTGCACACCTCGCGGAGGAGCTCGCTGTAGGTCAGGTTCCGGCCTTGGTCGGGCTCGTCGGCCTCGTAGATGATGGCCACCTTGTCGGGGTTTGCGAAGGCATGACGGTCGACGCAGTTGTACGAGGCGTTCAGCTCGCCCTCCAGGAACCAAGCACAGTCACCGTTTTCCAGGCTGCCGCTCTTGACCGTCTGGAAGTCTTTGGACCACGAGAGCAGCTCACGAGCCTTTGTGCCCCAGAACTTCTCGGGCTGTGTGATGGACTCCTTGTACAGTTGTTGATATTCCTCGATGCCTGTAGTAGAAGAGATGGTTGGTCAGAAAAGATGTTCCGGTCTGGTACTAGCGTGGTCTTGAATTGGAGTATTCTTGGGGTAAGACCAGGGGGGGGGAATGGTTTTGGAGATTCTTACTGGAGAGATGAGGCTTGCTCGGATGCTCTGTCGAATTGAGGTTAGCTTCTATTCCTTTCGTCCTTTCAATTCAATTCCCCCGCACGCCCGGTGACCCGACAATCCGCATTGGTAACCAATGGCTCTGGTCTGGGCATTCGTGGAGGAGGGGTCATGCGCTGCTCGTCGCCAATCGTGGTCAGCAACTTACTGTCGAGCATCTTCTGGGGAGGATCTACACAGCACCACAATTCTCGTTAGTCACTCGTCTCTGGATCAAGCATTTTCTCTGTGCAGACGGTTCTCAGAACTTACGGTAGGTGTCGACCTCATGGGCCTCGGCCACCACCGGGGCCTTGGGAACTTGATTGGGGGCTTGTGAAGCCATGTTTTTGTCGCGTGCACGCGGGGTAGGGAGAAAAGGTAGGTGTCGAGGGAAAGGGCGACCACAAGCTGGTTGTTTGCGCGCAAATTCAGGCCCCTAGGAGAAAGGTGAAGCTAGCGGCGGCAGTGAGCTAGTAGTGCAGACACCTTGGATCGTGAAGAGGAGGTTATCAGTTCCCAATTCCGTACAGCAGTCCTACTGCAACGGTGGCCGTAGATTGTAGTGAAAGATATTTGGTCCTGGAAAGAGTCTGGCAGCCGGAAAGAGAGGGGGGACGATGAGAGAAGAAAAGGAGAAGTTGTTGAGTAAGTCGCGACGCAGAGTCGTGAGTGTTGGGGCACAGAGGAGACTTAATAAGTGTGTGGAAGCTTTCGCGCGCCATTCATGGGGAGCTCGAGTGGATTTGGGGCCCGGGACCGGGGACGAGGGGATTTGGAGCGACTTTGTCTCTCATTTCGTCCGAGTACGGTGTACCTGGTGGTGTAATGCCAGTATTGTAACTCGACAAAGGGGTTCCCGTGATACCCCAGCCCCAGGATCGATCCTCTTCTTCGTTCTAAAGCAGTGCTGCCCGTCTTGGGTCGTTCCGTCCGCCCGATTTTCCACGTCTGTTCCCCTGAACCGCTGTGCAAACAACTGCCAACCTGCAGTAGACGCCTGGGCCCTACTACCTTGATGGCCCCACGTCTGACTTCTAGCGTGGGAAGTACCTAGACCTGAACCCTGCCTCACAGCCCAGTTGACCATTGTACTTTATTCTCCTTCATCCGGCAGTGTCGTCAACAACCCCATAAGAGCTGTCAATAGTTTCCTCCGGTCGTCCCGAATACTCACCAAAATTGTTCGTGGCAATGTGCATCGCGGAATATATCTGGCTGCTATGGACAATCACAGTCACAACTTGTCTCACATTTGTGCTATCAGAACTCTGTCGAGGTTGCCATGGAATTGTCCCTGCAGGTCAGGTAACAGCCGAATCACGAAGGCCAAAGAAATAGGACCGTATGTGCCTCAGGAGTACTGCAGATGTAGTGGTCCCAGCCGTTTGATCCCGGCACTCAGGCCCAGACCAACGCAAATGAGCCAGTATCTTTGTTATCAGGCGAACCTCAATATACTTGGAAAAATGCAGAACCAGTCATATTGCCGTAGGTCATGATTTGCCTGGGGCGATACGGGCAGTTCTGGTGTCTTGCCTTGGCAGAAGGTAAAAAGGTATCCTCCAGGCTATGGTCGTCTTCTGTTCGTATCCGAACCCTATCTATTCCATTATGAAGTTCTGAGGACCATTCAGGACCATTTATGATGCTTGAGCATCGCAGAGAAGCTGTAGCAATGGCGTGAGGATACAGTCCCGAACTCCCGTCTTGATTGGACTAAAGAATGATCAGGAATGGCACAGCAATATTGTTGCTTCATTGACATTTGGAGGGGTAGAACCCCTCATTGTCATCACCCTAGAGCCTGATTTCCAGCAAGGGCCAAGCTGCCAACATGCGGGGAAACATGGTCGGTTGGGCGCACCATTCCTTCTTTGGGTAGAGCTTAGAGATGGACGATCTCGGCTCTCCTTAAGTCGGTACATCCTCGACCAGCGTTGTCGCTCGTTTGTGTGATTGTCAAGCCAGAAGCCAAGCCTTATCCTCGGCCATGTCAAAAGGACAACATGTCAATATTTCATCAGTGAGCAGCTGGAGGGCTTCTGAACACCCTTTGCAGACCAACACGTGCCTCTTCAGCCCAGATGCCCGGGTACCTCTAGTATTGCAGACGGTCTCGGATCGTAGGAAGTACCGGTACGCAACATCTGGAGGCGGGGTCTGCACCTGTACCGGTTACCCTGCAACCAGCCGGGTCGCTCCAAACAGCCGCTATCACACCTCCCAGTTCACCCTGCCCGTTCATGACATGCCATTCACCTATTCCCCACGGCGCCAACGGCCAGGTCTCCCACATCTGTGGGGAACGGCGAGCTGCTGTGGTGTCTGTGACTCGCTGAGCTCAACCCGCCCTGTATCTGAACGAGCCATTAAGGCATCGCTTCGGGTCAAGGATGATGCCACGCCTGCTGCTTCAGCTATGTGCTCCATTTCCCCAGACCCGAGTGTCATCCTTGGCTTACCGAATCGGACGCGGACTATTCCGGGGCAAGTCCATCGATGGTCCATCGACTATTCTCGCTCAGACCATTACCTCGGGCTTTGATTAGCCAAGTAGCCAGCGTATTCCGGGTTTCCGGGGCTAGCGATTCAACGTGATTCTACTTGGGGGCGGCTAATTATTGGTGCTCTCACGAAGTGAAGCCCAAGGTTAGCGTGTAAAAGACACTGTGACAAAACAGAATGGCATGCTGCGGCTGTGCCACCAGGCCGCATAGATAGATGCTCGATATCAACGTTACAACGATTGCTGCAGGGATTTCGGACTGGATGCCATGTGTTTCCGAAGCGAGTATGGTTGCGGCAGTGGCACGGCTAAGACACGTAGAGTGACAGTGGACTCCTGCAACTGCGAGGGTAGATCCTCTGCGATTGGGTTCTCCTTGAAACAGTTACTGAAATTGGGCTCGAATTTAACGCCGCCGCTGCCGGAACTCTTCCATTAACGCCATGCTAGTTTTGACATGTTCATCCCATATCGTTCCCTCAGTTCTACATATCCAGACTCATCAGGTACATCTCAAGTATCCTCATAAACTTGGCCACAAACGCCTCCAGGTGAAAGATGACCTTGGTGCCCGTCTTGATCCGGTGCTCATAAAACGCCGACCACTTGATGACATCTCCCTTCAAGGCGTCGTCGATTCGAGGGATCAGTTTAAAGGTCAAGGTCTTTAAGATAACCGTCGGGGGAATGCAGTGCGTGAGGAGATCGTAGAGCTTCGCTCGCACCTGGAGTATACGTGCCGGCGTATGCTCCTCCATGATCTCTTTTGCAATTTGGCCGATGAGTGCCTCCCAGTCAGGTGGTGGAATCGGTGTCGTATCTGTGACCTTCTCACTGTGGCTGTACGTCAGATTGGGCGTTCTCCACGAAAGGCATCCCCGTGACATGATCACTTACTTCTGCGCATGTACCGCCTCGTACATCAACAGAGCCTTCCTCAGATTTCGTCCACTCTCCTCTGCTATTCGCTTATGTAGACCCTTGACGACCGGCCAACCTTCCTTCTTCGCCGAAGTTTCCAGAACGTTGCATATCTCTTCGTGGCTTGGGGCCGCTACCCGGACGAGGAGTGTTCGTGATCGGATAGGAGCAATAATGTTGGCCGTCGAGTTGGCCAGCAGGATCAACCGCAAGTTCGGCGAGTATTTCTCCATGGTGCGACGGAGAGCAGCCTGGGCGTCCCGAGTGAGGTGATCTGCTTCATTTATAACCACCACCTTGAATCTCTGTTTGGCTGACTGATCAACCTGCTGTGTTTGTGCCACCTCTTTCAGCAAGTCCTGGACCACCACTCTGTCATAGTTTCCGACGTCTGACGGTGTGATTTCGAGGTGGTAGACAGAGGCCACAATGTTGAACTCCAGCTTACGGTTACTGGTTGTTTGGAACACGCGCGCATCGATCTTGATCTTTTCCACTCCCGGTCCGTATAGCTCCTTTAGGGTTGCGACGATTCTGGTCTTCTTGCCGGCACCGGATGGGCCGTACACGAGAAGATGTGGGAAATCACCACTTTGTGCCTGTGCTAGTGTCAACAAAGCCTTGGAACAACAATAGGTGGCCCGAGGGGCATACCAATGATCGTAGCCTCTCAGACAACTCCTCGTGGTAGGTGAGAGCGTCGAGTGATCGGGGTCGGTGCTTGTCGACGATGAGCGCCATTCTGCCAGTCCAGGGTTGCTGTTCCTTCAAGTCCTCAAATCTTTGCCTCAACCGGATTTTCTTCCGAACTGGTGATATAGAGGGTAGCCTAATTTCGGATAAGCTTGTCAGTAACACGGTTGATGGTTTTTTTTTATCATCTGGAAAGGTCTTGAGAAGCGTTCTGCGGCTCGGTTGTTCAGCAGCTCGATTTGGGGCACAGCGCGCATACAATTGTGACGCGTCGGAAATCTGCCGTCGCGTCTCACCAAGGGACTTACGTAAGCTTCAATTAAACACGCGCCGCTTACTAGGGTCCTTGCAAAGTGGGAGAGCAGGAGAGAGTTAATTTGACCTTCCTGTAAGATATTTAGCTCTGACCGATATACAATCACTCGGTATTCAAAACAAGAGAACTAATGCAGATATGTACATGTTATTGCAAGCCCTCTGCAACCGGGACCCGGAATCATGTTTATCACTGGTATCTAGTCGGCTTCTGCCAACAATATGGATAGCAACTCGATAATCCTGTCCCCTCTATAGGCGGCGCACACGATGCCAGTATCCTATGGCCAGACGCAGCTGGCTACCTTCAACATAATGATGGGACCAGTGGTCAAGCGGGTAGACGAGGCGGTACACCTGAGGAGGTTCGCTGGGTATTGGCATACCGCCATGTAGCCTTTTTGCCTGTGGGTGCAGGCAGGGGGCTCGTCTTCGTTCCCTCTTGATGTTGTTCCAGCGTGTTACCGAATGAGCCGTTTGTGAGTAGACCAGTCCTCGCGCAGATCCTTTCCGAAGGTGCCGAAGTATTACCTCGGTCACAGCCGATTCGACCCATTTGTTGTCGCTTGCAAAGCTGATATATCGTCCAGTGGTGTTGACCTCTCGGACACGGTTGTGCTGGCTTTTGAGGCCGGGACCATTGAACCACGCAAAAGCTTTTCTGACCATCACGGTTGTGATTTCCAGAGTGTTCTAAGCAGTCTGCCGTCGGTTACATCGCCAGTGGTTTCCCTTATCAGCTTGTATTTCGAACGAGTATAGCCATGCTTCATCTGTATTCCGAGCTGGTGGTGCGTTAACTGCAGTGGGATGGACCAATGATGAATGGCAAGCTAGCCCATTTGGCGACAGTAAAGTGGCGGAAAATAGCACGACTCTTTCGAAACCGGCAGCTCTTGGCACAAGAACGCAAAGGTTATCCGGACCAGGCGAGTTAGAGGTGGCCTTTGATTTGTGATCAGATTAGCACACTCTTGGTGCTGGCGCTCCGAACCTTCGCGGATCGCCGCAACAAGCATCATGTCTTGTATACATGCTGCATCAGCAGCATTTTCTCTCGTTCTATGGGAAGCTGATGATAGCGAGCTAATTCATGTCAGCATAGAATCAAAAGAAAGATATGAGGGATGACTAACTCGGCTGTTGGCAGCGTAGGCAAGCCTCTGACCAGTCGCGTCCCAGCAAAGCGCGTGGGTGTCTTCTTCTTCCTGATCACTGTTCGATCTCGGACTGAACCATCCTGGTTGAGGCATTCTGCTCCAGTTTGCCCTCGGTAGCGTTGACTCCCCAACCTTCCACACAAGAATTCGCTCGGCTGTTGCTGCGGCCAGGAACAGACCGTCCGGAGTAAAAGCTTGGGCAAGGACGGGACCGCCCATGTTCATGACATATTTGGGAGGGTTGGCTGGCTTGCGTGCATCCCAGATACATAGAGAACCATCCTCACCACCGGTGGCTATAAGTCTTTCGTCCTCCTGAGGGCTGGACTGTAAGGGCTGCCACTGGAGACATAATATGGCGCCGACGTGCGCATTTATGGTACGCCTGTGGCCGGACTCGTCCCATATCTATGAAATAGTCAGTGAGTAGACCTTGTAGGAGTTTGATCGGGGATGCTACTCACGTCTAGAGTGCCCTTTTCACTGGACGTGGCAAGGAGCTTGGATAGTGAATCAAAGTGTACATCATTGAACTTCTCGTCGGCATGGGTATCGAACTTTCGACTGCTTGGCACAATAGCCTCTTCGGTACATTGCAGAGAAATCAGGAGGTCGCCGCCACACAAGATGAACTCGGTTTCGCTGATCCAGGTAGCCTCCAATGGATCCTGGTACAAATCGTGCGTGAGATAGTATGAGATGGAGCTTGCGGAAGCGGCCGGATATATCGTTACGAGCGTGCCTTTCTTTTCTGGAGCAATGCCCAGAATCAAGGCATTGTTTGGACTCCAGCGCAGTTTGATAACGGGCGGCTCGCCGCCGTCGACACGGTGCAGGTTCATTCCATCGGCAGACCAGATGCTGATGCGCGCCCTGCTCCCAATCTCAGTCGCAACAGCAACAGCCGTTCCATCCCAGTTCCACGACAATGCCGAAACGGTGGCCGTGGACGGCACATCGTCGTCGATCAGAGTATGAAAGGGCCGTTGACTGTCGTTCACGTGACTTGACACGTTGCTGTCTGGGGTGGTATGCGGGACGGTCCAAATCCGGGCTAGTGCATCGGTGCCAGCAGCCGCCAAGATTGCCGGTTCTCGCGGGTTCCACTCGCAGTGCAGCACAATAGGGTTTTCGTTAGCTTGCACAGGCGATACTTCTCCTGGTGCCACACTGGGCTCGTGGTCGCCGGCAAGTCGCAAAAAGGTCGTGGTCTTTGTGAGGTCGATGATCTTATCGACCTGAACGGCCTTCTCTGGTCCCTCGGTTTGAAGTATGGGTGAAACGGCCCGGTCGCCGTCTAGCGGTGACGGATAAGCATGGTTGTTGTTGTTGTTCGTTGCATGGTCGATCTCCATGGGGTCCGTGGCAGAATCCACCCCACTTCCATTTTCATGGCCGGCACTGAGCCGCTGTCTCTTCGCCAGCGACGACCCTCCGGAAGCTGAGTGGTTCTGGTCTTCCACAGGCCGTTTCCTGGCAATTTGGACATCTTCGGACTCCTGATCGTCCTCATCCATTGCCTCCTTGTCGTGCTCTGGCTCTGGAATCAACGGTCCAAACACCCCTGTCTCTGGGGCCTCGGCCGTTGCCTGCACATCACGCGGCGCCTGCACCAGGAAAAGCGTCAGTAATGTAATCCCTGCCCACACACCGGTTGGGACCATTTCCTGGCCCTGCCTGTCATTGATTCGCACCCAGTCACCAACTCTCAACGCATCCAGACCGCTCGCATTGTTTCAGGATGCCGTTACTCTCGGAGCGGATTAGGACATCGTATCCAGAGCGAACTCACCTGGTTTCTGCGCGTATGTTGCCTTTCGAGATCTTCGTAGACCAAACCTTTGTTCAACGTAACCACAAGTGCGTAGTTTTTGACATGGCGCGCAAAGTCAAATTGCCGATGAGGCGCCTGAACGTGCCACTCCTTCTGGAAGTGGGCAGCGGTTTCCCGGAAATCTAATGAAGAAGAACAGCAAGCGCTTCGGTCAGTTTCATGGAAAAAACGGATGCCGTTTGCCCACCCAACGATGAGCGTGAGCCACTGCAAAAAGACATACTTGATTCTAGCAGAAATCTGTCAAGGCACGCGAGATCTTGTGTCAGTGATTCTTGTTCCAAGTGTAGCTGATAAGTCCAGTTTAGACGGGCATTAATAGGGAACCGACCTCCAAACCAAGTAATTGACTCTATCCGAGTCCAGCAATTCCTTCATGGTTAAGACACGCGACGGGTAGTGGTGCGCAAATTTGAGTGTCGAAGAAGCAATAGGTTGACGAGTTCAAGAATAGCAATGTCCAGAAAAGTGCGTCTAGATGCCGTGAAGGCGAAATAGGGCCAGTTGAGCTCAAATTCGAGGGTCCGTTGTTGACGGTGAGGTTTTGGTCAATTTCAAAGTCGAGAGAAGCTTGCCAGGTACTTCCCCCAAGTTCCCATGCTTCCCTTCGCAGCCGGGGACTAGGTGGACATGTCGCCCCCATAAAACGGGTGAACCAATCATTGAGCGTCGTACGCCTAGAATTCCAGGACGTAAGTGGGTATTCAGGGGAACGATCTGATGGACCCGGTACTTTTTTTCTTGCAGCTAATTCAGCAATACTGGTGGTACTAGATACTTTGATACCTTGTTTAAGCGATGGGACGATCAGCCCGAACCCACCACAAACATCATCACAAAGTGCGGGAACCCAAGCAATGCGTACGTCGTGACTCGAAACGGATCTAACAAGCTGCAAGATTTGCTGAAGTGTACAGCCTTGCCATCACGATCGTGCACCACTCAATACACCCAATACACAATACACCACCCCGTATCCTTTCTAGCTGACCTTTCTCTGATCAAACACTTGATATCCTTCAGCACACACACACACTGGTCGCGCGGCTGTTCAACGTACAGGCCAAGGTCGGGGTCAGATCGAGCAGGGCGGGAAAAATGCCACGAAAGCGGGCTGACAAGTTCCAAATTGGCGAGGCTTCCGGTCCGGGGAATTAGGATTCTTGGAGGGTCACATAATGAGACCCACTGCTGGCTTCCATACGTGGTTGTCTTCGTGTACTCACCCGCGACTGCGTACCGCAAGGCGCCAGCCGTCAGTATAGCTTGGGTGATCAAAAATCCCAGTTTACCTCGTTTTACAACTTGTTCAACCGTTTCTGGTAGTTACCTAGGTCATCCCAAAGCATTGCACTCTTGATTGATGAGCGAGAAAGAGAACGCGCAACACTGGAATGAAACGACAGATACCAGACGAGGTACCTTCAAGACAGATTGAATGGGTCCGTGCTTTTCTACCTCAAGCCGTACGAGCCATGCTGCAACCCACAACCCGTTCTCGGCTGATGTTGCAAAGAGGTCTAGTGCCGTTTTGGATGCCGCTCAAACGAGTCTAACCGGATATACATCCACGTGACTAATCGTATCTCCCTGTCTAATGGCTACCTATCCGGAAGGACCCTTGTGTCAAACCAACATTTAAGGCCACTGAGAGTTGACGTAGGCCGTGAAGCCGACACAACACGCGCATCATGCCTCCCCGAATAAATATCCCGCCGGTGACGCGCATTGTTCTGATCATACTAGGCTTACAGTCCATACTCAGCGCTTCTATCCGCTACAAGCAGTGGTCGGCGGACTCGGAGATCGTCATTCCCTACCTCAACCTTATCCCCCAGCTCTCCCTGACCTATCCATGGACGTTCCTCACGACCACATTTGTCGAGAGCAATATCTTCACACTCTCCATTGCGGGTTTTACCCTCTTCAATGGAGGCCGATATCTTGAGCGAGCATGGTCGTCAAGGGAGTTTGGAAAGTTCCTCTTGGTTACCTCGCTGTTACCAAACCTTTTGACATTCGGGGTGTTGATATTCTTCTTCACGCTAAGTAGAAACGAGAGCTGGACGTATGTGGACTTTCCAAAACCCGCTTGTGCATTGTTTTGGGGGGCTCAGGAATGGCTGCTAACAGTTCTCACTTCTAGCCTGACGACCATTGCCGGCACGATTCCTCTACAGATCTCCTTTCTTGTCGCTTTCAGCCAGCTCGTCCCGGCTCATACCGTAACCCTTTTCCGCGGCATCCTCTCGCTTCGCGTGCCCCGGTTCCCTCTCCTGTATATCGGCCTCGTTGCGCTGCTCTCCATGACCCCATTGCTCACGAGCGCCTCGCTTCTACTCGCGATATTTGGCTTTCTCACCAGCTGGACCTACCTACGCTTTTACAAGACGGTGTTCCCCGATCTCGACTCTTCCACGCAACCAGCTTCCCTGCGGGGCGACGCGAGCGAGACTTTTGCCTTTCATGAATTCTTCCCTGGCCCGGTCAAGCCGATCGTGGCCTCCATCTCGGCTGCTATTTTCGACGCGCTTGTGGCGGTGCGCATTTGCACCCCTTTCAGCTCGACTGAAGGGTATCAACACCAGCAACATCAGCACCGTGGCGTGCCGGGAAGCGCTCGGGCTGAGGCGGAGAGGAGGAGGGCTCTGGCACTCAAAGCCCTTGATCAGCGTCTTAACGCGGCTACGGCGCATGCAGCATCACGGTCGCAGCAGGCCTCGAGTTCTCCTGCGGCCAGTACTCCCGCACCATCCACTACTGGGCCAACGGTTCAAACACAGCCAGCTCTAATAGCACAAACAGCCATGACAAGTCAACCAGGAACTACCTTGCTAGGCGAGACGAATTACAACCCTGATCACGAACATGACAAACGGGAGTCATAGGTGTTGGTCCACGATCCTTGCCAGCCGCTACGGACTTTTTCGTGGCGTACTTCTCGGCTGACAAATATCTTCGAGGCGTGTTTCCTAACAGCGGGCATTGTTGCTCGCAGTAGTTGGTGTGGTCGTATTGTGACCGAGGTCAGGAACGAGATGGGGCCCAGTCGCCTTTCATACGCGTACTCGAGCGATGGAGTGTAGTACTAGGCGTTCAGGGTACGGATACTGTGCACAGCTGCTGATGATAGACGCGAATTCCATCTGGATCTCTGTGCTTCGTAACAGACAGCGGTTTTATATAGTACTGTGTTTGAGAAAAATTACTTCCTCGCAGGCATGTCCAAGTTTGTCTACTCCCTGGTTATTCTGATGTCCACAAACAGATTCTGCCGAACGTGCATCCGATTTCTTTCATCTGGTCTCGCTATGCATACACGGCGCAGTGATGCATAAGGATAACCGCGATGCTGCATTGCCAAATCAGCCAAGAATCTTGGGTATATGCCCAGTTTAAGGCTGAGGCTGGTTGAGTTGATCCGCCACCAGGTTGCTAAGAGGAAAATCAAGAAAGTCACTCCTACTTTTGCATCGTCCGAGTGATTAGGGCTGAGAAGCACGGCAGGAAAGCTTGAAACACCACCTTGTATGAACGCATGTTTAGCTTCCGTACCTTAGGTATGCTTTTCCGGTTGCTGGTCTCCACCTCTGAGGGTGTAGTTTGTGCTTCAGCACCTATGGTGATCCCACTTAGTAACATATTAGTATATGTATGTATTAATGCTTCAAAGCGCCGCTCGACTGTGATATGCAAAAAGCAATGTGTTGTCATTTCTCTACACGTATGTTGAGCTCGGCGATCTGCGCAGCCAGTTGGAGATTACCCTACAACATTCAACGTATCCAGTGGCGCTCATCAGCGGAGTCAGACGACACTCACGACATTTTGCTGTCGATCATGTCGGTGCTGATCTGGGGAGGAGGACGAGGGGGTCTTCTTACAGTGGCGAAGCCACATTATTTACTTGGTGATAGTTACCTCTCTTAATTGGTGAGAAGATTTCCTCGGGTAACGTCCCCTGGCCTTGGTAGGTACCATGTTAAGATTTGGAAAGATGGGCATCACCGGAGATCGACTGAAATCGCCGGTTGTGCTTGGCGGCCAGGCCTCATAACCTGGAAGCTCCTGGGTAGGAGCTCGGCTGTTCTTGGTACAGACCGTGCCTCGTGGCTTTGAGTCCTCGCCATCCTTATTATTTTGGGCCACAATTGGCGTGCTGAGCACAAGACTCTCACACCACTGTGTTGTAGCCTAAGTGACACAGGCCCCGTCAGAAGAGTGAGACGAAGCATCATCGTCACTACTTGCATCCCTTCATTTCACCACATCTACTGCTCAGTAACCAAGGTATAATGGTATGTTGCAACCTTTAGTGGGTGGAAAGGTCTGTGTTATGCGGTGCAGTGTCCTTGAGACCACACCAGTACACAGCACCACACCCCTCCTCGCACACAAACAGTTGAGGTAATGCGAAGACGGGGACAGGTCACACGGATTGCCTCCTTCCAGACCCGACCGAGAGGCTAGTGAGCTCGGGGTGCGCCAATAACCCCGTTTACATCCCACGGTTCCATGACGATATAGCGCACAAGCATTGGCTTACATGGGACGAATTGGAACGTCGTACGTGTGATGCAGCACGCCAGCGGCTTGCATACATATGCGTGAGAGATTCAGGATGCAACCAGTGTTATAAGACCCACCAGGTTCCACCACACAAGGACATGGTTGCATGTAGGACCTCTCGCAGCGGAAAGTACCCGACGCTGGCCTCCACATTGTCGGCGTTAGGTGAGCCTCTTCAAGAACCGTTGCCAAAATAGGAGAAGAAGCACTCGCCAATCACGACAAGACCTAGAGTTTATCGACATCACTGCTGCAGAACTTGCCTACACTTCGTGGGGCACGTCTTGTACTGCAGATATGTACTGCAGATATGTACTGCAGATATGCCAAGAAGTATGCGTACACCTGGGGCCAGCCGAGCCGCCGCAGACAGGGGAAGGAAGCTGATAGCCTGGGTGATAGGAACAATTGGTAATAATTTACAATGCTTCGCACAATATGGCAGCACGGCATGTCCCGTGCTCGACAGCCAGGCTGAAGTCCCTCACAATTAACATAGAAAAGAGGCTCTCCCGTCATTGGAATGGGTCAGTGTCAGGTCGACGCCGCGTCCAGCGAGTCCATTCCCGTCAAAGCCTATCTTGTCGGGGGAATCCCCAAGACACTGAAGGGGGTGCGGTTCGTGCCCTTTTCAAGCACTAAAAGCTTACGAAGCACACGATCGAGTTACCACGTGTTAGCGTCCTACCACTACGCGTACGGTCCGGGGCGAGCTTCTTCTGCCCCCTCATTTCGATCCCGCTCGTTCACCCACAGTTTGCGGTTCGCTTCGGGACCCAAGCCCAGCACTATCCTCATCTCGAGATGAGAGCCGAGAAACCGAGCCTCAAGATCCCAAGACTCTCAAACCCTATCTATGATGTATCATCAACCTTCCAGTGCCTCACTTATCTTGGCAAGTATGTTCAACATAAGTATATATAGCCAAGCATTGGATGCAGAGTATGTGATCTGTTACTCAAAGATGGAGCCTGGAACTCGCGGGGATGCCATCGGTCACTGGCAGTCGCACGGCGGCAACCACTAAGCATCGGCAACAAAATGTGTGGTGCTGCGCGAAATTGTCACACTTTCCTCACCTTCCCACTCAGTCGACCTGCCAGACCCCTCGGCTCTTGGTGCTTCTTATCTACCTCACGCAGCGCCGTCATTTGCCTTGCTTAGAGGTATGCAGCCATACGTCCTAATTACCTTCACAAGATTGCGAATACCAGCCGCACTGCACCCAACCAATATCGAACACCAAGGGACCTCATCGTGCAATACAGTCTTTCCCTTCTTGTTTGTGGAAAGAGGCATTTCAGGATGGTTAGTGACCAACCAAGATTTGCTAATATTAGTCTTCTCCTCCTTCCAACCCAGTCAATAAGGATCTAAGCCAAGATGGGGGCCCCGGGACTGGCAAGGAGGACCTCCTTTTTGAGAAATGGGATGCAACAATCTGAAGCAAGTCGCAAAGTGATACACAGCAGCATACATATACCAGCTGCATACCGCCACCAAAACAGGGTGGGAGGGGGCGTGTTCGTACAAGTGTGTTTTTGCTCAAGCTTCACGTTATTATGTAACGAAGGAATAGTGCCGAGCCATTGCTGGAATAATCACTACCGCATGTACCGCTATTGTCTCCGTTTTCTGTGCCACATCGTCCACAGCCGTAGCTCGCTCCCCTTCAGGCATTTCCGCATGACACGGTGTGGGTGACATGGGGCACAACGGAATTCGCGGCTATTTTAGAGGTAAACAGTGGTACGTACCCAGCTCTTGGCAAGCTTGGCGGCGTTGTGTGCTGGTCTTGCGTGGCTTGCAGCCTACCCAGGCCACCTCCACTTCGCATGTCGGGTCGGCTTGGTCCTAAAGTGCGAGCTTCTCAATCAGATCTGACCGCCGGTCGGAGGCACGCGCAGTCATTTCTCCAAACATGACGGACCAACAAGATCGATTAACCCTTTAATAAGGTGGCAACTGGCAACCGGCGTTGGTTGGTTGGCGGGTCAAGATGGGCTGGATTCATCATACATCTCGCGCAAGGGGTCTGCAGCGCGCTAGGATACCGGCTTGGTTCAAGCGGGTCATCCAGTGTGTGTGGGGACCAAAAAGGAACCGTAAAATGGAAGAGGTACGCTACGTAGCTAGCGTGCACCCCATCGATGATGTGGAGATGGAGCCCCACTGCCTGTCCGTGAGAGTGTGCAGATTGTTGTGTGCAGATTGTTCTGACGTGCCCACACGCCCCAAAAACACACCCACACCCCATCAACCGAGTTCGGGTGGAGCTATGCGGTCAGCCCCTTGTCTCCTTCGTGGGTAAGGGGAATTTAGAAAGACGGTACGACTTGGGTTTTCTCTACCCTCTTGGGATTTCCGCTTCTTTCCTCCCCTTCTTTCCCGCTTCGCATTCCCGATCTGACTGGAAGCGCACCAAGTGTCTTTACCCATCCAAGAGCGCGCCAGTAGCTCAAGTGTTTAAACACGGATTTCGCCCTGTGATCTCTTCTCTTTAGTGTATCTGCGTTTCGGCTTGAGTCTCAGCATAATCAGATCGCAGCACAAGCTTCCTTTTACGGGGAAAACGAGGTGGTTGGACTGGTACTTTACCGAGCAGGTCCCGACACAGCGAAGCAAGTATCAACACATCACCAACAACACAATCCTGAACTGTGCGATAGAGTGCAACACTGCGACATCTTGTCAGCCAGTCCTTTTTTATTCCTTTTACTGCACGCGAGGAGTACATATCTCGCTCGCATTTGCCCCTCAACCATTGTCTGCCTCGGCCCATCGTCAAGCTGGATTCATATCGGCGACAGGAGGACAGGAGGGACGTGATGGTTCAAAGCCACCATCCCTCCCCTCCGATGGCTATGGGCATGCATCGTGGCCCCCTTACTGGTCCCCAGCCCGGGCCTCCTCAACCCAGCGCCCCTCAGGGGGGCCCATATTTACTTACTGAGGCATTGGCATCGCTGAACGAAGAAGTGTGGTTGCGACTTGGTAAGTGCTCATCATTGACAACCTGAGATCGGCCATGTTCTTGTCTAACCAGCGGGCCAAACAGGAAGCCTTGCCGAAGCAGTTGGAAACCTGCCAGATGCGCTCAACTCGTATGAACAAGCGCTGCGCCACAACCCAACGTCGATCAGGGCGCTCAATGCCATCAGTCTGGTGTTGCGCACAAAGGAGGAGTTCCCCAAGGCGTCGGACTACCTGCATCGGATTCTCAAGCTCGACCCGCACAACGGTGAGGCATGGGGCAGCCTCGGCCATTGCTATCTCATGATGGATGACCTGCAAAATGCCTATTCGGCGTATCAGTCCGCTCTTGTCAACCTCCAGAACCCAAAGGAGCCTCGTCTCTGGTACGGTATCGGTATCTTGTACGATCGGTATGGATCCTTGGATCACGCGGAAGAAGCCTTCTCCCAGGTCATGCAAATGGAACCCGGCTTCGACAAAGCACACGAGATCTATTTCAGGCTTGGTATAATCTACAAGCAACAGCAGAAGTATAGTCAGAGTCTGGAGGCAAGTTCGGAGTTTCTCTCTGTCGCATGATTCCACATGAGATGTGTCTTGTACTGACTTGCCCTGCAGTGCTTCAAGTACATAGTAAACTCTCCACCAGCGCCGCTGACTGAAGAGGACATCTGGTTTCAGATCGGTCACGTGCACGAACAACAGAAAGATGTAAGCCGGCCACCCAACCATTCCTCTCCCCGGTCGTTGTATCTTACCCACAGTTACTGACCCGCGTTGTGATCTTGTAGTACGATAATGCAAAGGCGGCTTATCAGAGAGTACTTGAGCGTGATCCCAATCATGCCAAGGTTCTTCAGCAACTTGGATGGCTGCACCATCAACAGAGCCAGGCTTTCCAAAGTCAAGAGCGGGCCATCGAGTATCTCGAGAAATCTGTCGCCGCAGGTGAGTCTTTTGAAGAACAAGAAATTGGGCCCGGGACCTGAGTTGACACGATCTCTCCAGATAACAACGACGCGCAGAGCTGGTATTTGCTTGGGCGCTGCTACATGTCGCAGCAAAAGTACCCCAAAGCGTATGAGGCTTATCAACAGGCCGTCTATCGCGATGGGAGAAACCCAACGTTCTGGTGTTCCATTGGTGTGTTGTACTACCAGATCAACCAATACCGGGATGCCCTGGACGCGTACTCTCGCGCAATCCGTCTGAACCCCTTCATCTCCGAGGTTTGGTACGACCTTGGCACACTCGTAAGTACTGCCCTGGCTACTGCAGGCCTTCGACAGATGATGAACTCGCACTGACGCAGCCTTTAGTACGAGTCTTGCAACAACCAGATTAACGATGCGCTTGATGCTTACCAACGGGCTGCCGAACTTGATCCTAATAACCCTCACATCAAGGCTCGTCTGCAGTTGTTGCGGAATGGTTCTACCAATGGTGTTCCACCGCAGGCGCCAATGCCAACAGATGTCCACCCACAGGCGTACCAGAATCAAGGAGCCGTTGGCCCGCCGGGTCCTCAGTGGGCTGGTTCGGCATCGCAACAGCCGCAGCAGCCACCACCGCCCAATGGTCCGCCTCCTGGACCAGGCGGACCCGGGCCAAACGGCTGGGGTAGCATCAGGGATATCAACCCGCCACCACAGCCTCCTAACCCATATGCTGGACCCGGGCCCGACCGGGACCCCTTTCGCGGACAGCCTCCTCCGTTGAGAGGTCCGGGTAGCCCTCAGCAACCGGAGCAGATGAGGCCGTATGGTCAGCCAAACAGGCCTGACCCTCAGCGGCGAGGACCTTCCCCGCCTCCTCTTGCACACTTCCCTCCTCAGCTTCAAGGTGGTCCGGGCCATCCTTCACAGCAACCACCACAAGGTGGCCCACCGCAGCCTAGAGACCGTGAATCAAACAATCGCGTGCCCAACCCCAACTATGGAGGCCCGACTGCACGTACATCGGCTCTCGCTCCTGGACCGGGTGTCAACGGACCGCCGCCACCGGGGGGAATGCTTTACCGCACGGACAGTCCCCATAATGACGGCCGGTTGCATGACAACCGCATGCCATCTCCCAAGTCAGCTTACCCGCAACATCCACCGCACTACCCTCCTCATCATGAGCAGCAGGGTCCGCATGGCGGTCCCGAGCCTGGCATGCCTCATCCTCCGCCCGGCGGCCTCCCTCCACACCCTGGTATGGCTCCTGATATGCACCGGGACCATGGTGACCATCGCCCTCCTTCGGCCCCTCCCAAGCGCATGCGGGAATGGGAAGAAGAGCGGGAACCCGCCAAGAAGCAGGCCAATGAGGACAATCGTGCTCGGATGGATGATCTCAGGCATCGTCGTCCTTCTACTCCGCCACGCGATGCTTACCGTCGCAATTCTTCGGAAGCTAGGCGGTTTGACGACCAGCGACGTATGGAAGACCAGCGCCGGGCTGAGGAGCAGAGACGCGCTCAAGACATGCGTCGTAACGAGGAGGAAGAGCGTCATCCGAACGGTTACCACCCCGGGCCGGGCCCGGAATCTGCTCATCACGCGCAGCCGCACCCAATGCAAGGCCATCTGCCTCCCATGCAGCAAGGACCAGGCCCATTGCATCAAGGGCCACCACCTCCCATGGCGCAGGGTCAGGCTCAGATGCAGGGACTAGTCCATGACGGGCCGGGACCTGCCAACCCGCCGCCCAAGGAGTATCCCCAGGATGAACGCTCCCGGATGGACCACCCGTCTGCAGCAGCTCACACCCAACCTGCTCATCCACAAGCCCAAGCCATGAATGAGCCTGAACGTGCTGCCAGGAAGATGGACGTTGATGAAGACTATGATGACAGCGGCGAGGACGACAAGAAAGCTGTCATCGTGGCAGGCTCTGGATCGGCGCCAAATGCTTCTGCTGCTGGGAACAAAACTCCAACTAGCGCCAGCATCAACGGCCTGATGAACGCGAAGGTTGAAGGGAACTAAGGACGTACCCTTCTTCTTGTCAGAAGTCCTGATACAATCCGAGGTCTGACTTGACCCCTGTTGAGTGGATGCACATCATCTCGGTGCAGTACGGCAGTATCCTCACATCATGTGGTAATAACTCTGGGTTCCGTCTTGTTGGTGTAGGTTCTCTCTTGGTTTTGGTAGGAGGAATCCTCATTGGTGATTACGACCAATCGTTCTTCTTTTTCCTTTGCTTTTTATACTCAGCTTCTGTAAGGGTTCTGGGAGTGCGGGGGTATCATGATAGTGTACTACTTTTCCTATGTCTGACTTTGATGATAAGGCCGGGAGGATGCGAGGGGACGGCTGAACGGAGGGACGAGGGAGCAAGACAACAGGTGTGTTCAGGGTCGGTTGGACATGCGGATACCCGGCATCGCTGCAGTGTAGATAGTGTCGTGGGCGATGTCACTGGAACAAAGGAAAGCTTCTCAATGGATGCATATATTTCGGTACGGAGCAGTCTTGATTTAACGAGTCAGCAGTTCCCAAAGCATTGAATATGGGCTTCTACTCGAGACTTATTTACTCGTAACAGAAGGAAAACTCGTTGAGGACGTTACTGCCTGTAAAGCCTACGTACACCATATAAGTTGATGGCACTTGGAAACAGACTTTGCGTGGCATCTCCCGCACTTCTGCATGGCTATGGAGACCCAGCTAAACTACAATAATATACATCAAAAGACAGCGACCCCCTCAGAGATCTCAAGATGCCGGACTTGTAGGGTTGGGTGTTATTGAACTCGGCGTAGCCGATGGTGATGCCGCCAGATGGGGCTCACTGCCCGGTAATTGTCTCCGAGGTCGCTTGAGGTCCTCGAGGGTGATGCCGTCCAGCTTTGTGATACCGACCACGGGCGGGTCACCTCTCTTGACGAACTCGTGCTGGCCTAAGATATCACCTTGTTAGTTTCGAGTTCCGTGTACCAAAGTCACCATAGGCCTCAAAAAGCAGTCACTTACCAGGCAGCTTGTTTCCTGCCAGACGGAAGGCGTCACGCACGACCTGCTCGTGGAGCATGCCCTTGACCTCGAACAGGATCTGGTTGACTGCCACTCTGGCCGCCCAGTGGTCAAAAGAACCCTTTCCCTTACCCATACGCATCTGCACCATCCTCATGTCAGCAATCCACCCCCCAAAAATACCCCAGCCAACGGAGTAACGGGGAAACACATACCTCGTTTCCACTAACAAACACACCGATATTACAAGCCACCCGCTTGTAAAGCCGGTACTTCTGCCCTCTCAACCTCGCCTTGATCGTGTCCTCCGCAACCTTCAACTGCTTCGCACTGATGCGCCTGTGGTGATCCGACATGCGCAGTCCGTAGTCTCCCCAGATCACCGTCGTACCGCGCGAGGAACCACCTGTCGCGACACGGGCACGACCCTTCATCTTCTTCTTCTTCCGATCAATCATCGGTTCTAGCCAGGATCCTTGTTGAATCGGTGTGCTGGAGAAGGATCGGACATGGCTTCTTGGTGTTATTGGGTTGCTTGTCGGGGCTGTGGAGGAGGATAGGAGGGCCGGTCGGAGGGCAGACACGGGGGTTATCCTCAGGCCCTTGAAGGCGGAGAGGAGGAGGGATGAAGTGCTTTGCTTCATCTTGTAGGCTGTGGGAGCGGGCTGCCGGAGCTCGCTGGACTGAGACGGGAGCGAAAGGCTGGGATCGTCTGGCTACACCAGGGCAGTACCGCGATACGGGGATTCGAGGTTCCAAAAAGTTGAGCGGATGTGCTTATGTCAGCCAATTGACCTCTCGTCGGTGCTTGGTCAGAGCTTAAGCTGAATCCACTCTAATTAAGCTGTACGGCTTTGGCGCGAATGTCCAGCGCGTCATGACAGTCGCGCCTTCAATTAAACATCCTTGATCTTCGACTGGTAGTAGTGTTCGTTAGGCAGACCAGGCAGGAGTTTTGACCACCTGTCGGTCAATCCCATCATTTGATTTCCGTGGGAGAGGAACTCTGCCTCGACGTACGACTTTCCTTTCTGCTTATTTTTGAGCTCTCAACGTTCAACTACAGGCAGAATCATGCCGGATATCAGATCGTTCTTCGCGCCAAAAGGCGGCGCTGCACCCGCAAAGCCGGCAGCGCAACCAACGCGCAAAAAGGATGAGGAGCCTAAGAAGGGTAGAGGGAGTGCGTCCATATTGCCAATTTCTACTTGAGAAAACTGAACCTAATTGAGTCTCAGGAGCACGGAAAGTAGTTGAGGATAGTGACGATGACGAAGTCGTAGAGTATGTTATCGTAAGATCTAGGTAGGACAATACCAGGCTGACAATGCTACAGAGTCAAGAAGCCAGCTGCGAAGGCGACCCCGAAGAAAAAGAAAGCAGACGAGCCTGTCCAGGGAGTTGAGATAACCGCCAGCGACTACTTCGCCTCTTCTAGCAAAGCGAAGCCTTCCATGACAAAGGCCACCACGAAGTCGCAGGCAGAACCTCAACTTGCAGTACGAGCCAGCCCGAGGGCGAAAAAGACTGAACCGAAACCAGCGCCATCACCAGCTAAACTCGCCAATGGAGCCAAGAAACGAACCACTACAGCATACCACGAGTTCGATGACGGCGATGACGGCGCGTTTCGAGATGAGGACGAGGAAGCCGATGATATCTTTGCGGCTGATGTTAAGGGCTTGAAGAAGCGGAAGAATGACGACTACGTTGAGGACGAGGAGAGCGATGATCTTGATCCCAAACCTAAAAAGGTGGCTCGACGAGGGGCCAAGGTTGTGAAAGACGAATCGGATGAGGATGTCAAGCCAACACCAAGTAAACCGGCACGAGCAGAAAAAGCACCAGCGGCTGGATCTAAACGAAAGTCTACGGCCGATAGTGACGACGAAGACGACGAACCAGCGCCGAAAAAGAAAGCACCCGCCAAACCCCGTGCACCACGAGCCAAGAAAGAGCCAGTGGCGGAGGACGCCAGTATTCAGGCTATTCTTGATAACGTACCAACCATTGACGCACCCGACGCTCCAGCGAAGGATCCTAATGCGAAGTTCGACTGGCGAAAAGGGGCTGCAGGCGGTAATGCCGGACCGCCTCCCATGGCTGGTGCTGCGGACATCCCGGAGGGTGAGGAGAATTGTCTGCTAGGAAAGTCGTTTGTCTTCACCGGGCAGCTGAAGACCCTCGGCAGAGAGGAAGGTCAAGCCTTGGTAAAACGCTACGGCGGCAAGGTTACTGGTGCCCCCAGCAGTAAGACAGACTTTGTTGTTCTTGGTGATGATGCCGGACCCAGCAAACTGCGTAAGATTGCTGAACACGGCATCAAGACCATTGACGAGGAGGGCTTGTTTTACCTTATTCGATCTCTTCCTGGTGAAGGCGGCAGTGGTAAGAGTGCCCAGAAGGCCAAGGAGAAGGCTGCGGCAGAGCAGAAGAAGATTAGAGAGGCAGCTGAGGAGCAGGACAGGCAGGAGAAGGCACGCGCGGCCGAGCAGGCTAGACTGCAGAAAGCTGCAGCGGCGCGCGGTGCCGTTACTGCTGATCAGGCGATGAAGCCTCTGTCGCAGCTGTGGACAAGCAAGTATGCTCCGACACAGATGAATCAGATCTGCGGAAACAAGGGCAACGTGGAAAAGATCCAGGCTTGGCTCAGAGCTTGGCCCATCAATAAGAAATGGAACTTCCAGAAGAGGGGAGCTGATGGCACAGGCATGTACCGGGCCATCCTGATATCTGGTCCTCCCGGCATTGGCAAGACGACGGCGGCCCATCTGGCGGCCAAGCTCGAAGGCTACGACGTCCTGGAGTCCAATGCCAGTGACACACGCAGTCAAAAGCTGGTCAACAGCACCCTCACGGATACAGTCAACAACACCTCTCTACTCGGTTACTTCGCTGGGGATGGTAAGACGGCGGATGCCACGAAGAAAAAGATCGTCTTGATCATGGACGAGGTCGACGGCATGTCTGCAGGTGACCGAGGTGGTGTGGGTGCTCTTGCTAAGTTCTGCAAAAAGACCGAGGTGCCCCTGATTTTGATTTGCAACGAACGTCGTCTGCCCAAGATGAAACCATTCGACTTCGTCACCCTGGACATCAAATTTCAACGACCGACCGTTGAGCAGATCCGGTCCCGTATCATGACCATATGCCTGCGAGAGCAGCTGAAGCTGCCTGTCCCGGTCGTTGATGCTCTGATCGAAGGCAGCAACAAAGACATTCGGCAGATCATCAACATGCTAGCTACCGCCAAGCTCGATCAGGACGCCATGGATTTCAACAAGAGTAAGCAGATGTCCAAGGCTTGGGAGAAGCACATCATCTTGAAGCCCTGGGACATTTGCCAGAAGATGCTCGGCAGCGGCTTGTTCGCCCCAACTAGCACGGCCACACTCAACGACAAGATCGAGCTATATTTCAACGACCACGAGTTCAGCTTTTTGATGATCCAGGAGAATTACCTCCGTACGAAGCCTGCCCTCCTGTCAGGAAAGGGATACAATGCTAGAGAGACCAACCTGAAGTACCTGGAACTAATCGACCAGGCCGCTGAAAGTATCAGCGACGGTGATTTAGTTGACAGGATGATTCATGGACCTCAACAGCAGTGGAGTCTTATGCCTACGCATGCCGTCTTTAGTACCGTCAGGCCGGCAAGCTTTGTAGCCGGAGCAATGATGGGCTCAACCTTCACTTCTTGGTTGGGCAACAACAGCAAGGCCGGTAAGCTCGGCCGCTATGTGCGTGAGATCCACTCCCACATGAGACTGAAGGCCTCTGGAGATCACAACGAGATTCGACAGCAGTACCTACCAGTTTTGTGGCATCAGCTCATCAAACGCCTTGAAGTCGAAGGCAAAGAGTCGGTTGCTGATGTGATCAGCTTGATGGACAGCTATTTCCTCACCCGTGAGGACTTTGACGCCATCAAGGAGCTGGGAGTCGGCCCACAGGACGAGGGCCGGGTTGACATCGAAACCCAGACCAAGACTGCCTTCACTAGGATGTAAGTCATTCCCTGAAATTTGCTACATGTTCCCCCTCGGGATCACATGCTAACTTAGGCTCTCCAGATACAACGCTATGTCTCACCCGGTCCCCTTCATGAAGGCCAGCACTGTGGTCCCAACTAAGAAGGTCGCCAAGGAAATGCCTGATCTGGAGGAGGCGATCGAAGAGGACGATGATGCTGCAGTTGATGATGCACCTGACCCCGTTGAGGAAGACGAAGATCTCACCAAAGACAAGTTGATCAAGGTCCCTAAAGCCAAGAAGGCCCCGGCGAAGAAAAAAGCCCCTGCCAAGAAGAAGGCTGCCGCCGCGGCTGACGATGATGACGACGGGGAGGATGAGAAGCCGGCCAAGGGCAAGGGCAAGGCGCCTGCCAAGCCAAGGGGGAGACCCAAGAAGACCTAGGGGCCCTTTAGTGGGCGGGCGATGCCTTAGGCGTAGGAGTTCAGTCATTACCAACGAACTGCGAGATTTGCAAACTCTTAACACTTAGCATATTGCTGACTCTGTGGAAGGGTATATTAGAATCTTGTTAATGTGTTGATGTACAATAGCAAGAACGCTTTATCTACAGTAGCATGACTTAAACATCATCCCAACTATGCAACCCTATGCACTGACCGTCCCGTGCTAGCTTCCAAAAGTTCCAAACCGCAATCATGAGAGGAGCATTATACAGTGACCCGGCACCATGCCGGGCGCTTCGGTATCATTTTTTTGATGTCATAGTAGTACACAGATCCCAAATCCTCGACACCTCGCCAACTCCCTTATTGTTGGCTTCATTTGTTCTTGACCACGCCGACCTTGGCAGCCCGGAGCACCCGACCGTTGAGCTTGAAGCCCTTCTGCTGGGTGTGGAAGACGGTGTTGTGCTCCTTGTCGGCCATGGGGGTCATGAAGGTGGCCTCGTGCTCGTTGGGGTTGAAGGGCTCGCCGTTGGGGTCGAAGCGCTCGAGGCCGTGCTTCTTGAGCGTGTTCATGAGGATGTTCTCGGTCAGCTTGAGACCCTCGTACAGGTTGACGAGATCCTGGACGTGCTCGCTCTTCTCCTGCTCCTTCAGCTTGTCCTCCGGCACCATGGCGAGCGCCCGGTCGAGGTTGTCCACGCTGTCGACGAGGTCCTTGGCGAACTTCTGGATCGCGTAGTCCTTGGCCGACTTGACTTCGCGGGTGGTCCGCTCCTGGAGGTTGCGGAAGTCGGCGACGGTGCGCATGGCTTTGTCCTGTTTTTGGCAAGGAGTTAGTCGTTCGGCTGGGTTACTGTGTGGCGGAAAGGGTCAAGGACGACAAACCTTCCAGTCCCTGGCCTCGGCGTCCTTCGCCTCTAATTGCTTCTTCAGCTCGGCGACGGGATCGCTGGCTTCGGGCTCCTTCGGTGCCTCCCCTTCTTTTGGTTTGGACTCTGCCTCTGCGCTATACCATCTTGTTACGGATGGTTGTGCTATCCTTGAAGATATGGAGGGCATCTGGTAAAACTGTGGTCTAGCAGCGGGGATCTGCCTTAAGCTGGAGTGCGCAGCTCTGCAGGGAACGGAAAGAACTTGTCGCAACATTTTGGGCTAGTTTGGTGGTCTTTGTGGTTTAGGAAGCTGGAGATGAGAGCAGGTCGCAAAGGGCGTAATCGTGATGAAGCTCGAGAAATTTAGTGTCGTACTGCCGCCCCCAAAAGATTGTATGAGCCTAGAGCCGATGCACCGGTCAAATTATGATCCCCACTCCGCCTCGATAGCCGATAGGTGAGGTACATCACTGTGGATGGCAGCTAGCTCGATAACATAATCGCAAAATTTCCCCATGCTGGACAAGCTACCTTGCGTTTGAACTCCTTCTGATTTGATAAACGACCATATCTCCCTTTTGCCTCTGTTGGTATTTCGTGCCCCGGTAAACGTCAACTTTCAAAGGCAGGGACACGAGGCTATGGTGACAAGAGAGGCACCATGCGGGACAGCCCATGAAAATCTCCAGCCGAATTGATGGGTCGATACGCGGCGCGATCCTCTCGAGTCGGCAGTCATCGTTATCGCCATCGACAACCTGGTCCTGGCCTAACGGAGCAGATGGGAGAGGAGATGGACCTGGAAATGGGATGGGTACAGGCGGTTACTGGAGGGGTCTGCACCAGTCACAGAGCAATGCAGTGTCTTCCACAAGAAGGTTGCTATCGGGCACACCAACCGGCGCCACAACGTCTTCCTTCCTTTGCCAAAGGAAGGATAAAACATCACTTCGACCAAGGGCGCTGAACAACCCGATACACCGACGAGGCAGCGGTTCACGCATTTCTTTCTTTCGAGCATCCGTTCCGTCGACATGCGATAACCATACTGCCACAGCTCTGGCACCGCTTACCCCGGTCTCCGGACAACTGCCACCTTATACCCCGTCCAAGGAACAGCTCCTCTCCCTGGTTGACCAGCAAGATGCCGGCACCGTGGAGGAACACCTCGACTTCTACAGAGACCCATATCGCAGAGGCTATGCCCAAGCCGACGGGCCGACACTCACTGTGTCCAGCAAAAGAGAGGATGCCGAATATCCCTCTCCTGCTGAACTTCAGCCAGCTGACGAAGATGAGCTGAAGATAATACGAGACCTCCGACATGCCATAACAAACCAGCTAAGACGTCCTGGCACGGTACAGCTCGACCACATATATGAAATATACCAACAATTACCAGAGCCGCGAATGTGCCATCTTCCAGCTGTACTGCGGCACCGTTTACTCCGTGTCCTCGGCCAACCAGAGAGAAGGAACCCGAAGTCGATGTTGCGGTACTTTGCTGTCATTGCCGACGTAAAAAATAGTGGCTTGCCGCTCAAGCGCTCCGAGTGGAACAACGCCATCGCTTATGCGGCACGATATGTCGGCACCAGTACAGATGCCGAGACAGAATCGGCGCTGAACTTGTGGCGAGAGATGGAAAGGGACGCTGGTACCAAGGCCAACGATGTGACCTTCAGTATCCTTTTCGATGTTGCCTCGAAATCCGGCGCCTTTGCTCTTGCCGAGATGATCTACCAAGAGATGGAGACTCGTGGATTCACCTATAATCGTTACCATCACGTCAGCTTGATACACTACTTCGGCCTCAAGTACGACACGGACGGGATTCGCGCTGCCTACAGAGAAATGGTTGAGGCTGGCGAGGTGATTGATACCGTGGTCCTGAACTGCGTCATATCCGGCCTCCTTCGGTCGGGCGAGGAGGACGCGGCGGATCGGGTGTACCAACGTATGAAGGACGGCGCCACCAACGGCAAGGCTTTGCCACAGAGGACATATGCCACGAACAAGATGATTACCCAGACACTCATGATGTTTGCCAAGCTTGGTCGTCAACATCCGCCCTTGAAGCCTCACTTGCAAAAGAGTGGTCCTATCTTGCCCGATCTTCAGACCTATCGTCTGTTAATCAACCACTACGGGGTCAAGCTGGGGAATCTAGCCAAGGTAGCCGAGTGTCTGGACGACATGAAGTATCTTCAGATACAGCTCCACGGAGCCATCTTCCTTGCTCTCTTCAAAGGCTTTCACGCACACGGCGGCTACGCTGGCTCAGCCTGGAGCGAGCAACGGCTGACCGGCATCTGGAACGCCCTGATACAAGCGTTGGACGAGGGTACATCAGGCCTTACGATTGAGAAGTGGTTGGCTATCTGGGTGATGAAAGCATTCAAGAAATGCTCGTCTGATCAGGCGGTGTTGGAGGTATACGAAGCCATGCAGTCACGATGGGATCTTGACCAGGCTGACGCATCGTTTGTGCTGGATGGCCTGCACAGAATCTTGACCGGTGATACGACTGTAAATAAGTAATAGACATGGGGGCATCCTGAGATGTCATGGCATATGCATAAGCGATTTGGTTGCTGCAATTTGTAACATAGGAGAATGGGTCGAGGGAATGATACCATATTGTACAAGATATCTAGAGCAGTGTTCAGGAATACACTTCATCTCTTGACATACATGATTTCACGAGAAACACAACGACCGGGTCGCCATGTCATCTCGTGCCAGGATCCTGATGAACTGACGGGAGAAGGCGTGCCCCAGAACAATCATCGGATGCCAGCATACGCTGACTCGATGTTAACGTCGATGCATTGAGCACGGCAGCCTGAGGATAGTGCGAGCTAACCCAGCTTATACTTGATGAATGAACAGGCCTTGTTCACTTCTCACGCCGGCTTGACATACACCCAGGCGGAAAAGGATTAGTAGCTGGCAACAGTCTGCGACTCATACAGAACGGGATACCTTGGCCGAGATATTCCATATTCCAAAGTTCTGAGTGGGATGGAAAACGTGGTTGGTGCACCGAAGCGGTCTATTGTTTGTACATCACATACAGGGCCTCAATGAGAGCCAATCCGACTATATCCACGCCGAACTGCTCCTTCCGCCCCTTTCCTCCAATACCCTGCCTTTTTCCGGTTGGAATATCACCCGAACCACATCACGACCTGTTGCACCACCTTACGCCTTGGGCTTGTAGGTTTGCCAAGCTAGAGACACACGGTAACACGTCAGTACAATGATTCCCGAGACGCATATTCTCCCCGCCCGCCAGAACTCTTGGCCATGAATTGGTCTCTTTTGAGGCCAATTGAACCATTGTTCCGTGCGGGACCTGGTGTGTGAGGACAAAAAGGGCAAAGGGTATTTCACGCACCAGCAATGCCGAAGGGAGCGCCGAAGCCGACGGCGAGGAAGGACCAGTACCGGAGGGCGAAGAAGCGCGTCTTGGTGTTGAAGGGCAGGTTGGACCGGGGACCCTCGGGGTAGTGGTAGGGGGAGCTGAGACGGGCGCGGGTGGTGCTGAAGGCACGGCGGGCGGCGACCTGGGCGATCATCTTTTCTTGCAAAAGCGGTTCGTTAGTCCAATTGGTCTGTGAGGAGGGAAGCGCACAGCGATGAGGGAGATAAGCGCACCTTGAATGAGTGGAGTTGGGTATAGTTCGGTAGGGGGGTTGTCGGACTGTTTGGAGATATTGAGGGCTTGTGACGTTTGAATCTTGAAGCTCTTGCTGCAACGGGCTCGGACGGTCGGTGGTGTGACTTCGGCTAAGCTACGGGGTTTGTGGTTGGCAGAGGATCCACTGGCTGGCTCACCGCTTTTCCAGTTTGAGTTCTGCCAATGTCCTGGACATGGATCAAAAGTGGTGATGACCTCAGTTGGCCTTCGGTTCAGAATGAAGATGAGGCGCTCAAAACAGCTTTTGCGTCGAGACCAAATCCATTATTCTTAGGTCAAGTGCCTTTTACGACGAAGATGAAGTCAAGAGACTGGCTTCACGAACAACAAGAGAAAAGATATCTATTAGTAATGCGCGGGATGTGGTCTATCCAGAGGCTCGAATGCAAGACCCAGTAAAGACAGTTCTCTCCTTCTTCGAGCGTCTGTTGCATGTCAACTATCCTCCATTCCCGTTCCGGAACGCCCATGCTCTATCCTGGCTCCGTCTCAACCATATCGCAGGCTGGGACCACGTCGCAGCATTGCCTCCCAATCTTGTTCAACGCTCATCTTGCTAGATGTTATGGATTGACCTTGCGTGATTAGCTGCATGTCGGGGTTGTCCTCCTCAGTGACGTCGATAGTGACGGTCTTGATGATGCCTCTCGGCCACGCCTGAGTATCTAGTGTTTCCTGACTCCATGAGGCAATGTCCTTGTCCTGCCCAGTGGGCTGGCCACTGCTGCCTTGGCTCCCTCCTTCGATATACAGTTTAGTGGACCAGTTGGGATCCAGGACTGACGTACGGCTTGATGCTGGTCTGGCTCGGCGGTCACTCATGCGTGAGCTGAGACGGTTGAGGGACAGCGTGCTGTCTCCGTGGCTGGGTGTTTTGCCCCTAAGACGGCGGTTGTTGGTCGTTCGAGTGGACAGGGTAGCAATAGGCAGAATATTGCCCGCGATCAGGCCGAAATTCTGCTCTAGAACGAGCAGCAGGCCGGCGCAATATGTGTTGACGCTGTATATACTGCCGCTACCCTTTTGGGAGGTCTCATAGATTCTTGCAATCGCTAGCATGCCGACTCTGTTTTACTGTATCAGTATCAGGAGGAATGGCAAACTTCAGTCTCCCATTGCAACTCACAGGAAGCTAAGCCCAGCGAAGACGCACAACGGCCATTTGAGATGGCGCAGCGGATGCAGCTCCCGCAGCATCACGGCCGGACACAAGACGACGAGGAGACAGGAAAGAACCGAGATGGTGCTCTGAAATATACTGAAGTCACGTCCGACATCAGACTCCCAGCAGAAGCCCTCCATCTCAGGAGTCCAGAGCTTTTGCAGCGGTCTGCACTGGAAAGCGACGGTCATGGTGAAGCTGAACCAGACGATAGCCATGATGAACGTCCAAATCCTGATCAGGATCACCTGCCGACGGTCGAGGAAGGAGCTGAAATAGAGGCAGATTGAGATGTCGCTCGAGGTAGCAGCGAGTGTCATCCATGGCTGGCCTAGAACGTGGAACTGCAGGGCGCTTGAAGAGGTGATCATCGATCCTTCGACGGCAGCGAAGATTGCACCGACAATGCCGGCCAACTGAGCGATGGATTAGCAAGTGCCGATGCGGGAAGAACGAGGTGGGATTGCCCACCATGGCGATAGCAATTGCGCCATCGTCAGGCCTGAAGCTACAACCGCCGCGCATGCGCAGATGGAAGCGAACAACGGTGGCTGTGAAGGCCAGAATCACCGTCACGCATGACAGGGAGAGGAGAGCCGGGCCATGCGACATGTCGGGTGTTTCGGAGGCCATGTTGGCCACCTTGGAGAGTCGAGTTGCAGAGAAAAGAATGAGTGGGCTTTGTGCCGCTCAGGATCAAGCGAGGAGGGTATAGTCAAGATCGCATCGAGGCATGGTTGAGATACCATGAGAGGCTTTCATAGTCGAGAAGGACAATTGAGGAAGGTACGGATGATGGAAGAATAGTTCGAATGGCATCCAGTTCAATAACGTTGGAGCTATTGTTCAGTGGGTTGCCTGGTGGACGAAAGGTGACGGTGCTCGGTTGATATCCGGTATGGTATACTTTCGACATGGCCGTCCGCATCTCCTGAAAGTCAAGTGAATCTTTTGAGAGTCCACAGTCAACCACAGTGCGTAGTTTCCAAAGCTTGAAACTGCGCTAACTCCTGCTAGAGTTTGAACGGTGGCCAACGTTGGTGTCATGGCAAAGTCAAGCATAGCCACTGGGCTCCGATGATCCTCAACCGAAGGCTGTCTCGCTATGATAGAATCGATCTCCACACCATGATCAGCTACACTCGCCATGTTCCTATACGATATCCGTATCTTGGATGTTTTTAGAGCGGAGATAGATAATGCATCTCAATCTTGACCCTTCGCCCTCCTTCGATCCGCACCTACTTCGATTCATTACACGCACCAGACTTGACGATGTTTCGGTGTTTCCCTAGCATAAGCCATGTCTCACGTCGATACGCGCTAGTAGGTTCGGTGCTTGCCGCAGAGTGTACGCAGATGGTAGTACAACACGATCATGCATGAGGTTCAGCACGATAGGAGTTCCGAGGCTCCATAACCTCTTAGACTAACCTAGTTCTACTCAACGGCAGAGTAAACTACAAGCGTCAAGGGCATACATATGATCTGGGACCATGCTTTGGACACTTGTGGTATGAGTACCGCACGTTACTGTTGTGCTAGTTCAAAACATGAGTCGGAGGATGCGTGCTGGGACATGACTTCAACGGCTGCCGCTGAGAACTAACCAGCTTTATGACATGCTTTATGGAACAGAGCCGCGTGCTTGAAACATGAGGAGGATTACTCCGAATGCTAGAGTAGAAGGTGACGAGGCCGTGAGTACGGTAGTCCGTGATATAACCAACCCACTGGTGGCAAGCACGTGTCACCCACCAGTAACTCTGCTTAGCCAGGAGGTAAGTCGATCTGAACAAATATGATATCACTCACAGGGCTAAGTAGTGGTTTGAGTATATGTGTTGAATAACTGGGGCTTCTTTCTTGAAACACCCAGTTGTCCGATGTCGGGTTCAGGAGGAGCTGTGTGGTGCATCACTCAGGATCCGTCCGTTGCCCAGCGTCTTGCTTGTCATATTGTTCTTCTTAATCGGCTCTTAACATGTACCAAGCTGCCGTGCAGACACGACGTGGTCCATCTCACACATTAACGCCTTGTGCCAGCTACCCGCCCAGTCTGAACTGAAAGCAGGAGACAATTCGTACCCATCGATCACTATGCTCTTCTTGTCCCAAAAAACAGTTGAATTTGTTCGCTAGTAGAATATAATAAATTGTGCCAGCCAATGTAAGCCTTAGTTCTGTACCTCACGTCCTACCAGGCATGAACCGCGTCGCTGAGGATCCTTCGTTATAAGCCACCTCACTTGTAAACCATCCCATGTCCTAACGCCAATTCCAGCCATGCAATCCCAAATAAGCAAGCCTCCAATGCCCTCACCTCCCAGCAGCCCTATCCCCACCTCTCCTAGAATCCCTATCCCTCTCCCGCTCTTTCATAGCTTGACTCTGGCGCACGTCATGATACCTCTGCTGATGCTGCATCCTCGCATTCTTGACCTCGTCCAAGGACTCGGGATCATAACCACACATCATCTTTGTGAAGTGCAGACGGGCGGCGGGTATGCTGTCACCCTTGGACTGGGCGTACATCATAAGAAGCTCCGGGTTGTCGAGATAGGCGAGGGCCATTTCTCGTCGCTCTTTGCGGTTGAAGCTCTCTTTTATCGGGGGGCTGTGACTGGTTTCAGTTGTTATGTCATCGTGAAATGGTTCGGTGGAGGGCAAGTTGGTGTTAGAGTTGGAGCATGTGAGTGAGTGTTGAGGGGTGAGTGATGTTTGAGAATGAAAAGTTGCTTGGGTCACAGAATAACTCACGCGCCGAGCTTGAATTTGTGTTCTTCATAGTCCACGGATGCGCAACTGTCACTATCGTCGGACACATCGGCTGAGCGTGAGGACCGAGCTTGCCTGTCCCGCATTGCTGGTGTAAAGCTCGGTGATCCAGCGGAGCTGCTGCCGCCCCCGCTGGGTCCGACGGACTTGTGAAGGAGCGGATGTTGATACTGAGAGGACGCCATCATAAAAGGTTGCTTTGGCCTGCCTGATTTGAAAGACCGTTATCGTACTGAGATGATGTCGGGAGGAGATATCAGATAATGGCATTATATTATTGTCGAGGCTTGAGTAAGTCGATATTCGCTCGAACTTGGCTTTTCTTCCATCTGTACCACCAAATGAGGCAAAGGCGTATGCACACTCGCAAATCGTTGGCTGAAAGCCAGAGCTGAGATGAAGCCTGTGTGACCAGGGCGATGTCATGTCCAAGGGTGACGATGGATTCACTAGCTGCCCACTGGACAGCACTAGGTGGGGCAGGGGTCCTGGGCCACTCGCTAGCGGCGCTTACTCCCTCTCTGCAGCGGGCACAGTCGTCGTGGACAATTGCATTCTGTTTCCTGGTAATTAGCGGGTGACAATCAAGCGGGCCACATGAACCACGTAGCAATGATGATCGGTCACAACTCTATCTGTAGGTTTCCAGCTAGCCGGGTCAAGCACCCAGGATGCCCTATTGTTCGGGCATCTCGTAATCGCATTGTCCTGCACGACATCCCGGCGGAACGCCCGTTCCGCAGCGACATGTTCCGAAACACGCATGAAAACGAAATGCCGTTGACTGCATACATTTGAGCTTTCGTGCCCGTCGTAGTTGGTGATCTTAAACCACAACATCTGACACTGTTGCCAGATCTTCGAGGTATCTTTCATGAATGCGTATGGATACAAATTGATTGATCAAGCCAAAAACGACAAGACCCCTTGACGGCAAACCGGGCAAAAGATCATTTCGATTCGAACAGCGCCTTTCCTTGGGCAATTCTCTGTCTATAGCAATCTACTTAGAACCTTTACGTGTTGATTGACGTGTGCCAGCTTGAAGCAATACATGTACATAGGTACAGGTAGATATCTGTCATGGACTCTTTTCAAGTACGTTGGCGACCTCGGCCCCTAGTATTGCCGGCTCATTTCGTGCCCTGCCAGAAGAAGAAGGATGCCCTGAAGATCGCATCGCCGGGATGATCGCAGAGTAGCACTGCCGTTGCCGTATCTACAGTTGTGGGTGAGCCATGACAACGGCGGCGTGGTGAGCGATATGACAAGGCCAGCTAAGCTCAACATCTAGGCGTGCCTGGCCAGACTACATATTGGATCACTCGGCTACTGCGTGCCTAATATTGATCTTGCCTAAAAAACATAATGATATTCTTGGAAAGTCCTCAGTAAGAGCAACCGAAAGATACGCTCTGTCTCAGGCTAGCATCAATACTCATATATCCCACAACATACTTAAGCGTGCTCCTCATGCCCAGCCCCGATCTCCTTCTCCTGTAACTCGCCGGCTCTTCTCTCCAGATCCATATTCAGATTAGCCGTGTATTTTGACTTATCGCTGCCGGGGATAATCCATGGTGCGTGGGTGAAGAGGTAGTTCATCTCCTCGAGTGGCAGCTTCTTCGTCTCGGGAAGAACCAGATAGAAAAAGATAGCATTTGTCAGATTACAGATAACGAATACGAGGTAATATTTCCAGTGGATGTTGTTAATGGCGATGGAGGTGACTTGACCGATTAACGTATTAAAGGCGAACGATACCATCGTTGCGATGGAGACGCCCTTGGACCGCGTGTGGGTGTCAAAGATCTCGGCCGGGATGATCCAGGATAGGGGACCGCAGGTGGAACTGAAGGAGATGTTGTACAGCCAGGTGACAATGATGAAACCCCAGCCTGCACCGCCAGATCTGTTGGAGTCGGGTGGATATTTCGCTTCAAAGCGTCAGCATATGGATACAGCTAGGTAAGGGGTATGTGTCTCTTACCGATGAGGATGGTGGCAATCATGAACATGAGACAGTTGACGAGGTTGCCCGCAATTAGAGGCTTCCTGCGTCCTAAGCGATCAACGAACACGATACAGGTGGCTTGGGCGACGAGCGCCAGAACGTTGTTGATGGCCTGATACTTCAAGGCGTTGTCGCTGTCGATGCCGATCTGGTTGAAGATTGTCACGGAGAAGTACTGGATGGCACTGACGCCGGTCATTTGGATGGAGGCTTGGAGAGCGCAGGCAATAAACAGACGGCGGAAAGAGGATCTAGCAGGTTTCGAGTCAGAGGTGTCATAGTAGTCGAGGATGAAAGATGTATGTAGAGACATACCGGTTTGTGAATAGCTCGAGGTAGCTCTTGGCCTCGTGCTCGTGTTCAAAGGTGATGGACTCCTGGATCTGGGCGAACTCGGCCTTCACCCAGGGGTCGTCGACGTTGCCCTGAGAATGTAACCTTGCCAGCGTCTTCAAGCCCTTTTCCTCCTTTCCATGGTCCAAGAGCCAACGAGGGGACTCGGGGAACAGCAGGCTGTTAAATTGTTAGTGTCCCTCCTGCAAGCGAGCCAACTCGACAACTTACATCAGACAAGCCAGCACAACGGCCGGGAGAATCTGAAGACCAAGCGGGATACGCCATTGCGCAGACCCATGAAGGTGGAATGTACCGTAGCTGATCCAGCCCGCGACCAAGGCACCAATTCCCAGCATGAACTGCTGCAAGGCAGTCACTCTACCACGAATGGAGGGATGGGCAATCTCGCCTTGGTACACGGGGATGATCATGACCAAGAACCCAACACCGAGTCCTGCAATGCATCTACCGGCCCATAGGTAGTGGATAGACTGTGCTGCAGTCTGGAGACAGCCGCCCAATATAAATATGAGGCTCCCAAGGAGGATGGTCAGTCGACGACCTAGCCAATCTCCTGTAGGACCAGCGAAGAAAGCTCCAACTAGAGTCGAATCATCGTCAGTCTTGTCTTCTTCCGTATATATATATGCAGTACTGTGGGCAGGAACTGACAAAACGCGCCACCAGTGAACAAAGAAACGACAACTCCGCTGTCGAGATACTGTTAGAACAATTGTTGATCAATGGTGGATGGGGTTGAACACGAACGTCTCGGCATCGGTCGGATTAAAGAGGTCGATATAGGAGCTGCTACCCACGACCTCGGCGATAACACCCAAGTCATAGCCGTACAGAACGGATCCAGTGGAAGCGAACACGCCCACCAGAAACTGGAAGAACCGTTGTCAGCAAAAAAGAAGAAGAAACAAGCACTGGTCGTGGGTGATGTTTACCTGGTAGGTATGCGGTGACAGGACCATTTTGGCGTCTTCGGCAGTTGCCGTATAAGTCAAGCAGGATGGCACAACGATTACCAAAGCTTCAGCCTCTCACTGGAAGAAGCTCAGAAGACCATTAAGTCAAGTCATGAAGGATAAAAAGTGAGAGATCAGCATCTTGAGATGGGAGCCTACCCGTTGGAGGGTATATAAATGAAATAGACCCCTTGGACATAAAACATATCATTGGATACCCCGGACTCGTTCCATGTTTGCCTCAACCTTGGCCTGAGCACAAGACGAAAACCTGGGGTTAGCGTAGCCATGGCTTTCCATCAATCAACAAGATGCGGAGAGATTCTGGGGAATGTTTCCCCAACCAGACCCCGGGTTTGGCTGACAATGTTAGCCCGACGCGAAGTCAGAGGACGCGCAACTTGTCGAATTGGGAATGATTCCCCGGCCGATGACGATCAGAAACAATAGCAATATCCGAGGGGTCGAAGAACTCTTGGGTCGGTTATCTGTTGCAGAGTGGTTGGCGGTCGTCGATGCAAGCTCGCTAGCGTCCGTTATGTTGTGGGGGAGTTTCCCCATTGGGCAAGTTCCTATGCGCTCCAATCAGAGGCCGGAATATCCTTGTCTGTACCACGACCTCCCGCACCCATTACACGTTGCGATGCAAGAAGAATGTTGGAGAATGCGGAGACAGAGCGGATGATATTGGGCTTTGCAGTCATGCCCGCTTCGTAAACACATCCGTCTTCGGACCGGGCGATTGGCCCTGCAAGATATTTGGGACGTGTTTCAAGTACTTTGTGATGACTGCGTAGAATCATACACTTCACTTCCCCTGTCCGATCAACTCTTTCCAGAGACACACTCCTAGACCAGGTGCCATGACGACGTTCACCAGAATTCCCGAGGAGGAAACTCCCGTAATAGACATCGATGTCTCCCGCAGGCTATCTAAGATTGACCCTATGACATATGGTGGCTTCACAGAGTAAGTCTAAGAGCCATAAGGGAGCCATAGAGAGTTCAAAACGCATAGGAGTTCCGGTACTGACCAGCTTAAAGACACATGGGCCGCTGTATCTATGGCGGTATCTACGACCCGGAATCACCCCTGGCCGACAGCAACGGTTACCGAACCGATGTTCTTGACGCCCTCCGTGAGCTGGATATCCCTGTTATCCGCTACCCGGGCGGCAACTTCGTAGCAACCTACCACTGGCAAGACGGCATTGGCCCACGGGAGTCTCGTCCTGCCCGTCCCGAATTGGCCTGGCTGGGTATTGAGCCCAACTCCTTCGGCACAGATGAGTTCATGCACTGGCTCTCTGTCCTGTCCGAAGGGAAAGAGAAGCGCGTGGAGCCGTATCTCTGCCTCAACTTCGGCACAGGCACACTAGACGAGGCCCTGGCTTGGGTCGAGTACTGCAACGGCACGAAGAACACATACTGGGCCAACAAGCGACGAGAGAACGGACATCCAGAGCCATACAATGTGAAGTACTGGGCCCTGGGCAATGAGGTCTGGGGTCCCTGGCAGGTCGAGCAGATGACCAAGGAGGACTACGCCAAGAAGGCAGCTCAATGGGCTAAGGCCTTGCGATTGCTGGACCCAAACATCGTGCTCATCCTCTGCGGAGAGACGGGTGTCAGTTCCTGGGATCACTGGGTGTTGAAGGAGTGCGTCCAGTGGGTGGATATGCACTCCATTCATGTGTATACATGCTCAAACGAACACCTGCCCAACGTCACGGCGCCATTGTCCGCCGAACGATCCATTCAATGTGCTGCGGCATTGGTTGATATTGCTCGAATTGAAGCCGGGGTTCCGCCATCTAAGCCGCCAATAAAGATCTGCTTCGATGAGTGGAACGTCTGGGATCCCGTCCGGGCCCCGGGTGAGCTTGGTGCTGAGGAGAAGTATACCCTCTCCGACGCCCTGGCCGTGGCTGTTTGGTTGAACATGTTCGTCAGGCAGAGCAGATTCGTGGGTATGGCTAATATGGCGCAAAGTGTGAATGTCATCAGCCCGTTGATGACGACCAAGGACGGTGTCGTCAAGCAGACGATCTGGGAGCCGTTGAGGCTGTTCTCCAAGTATATGAGGGGCTGGACATTGGGCGTCCACGTGAGAAGCGGCAGTTACACAGGTCCAACGGCGCCCATATGGCTCCAGGGCATGCTGGAAGAAGGAGCGCCGTGGTTAGACGTCAGCGCGAGCGTTAACGAGGAGGGTGTTATCAGCCTGGTGGTGGTCAACATCCACGACACCAAGGATTTTGAGACCAAGGTGACGGTTTCTGGCAAGGACGTTCAGGTATACAGGGTCACGGGACCTACTATACAATCAGTTAATACGGCCGAGAAGACGGAGGTTGGTCTCCAGGAAGAGACGTGGGATGGCCAGGGCAACTTTGTGTTCCGCAAGGCATCCATGACAATGTTGCGGTGGAAGCAGTAGAGTTGAGGTGACCGCTTCTAGCTCTCCAAAAGCAACAAAGACGCCTCGGGCAATCTCTATATCCATTGCTTGCCGAAAATGTGATCCAAGCCCTGGGTTTGTTGACATTTGCTTTCTGCTCGGGGTAAGCCTCTTGGGTCGGTACCTATCCGGGAAGGAAGCACCCTCATCCTAACCTCCATGGCTCTCCCTTGTCATCTATATCGGTGGATAATTGCTTCCTGAGGACAGTGTCATGCGGTTACCGTCTTTTCCAGGTTGGAGCTTGCGATATGTTTACATTCTGGTGCTGACTGACTTAAAAAGAGGATAATCTCGTCTTGGCAATCTGGACCACATGTGAAATCCCAGCGCCATGAGAGGTTAGCGTCTGCTGTGGAGCCCGGACGTCACTCGTCTTGGTTGCTAGGGGCAAACAACTTTTCCGATTCAGCCCGAGGAGCCGCTAAATCCGGACCGGCAGAAGTGCCAGGGCCCGTTAAAAAACACCTCACTCGATCTCCTTCGGAAAAATTCCTAACGACTTGAACATCACCAGCCTTTCCGGTCACACCTAGGACCCTCAATCGTTGAAGGAACCGCCTCTCCTCTCAGTCCATTTTTAGCTTGTTTGCTGCGTTTTCCAGTCTTATCGCAACTCTCCGCACATTCACAATGGCTTCTTCCATCAGCACACTCAAGGCTGCTAAGCAGGACGTTGAGAAGGCCGTGACGCCTGCCCCGTCTTCCACCGGTCTCGCCCTCTACTCCAAGTTCGCCCTCGCCGGTGCCATCTGCTGTTCCGTCACCCACGGTGGTCTTACCCCCGTCGATGTGTACGTTCTTTCCCCATCAGACGCTCTCGGCGCATAGTTCTATGGCTGTTGGTTACCGTACTGCTTCTACGGTATGGCATCAACAAACACGAGCGATGCCGTCCAGAAAGTACATCATTTGCGGCGAGAAACAAGCTAATGTGGCGCGCAATCAACAGCGTCAAGACCCGTATCCAGCTCGACCCTGCCACCTACAACAATGGCATGATCGGTGGTTTCCGCAAGATCATCCAGAACGAGGGTGCCGGTGCTCTCCTCACCGGTGCCGGCCCTACCTTCGCCGGTTACTTCCTCCAGGGTGCCTTCAAGTTCGGTGGTTATGAGTTCTTCAAGGCCCAGTCCATCAACTTCCTCGGCCTCGAGACCGCTTCCCAGTACCGCACCGGTGTCTACCTCGCCTCTTCCGCCCTTGCCGAGTTCTTCGCCGATATTGCCCTCTGCCCTCTTGAGGCCACCCGTATCCGTCTCGTCTCCGACCCTACCTTTGCCAACGGCCTGATCGGCGGTGCCAAGAAGATCTTCAGCCAGGAGGGTCTCGGTGCTTTCTACGCTGGATTCGGACCCATCCTCTTCAAGCAGTAAGTTGTTCCGGTATAGCCATGCCAACATCATGTTCGCAGTTTCTTACACAGTATAAACAGGGTTCCTTACACTATGGCCAAGTTCGTCGTCTTCGAGAAGGTGTCTGAGATGGCCTTCAAGGCCTTCCCCAAGGAGAACCTCTCCGATGCTGGTCAGACTGGTGTCAACCTCGGTTCCGGTCTCGTTGCTGGTATGGCTGCTGCCGTTGTCTCTCAACCCGCCGACACCATGCTTTCCAAGATCAACAAGACCAAGGGTGCCCCTGGTGAGGGTACCATGTCCCGCCTGATCAAGATCGGCAAGGAGCTCGGTCTCCGTGGTTCTTACACTGGTATCGGCGCCCGTCTGTTCATGGTAGGAACTCTCACAAGTGGGCAGTTCGCGATCTACGGCGACATCAAGAAGGCTCTGGGTGCCACCGGCGGCGTCGAGATCAGCAAATAAGCGCCTTCCAAGGCGGCTGAGAGGGGAGGACGATCAGGGTTGACAGCGGAGTGCTCATGAGCAAAGAGCGGATGTTTATGAGCAAGCGGGTGATCTGCCTCGTTGTGTAGCTGGTCCAACATACCCGGGACATTGTGTATTTCATGATTCTCATTTTCTGCTGCGTTAGGGTGGGTTTCTGGGTGCTCAAACTTTTCCACAGCATGGAGCATTAGAAGAGCCTCGGGCAGCATCATCGTGCCTGTCAAAGAGGCTTGTACAATAGTTTTTCTCCGTCACACCATAGACACGGAGGAGAAGGCGACCTTTCCATACAGTTGGGTAGGAAATACGAATTAATGTCATGTCATCAACCCAGATCATAACCAAGCGTCCTAAGGTATAACAATTTGCCGAAGTCAAGATAACGGAGGAAGTTCAGATTAGAATAAGTCCTTATAGTATTACGAAGCCTATAATAAAGGAGGAATTAAGAGGAGAGTATTTAAAAGGAGAATATTAAGGAGGAGAACGTTAAAAAGGAGAACGTAAAAGAGAGTATAAAAAAGGAGAGTATAAAGGAGAACGTAGAAGAGAAGACTTTAAATACTAAAGAGGAGAGCGTTAAAGAGGAGAACGTTAAGAAGGAGAACGTTAAGGAGGAGAACGTTAAAGAGAAGAACGTTAAAGAGGAGAACGTTAAGAAGGAGAACGTTAAGGAGGATATAAAGGAGTCCTCATATAATACTAAGAGTTAGGTAGGGCACGAAGGGGATAAGTATTCGATTCGGTAATAATACGAGTATCCTTATATAAAGACTAATTCTTAGAGAAGAGAAGAGGAAAGCCTTATATAACGTACGACTATCTAACTCTTTAGTCCCGTTAGGGAGGAGACCCTTATATAATATATACGTATCCCCTTTGGAATCCCGTCGTAATCCGTACTTCTTAGGGATTACCGCGGGACCTTATTATAATTATCCTCCCTCCTCCTAAACAAATATCCTTATTCGCTTTTACGCTTCGACTTACTAAATTATAAGCGGCTAATCGGTAAGGTAAAAAATTTACCTAAGCCGGGAATTGAACCCGGGACTTTAGTTCTCTTTATATAATTATCGCTACGGTAGCGATAATTATATATAGTTTATAAGCTAACGTCTTTACTACTTAACTACCTAAGCTTATAAAAGAATTATAAGAGCCGGGACCTTATATAAGTAGTCTAAGCGGAAAAGATAATATCTTCCGATAAAAGGAACGGAAGGTCGTAGACGAAGGTTACTATCCGGTAGTAACGTATTAGTATAATAGTATAAACGCGGGCGAGACGTAAATACGTTATTTAGGTAATACGGTTAATATAATTAATAATAATCGCGAATCCCTAATTTAGGTTAGCGCCGTCGATAATTAATAATTACGTTAATAAAGTATAAATAAATCGTAACCGGTTCGCTTACTCTTATTAAGGATTATTTATTTCCTCGGTAATTATACTTTTTTATAAGGATATTTTTATAACCTACTTTTTCGCCTTTTTATCCTCGTCGTTAAGTAAGCTTTTCTTTTACGTTTTTAAGATACCTCTTCGCCGCCGTTTATTAGACGTTAATCTTATCGTTATATAGAAGAAATTTTATATAAATTATTTACGTTTTACAAATAAGAATTATAAGGTAAGCGTAGACGTATTATTATTATTTAACTACGTCTTCGATGTAGAGACCTCGATTTTATATAACTATTACGCCCGTAGTAATAAGACTTACGATCCGGTATATATACGATAAGATTAGTTTCGAGGAGTAAATATTAACGTAACGTAGCTAATCGCTTTTATACTCGGCGACGGTTCCGACCTTAGTACTTTGTTAGAGTAAGTCTCGTTCTTCTTTCGAGAGGAAGAGATCGGCGAAGAGGCGTAAGAGCCCTCTTTTCGTCGAGATCTCGCCTACGTAGCTCTTAAGTTAATAAAAGGTTTCGAGGTTACTAAGACCGCTTACCGAAAAATAGCTCTCCTTAATAGTAAGAAGTCGGATCGCTTATCCGATATAAATAGTATTATCGCTCGTATATTAAAGTCGTTATCTAACCGTTTCTTAACTATTTTATAAACGTTTCTTAGCCGACGTCTAAGTACGTAAGCGAATTTTAGTTATACGTTATCTTACCTCGGATTACGACCTCTTTATTATAAAGTAATATCGTTTATTTAACGATATATAGTTATATCGTTTAGAATATAACGATAAGGGTTTCCGTATTTAACTTATAGCTAAGTTTCGTTTTTCTAAGGACTACGAGGTAATCTTTAAATACTATTTCGATATAAAGAATATAATAGTTTCGGAGGAGTACTAAAACGGTTTCTTAGACTAGGTGGTAAATAAAATCTAAACGAGGTAACGGCTACGTTTATCTAACGGCTCGTCCGTATATTACCCTCGTCTTAGTAGAAGTTCGTCGGCTTTATACGGGGTATTTTTATAGTTTTTTAACTTAGTTCTTAAAGATTAGTCTTTAATTTCTAAGTTAACGTACCCTCTTAATTTAAGTATTCCTCGGTATACTCTTCGGGGTTACGCTTTCTTTACGATCTTCTTCCGAAACTATATTATTAGTCTTAGTATATTTATATCTAACTATATTATTTATTAGTTATATTTAGCTAATTATCTTTTTTATTTGACTAAGAAGTAGGTTTTATAATCGATTACTTTTTCGTCTTTAATTTCTTCGACTTCTTACTCGTCGTTATCTTCTAATTCTAATATCTAAAAATAGTCGTCTTAGATATTACCCCTCCTTATATATTACGGTTCTAAGAATAAGATTAAGAATACGTTATATAGTCTTTAATATTAATTAAGGAGGCTAAGGCGATATATTTACGTCCCTACTACGTCTAATATACGAAACGGGCCGATAAACTTAAGTATAAGCTTTTTATTAAGGAGTTTAAGGCGGAGGTTCTTCGTAAAGAGTCTTATTAGACTTCTTTTCGCGAATAATATAAGTTAATACCTCTAATTATAAGCCTTTACTTATCGTTCGGAAGCTATTTTTTAATAGTTTAAGAGTATCTCCCGGAGGCTTACTAATTTCTCGAGTCGGTTTATAACTCTTAAGACTTCCCCCTTATACGAATCGTCCTCGATTCGTAAACGTAACTTAGGGTTATATCTTATTAATACTTTGAATAAAGATACGCTTATAATAACGTTAACTATATTATTATAAATATACTTAACGGTATAAAGTAATATTATTATTATTAATACTTACGTCCGGTAATAAAGACTATATAATCTACTTACAGTCTAATTTATAAAAGGCGAAACTATACCGGCTACGGGGCGAGCTTAGAAGACTAGCCGAATAAAAACCCCCTACCCTCGTTAGTCCCTTATATAAATATCCGTAAGTCCCTTTATTCGGGAGCTACCTTAGTTTACGAGAGACGTAGGTACTTAGCTTAGGTTTATCGGGGCGGCCTCGTACCGCCCTTATATCGAAAGACCCGAGCCGGTGTACGAGCTACGTTATCTATAACGCCGTCCCGGGTTCGCACCTTCCGTAATAGTAGTAACGTTACGCTTTATAATACCGTTATTTACTCGTCGCCTTTACCTTAGCGGCCTAAAATATATAATAAGGTAAATCTTTAGGTTATTACTTAGACTTATTATATATCGTATTATAAAACGTATAGGCCCTCGCCGGCCGACCGTAAATATAAGAAGCCTTACGGTACGCTTATTTCTTTTCCTCTTTTCTTCTTTTTCTTTAATTACCTACTATTCTATAAGTTCTATAAGTTCCCCCTCCCCGCGATATATACCGGGCGGCGCTACTCCGACCTCCGAATCGGATACCCCCCTTAACTAGGGTCGGAACGTCGTCGCCTAATATACCTTAATATTATAACTCTACTAACTACTTTACCGTAATTACTTTATAATCGTAACGATTATATTATTAATTTTATCTTTACCTTAATTAACTCTCCTTAAATATACCCCGTTATAATATCGGAAGGTCCTAACCCCGGCGGTACGCCGTCCTCGCCTAATATTCGTCCCGTTATCGAGTCGTAGTTCTCCGATAAGTTTTACTTACCGTATATTAAAGTTAGCCGTTATTACTATAAAAACCTTAATACATCGCCCCGACCTTATTATCTTTTATACGTTTAACGTCCCGATTTAGGTACGAAGTCTAAGTATTATAATCGTTACCGTTCTTATAAGGTTAAGTACTCCGAAGCTATATATCGCTAAGTAAATATCGTCTACTCCTCGTTCGACTTATACTATTATCCGGGTTATTAACTATTTTTCGCTTTATTATCGTAATAACCTCGTACTCCCGCTTTATTTAATACCGTCTAAGATATCTTAGCTACGTTATAAAGTCGTATAAGCTTCGAGGGTAATAATACCGAGGTTATTACGTAGTTTCTTACTAATTACCCCGACGTCGATATATAATAGTTCTAAGAGGTAAGTCTTATATATCGTCTCATCTTCGCTTCGACGTCGCTAACCGCTTTACGTAAGACTTAAATATTATTAATATCGCTTCGATTACGTTAGCTATAAATAAACGTAGTATAATTATTATTACCTCCGCCGGATCTTTTAACGATATCGTATTACGTTTATTCTACCTTCGTATCGAGGAATCCTTATCTAACTTATACGAGAAGGTCGACTAAATCGAAGTATAAATACCCCCTACTTACGCCCTAACTTATCGTAGATATTAATCCGACCTCGCTCCGATATCTACCCGTTAATAGTTAATATTAAAGGGACTATTATAAGAGTATATAACGCTCCGTCGTCGCTACGAGTTCGCTTTAATTTTTAGATAAAATCGCAAATCTCTTTTCGGGTTCGCTTTTCGTTCGCTCCTTATTCGTTCCGATAACTCCTACCCCTTATAATACCGTATCCTTATTCGTCTTTAGTAATATTATATCCCCGTTCCCTTTTTATTATCCGAATCGATTACTTATATTTTACGTAGGCCGTTAACGATCTATTTATTATCCGTATTTAATACGACTCTAATACGAATATTATTATCGTTATCTTTTATCCTCTCTTTTATTTACTCGTTATATAAGTTTTATTAAACCCCCTAATTCCTTAACTTATTTAAATCTAAGAACTACGATATTATAATTATTATATCGTACCTTCGTAATATCCTTACTACGTTATCGTAACTTAGCTTCTCTTTAAGTACGCTCCTTTACCTAATTTATAATAGATAAAAAGCTAATAAATATTTTACCGTCTTATTTACTTATTTATAACGGTACTTCGATCTATTTATAATTAGAACTCTCTTATACGCTAAGAAGTAATTTAGCCTAATATTATTTATACGTAGTTATATTAAGATAATACTCTATATCTTATTTAAATATATATATAACTTTAATACCTTATAAGTTAAAGGGTAGTTTATAACCTCCTTAATTATATACCTCCTAAGCCGCTTCCTTATCTCTTACTCCTTTACCTATTATATTTTCTATTCTTCGAGGATCTTTTATTCTAAAGGCGAGGGTCCCTTTTTTTTAAAGCCGCGTACGGTACTTTCTAATTAATAGAAAATAGATAGTCCCTTTATTTACTCGAATACCTTCGTAATAATCTTCTTAAACTTTAGCGGCGGCTTAAGCCCGAGCTTAAATCGATATTATAATCCCTTAATAACGAAGTTACTCCGGACTTTATCGTATTTATCTTATAATATTACTTATAATCCGTCGTAATCGTACTTAACGAAGAACTTATAATACCTCGCTTATAATTAGATATCTAAGGACGGTATATACGACTTTATCTCGAGTACCGTTATAGTTATAACTTTATAAGCCCCGATAACCTATTTAAGATAATCCTTTTATATCCTCGTTATCTCGACGATATAACGATTAATAGGCCTCCTCGTCCCGTAATCACTAATTTAGATTAACGATTTATAACCGATAACGGCCCGGATTACGGTTATATAAACTATTCTCGAGTAAAATAAAGAGGGCCTTTAAATAAACGTTACCGTATATTCGATAAAAAGCTTTTAATACGTTAGCTTTCCTCTTAAATACTTTATCTAAGCCTTTCTATTTAAACGGTTATCTACTTATATACTAAGGACCGTAATAAAGCGTTTCGGCTTTATTACGAAGTCCCTTAACCTTAACGGTACGTTTAAGTCTAAGTTACTCTTATTAGTAAAGAAGTATATTAGCTAATACTTAACGATATCGAACCGTATTTTATAACGGCTCGCTTAGTCTTTATAAACTATATAAGCCGTTTAAAGATATATAATAATTTCGGCCTTATCTTATCCGAATATTAAAAGTATAATATCGTCGGTAAACCCGATTATTAAAATATTATATACCGATCGTAATTCCTCGTAAAATACCGATAAATATATAATAAAGAGGATAAAGGATAAGGGTAACCCTTATAATAGTCCGGCTTTTAACGGTATTAAGTCGGATTCGTAGTTATCGAAAACTAAAACCGTAATATATTCGGAAAAAAAATATTCGATTAGTTTCGTTAGCTAATCGGGGAACCCCTTCCTCCTTAATACTTATATTAACTTTTTATAATTTATATAATCGAAGGCACCGCTTATATCTAATAATAAGAGCGATATCTTTACGCTTTCGCCTTATATCGTTTATACGTTTTCTACGATAAACTAAAATATTATCTTATATAAATAGGATTTCCTATTTCTTATTTACTTTATAAGTAAGATATCCGTTCTCTTAACGAAGTCGGTTATTATCCTTACTAAAAACGTCTCGAAGAGCTTTCTTATCGTTGGGAGGAGCGCGATTAATCGTTATGCTCCTAATATATCTATCTTAATCTTATTCTTCGGGATTATTATCGTCCTTATTATCTTAAATACCGATAAGTAATAGCCTTATTATATAATAACGTTATAAAGCTACGCCGCCCTCTTTTTAAAAGGCTTTTTTATCGCTTTAAAGAGCGTATTCGAGATATCGTCTATCCTTAGCGCTTTATAAGGGCTATAAACCGCTAAGGTTACTTTAAAGTCGCTTACCTTAATTATTACCGGAGCTATATCCGCCCCGTCTTATAATAGCTTTATATCGACGTTGTTAAGATTTATCTCCGGTTACGGGAAGAACCTCGCCGTTAACGCGTTAGCTTTATCTTTTATTAAGAAAGCCTTATCTTCGCTAATTCGGAGTATCGGGATTAGGTTAAGTTTCGGGGGCTTACCGCTTTAAGTACGCGCTTATTTCGAAATCTTTTATATCGCCGTAAAGTCCGAGAGAAAACCGATATCGTTTAGGGTTTACTTAAACGACGTCCGTTATCTTTTCTTTATAATCCGCTTCTTTAACTAATTAGCTTCTCGTATCCTTCGCTTCGACTACTTTATATAAAATCTACGATACTTATCCGCGAGCCGAGCTACTTCCTTTATCGCCTCCTTTACCTCGTTATCTTATTATATATTCTTAAGGGTATCCTTTTTCCGATCTAATATATTATAAGTCTTAATATCTTTTACCGCTTTTATTAGCTCCTCGGCGTATTACTTAACTTAATCCCTTATATTTAAGACGCTTAGTATCGGTAAGTCCGCCGCCTCTTTATATACCGCTTTTACGTTTAACTTTCTCTAATTCTTACTCTTTATCTACTTAAACGGGTAATCCGCCTTTATAAGTCGAGTTAGCTACGAGTAATAATTATTATTCTTATATACCGGACGTTTACCGTAAGCTATTTAATCGTTATCCGTTATCTAAATAAAGTCGATTATTATATTTATCTAACCCCGATTAGGGTTTATAAATATACCGATATTAGAAGAGGTTATATACTTTAGTCCTTATAATTCGGCTAATTATTATAACTTCGCGGCCCTATTATAATACCTCCGTCTCCCTAATATTTATACGGGGTCGTAGAGATTAAAATCCTTTACGAATAAAGTCTTCTTAATATACTATTTAACGGTTAAGTTATTAAAGAGGGTAACTTATTCGGTCTAAGAATAAGATATTAGCAAAGGTAAGTAGACCCCGAATACGTTAAACTCTCCCTCTAGCCCTAAGTTTATAATAATACGATATTAATCTACGTATACCTCGATATCGGTAACCCTTAGTTCCTTCCGAATTAGTAAGGCTATTTTATTCCGTTCCCTCTCGGCGATTTTACTTTATATAATCTCGTAACCGTTAACGGTTAAGATATTTACTTATTTATCGCCGCTTATATAAGGCTCCGTTAATATTATAATATTATACTTTTTACGCCTTCGGAATAACTTATAATAAGTATCCCTCTTCTTATATATATTCTAATATAAAACTTCTAATTTATTATTTATAATAAAATAGCTAAGACGTTGCCCCGAGGTATATCTATAGTTAAGTCGATAATTATAAGTTTATCGATATTTAAAAAGGATTCCGACGAACTTAACGGTAAAAAGGCTTCTCTCGTATCGCGGAAAGGGTCCTCCACCGTTTTATTCTCTATTAATAGTTACCGAGAAGGCTCTTTTATACCTAAATCCGCGGTATATAATAATAAGAGTATAGATCTTAGGCCGATCCTTCTTCGTTACGCCGATAACGTAGTAACGGCTCTCTAAGAGGTTATAGACGTAAAGAAGTTAATAATATCGAAGTCCGAAGTATTACCTAAATACTTAATATTATTAAAGAGTCTCCTTAACTTACGTACCTCTTATATAACTAAAGATTAATAAAGCCTCTTCCTTTTATTAAAAGACTCGGCTTATACTTTACTTAAATAATATAGCTAAGACGCCGTAATAAAGTCGATTACTAGGCTTAAGATAAGCCTCGGAGCTTCCTAATACCTTATAAGGAGGTAGAAGTAAACGTCCTTCGCTAACTTAGCCTCCTCCTTCGCCGTTATATAATCGTATAATTATATAAAGTAAACGTTATTATAATTAATATAAATAAGCGATTATCTCTTCGCCTTCCTTATATAAATAATTTATCCTTACTTATCTCTTACTTTATCGTCGTAGTTCGTTATTACGTAATAGCTATATATTAGCTTATTCTTATAATACCGTACTTTATAACCGAACTTCTAATACTAGTAATACCGTATAACCTACGTTTACGGTATAAAGACCCTTACTAAGAAGATATATTATCTCTAAACTATTCCTTATTTTAGTAATATATTCGTTATTATCGTATTATCGTACGTTATTACTATCGATATCGTATCTCTTTAAGGGACTTATCGCTTTTACTTCGCTAAGCGTTTAGCTATCCTAATCCCCGATATTTAGTTCTCTACTCTTAGTTCCCTAATAATATCCTCCGAGTCGGTCTCCCGAATATTTTTAGATCTTTAGCTTATTAATATTACCGTTATCTCGGAGCACCTTTTAACGATACCTAACCCGAAGACCTTCTTTATCTACGTATTTACTTAAGACGTATATTCTCGCTCGATTATCGTCCTAAAGACGACCTTCTAATCCTTATTAGGGAATCTACTAACGCTAATAACTTAACTACCTCGGTTACGAGCCCGGTCCGTACTTAGAACGACTTCTAATACCTCGTACTCTTTACCGTTAAGGTATAAGATTACGATTTCGTAGCGGTATTCCGAGGAAGTAAGCGTTATCCGTTAACCTCCCGTTATATTCGCGACTTTAAAGCGGTTTACGGCCTCCGCTACTACCTTTACTTACGACTTAACTCCTTCCCTTTATTTCGATATTAGATTAATCTTTACCTCGAGCTTATTTATTCGTCGTAAGATAAGTAAGGTATTATCGGTCCGAGGGTCGCTCGTCCGCTTATCGACGTACTCGAATACTAAGTTAGTAGCTTATATAAGTAGCCTAATATCGTAGTTAGTAAGCCCCGAAGGACCGTCTCTCGTAAACTAAGTAATAAGTTTCTTCGTTTATTCGTAAAAGTAAACGAAATTAATCTTCGTCGGGATATCGCTAATTTATCGTCGTATATTCGTAGCGCTCCTATTTATACCGAATAGCGTAAAGTTCGTACTATTCGATACCGACGGCTCCTCCGACGCTTTAACGGCTACGCTACGATCCCGTAAAGGCTATAATACGTCCGCCGGGTAAAGACGGGCCTCTAAAGTCATTTCTAACATCTATTTCATATTTTGCTCACTTCTTAATTAATTATACGCGATTTTCGATATCGCGAAGCTTTTATTTAAAACCGTTAATATCTTCGGGATTATATAAAGTAATATTAGCTAAGTAGTTTATTAGTCCGTAACGAAATATCTTAGATAATATTCTAAAACCTAATTTATCTTTTCCGTTTAGCTATCGGTTTAAAGGTAAAAGGCTATCGAAAGGCGGCGTTTAATCTAATTATAATAATATAAGTCCGATTAGAATTTGCTTATAAATATTATACCCTTATCGGTAATAATATTACGGGATATACCGAAGTATAATTCTACTTCCTTATAAAAGAGCTTTATTAAATTTACCGAGGTAATAATAATAATAACTAAGAAGAACTAAGTATACTTAATATATCGGTCGACGATTACGAGAATAATGTTTATAAAACGTCCTTAGAAGATAACTTCTAATAAGCTTATAATAAAGTCTATAATTAATTCTTAAAATAGTCTTACCGATAATAATAACGACTCGAGTTTATTATAAAGCTTATACCGTTTCGATATAACGCTTTAGTAGATCGTATATTCTTTAACGTATTTTTTCACATCCTAATATAATCTAATCTAATAGAATTAACGTTATAATAACTCTATTATCCTCGCGGTATTAAAATATCCGGTAAATAGGTCGTTATAATATAAACGTAATAGCTCTTATCTAAAGCTTTCTAAGCTTAAGATATATATTTTCCCCTTATATTTTAGTAAGTTTTACGAGTACGACTACTTCTCGTATATATATCTTTTATAACTATCCTTAAGATTATAAACGATTTGTTCCGTATCTAAGTTAGATTCTTAGAGCCGGCGTATTAATACTAAGATATCTTTAAAGCCTTAGTTACCCGTACTTAGCTCTTTTACTCGTAAGGATAATATTATTACTTTAAATATAAACTATTTAATAGCTAGTTTATATCGTATTATAATATCGTTATATATATTATCCGCGTCCGGATCACCGTCGTTATCCTCGGGTATAATATACGTTTTATTATCGACTTTAGATATCTCGTCCGAGGATTTATCTTAGTCTTTCTTAATACCTTTAAGCGGAGCGTTAAACTTTACGTTATATTTCGGCGGAGTAATAATCTTTTAGTTTAGGAGTTATTCTAATAATATAGCTTACTTTATAACGATTTTTTATTAGAGTAGCGATAATAGTTCGGTTTACGACTATATCTCTTCGACGTAATCGGGTTATTTCGAGGGCGTATTTATAAGGTTACTTTTACTTATACGATACTTAATAACGAACTCGAATAACGTTAAGGATATATATTAATAGGCTTACTTACCGTTTAGTTTTGTTTACCGTATAAAAGCTTATAAGTTAACGTAATTAGAGAGAACTTTAACGGCGTACTTACTCCTTTCGAGGTAGTATCGTTAGTAGCGAAACGACTTTATAATAGTAAAAAGCTCTTAATCCGGGGTCCCGTAGTTTAGCTTAGGCCCGTTAAATTTACGGGATTAGAAGGTAATAAGGTACTAAATACCTTAGTTATCTAATTAAGATAAGATACCTAATATAACGAACTTAGATACGTTTATTTCGATCCGGATATATCTTATAAGGTCGAAGTACCGTAGTAATAATATAGCTTAGAACGTTTCTTATAACCGTCGGAACGTTTACGTCTCTTCGTAGCCGAACGTTATAAGGCTTATCTTTTTACCTTCCTTACTCCTTTTAAGTAAGGTAGTAAGAGGTATTATAATATAAGAATATTTTTAAATAAAGCGTCGATAAAAGTTATAAAATCCTAAGAAGACTTAGATATCGTAGAAGCTCTCCGGGATCGGCTACGTAGCGATAGTATTTACTTTATATTTATTTATCGTTATACTATTTCGGGAGATAATATATCTTAAGAATTCTACCTTATCCTTATAGAATAAGTACTTACTTTTTTTAACGTATAGTTAAATAATACGTAAGTAGTCTAATACTTAATTAATATAACGGATATATAACTCTCGGTCTTAGGAGTAGATAAGGATATTATTTAGATATACGATATAAAAGTCGTTTTTTAAACCCCGAAACGTTAGATAAATATAGTTTTAAAAGGTGGTTAAAGCGTTAGTAAGCCTAAAAGGTATAACTAAGTATTCGTAATATCCGTATCGGGTACGGAATATTATCTTTTACTCGTCGCTTTCTTTAATTCGGATTCGGTAATAAGCTTCCTTAATATCGATCTTAGAGAAGTATTAAGTATTAGATACTTTATCTAAAATCTCCGATATAAAGAGGAGAAGATAACAATTCTTAATCGTAACCTTATTAAGTCCTTTATAATCGATATAAAGATATAAGGTATTATCCTTCTTAGGGACGAAGAGGATAAGTATGTTAGTAAGGCTCTTAAAAGGTCGGATCCGTCTAATTTTTAGGTTATCGTCTAAGTATTCTCGAAGCTCTTAGAACTCTCGTTAGGAAAATAAGTAAATTAGCTTATAAAAAAGTAATTCCCCTTCTTTAAGGTTAATCGTATAATCCGTTTCCTTATTAAGCGGTAATATATTAGCTTTATTAGACTCGAATACGTTACCTTAAGTAATTAGCTTAGCTAGGAGTTCTTCTAGTTCCTTCTCCGTAACGTTATCGTATCCCGGGAGTATTACCGATAAAACTATTTATAAGGCGTAAACCTTAGCGTAATTCCGTATAACTCGCTTAAAAGCTCTATTATATAATACTTAGAATTTAGACGTATCGTATTCGAATTATTATTATCTTTATTACGGAGAGAAGTAGATATATAAATCGGTAAATATAATTATAGAGAATAAGATAAGGCTACCTTCGAGTTTAAAGTCGTAATCGATAACGATATATTAACGTTTTATTATCCTCTCGCTTCCTCGGTTATTAATTAACGTTAAAAGGACCTTCTAAACTTTATATATTAGAGTAATTAGTTAGTTAATAGCTTAGATTATTAATATAACGATAAGGGTAAGTAATAACTTATATTAACGTATAAATTATATATTAATAAGGTTTATCTCCGTATAACTATCTAAATCTATATATATTTCTAAGGGTTCCCGTAAATAAATCGTAATCGGTACTTAGAATCTTCTTATAATTTTTATAAGCGGATAAGTAGAATAGTCCGTAGAGTTAGCTACTTTACTTAGCCTTTTAGGTAATATAAGTACCGGTTAAGCCTCGAATATATAAGATAAGGGTCGTAGCGGTAGCTACGGTTTCTAAAGGCCTACGCCGATAAAATATTAGCTTTTCTTAAGTAATCCGGGGTAAGATACTCGGTATTATTATATTAGTAATACCGGAGAAGTTTATTATTATTACCCGTCGAGTTTCTAGGATTATATCTTAGTCGACGAAGATAAGAGTCGCGAGCCGGATAAGGTCGGTTTTCTAATTCTTACGCCTTCTTATAATTATTACGTTCGTCGAAACACCGGCGTTTATAATCGCTTTGCTTATCCGAGGGTCGATAACCTTAATATTAAGGAGGGTAGGTAGGATATATCGTTCTATCTCGGTTATATTTTCGCTATACCGTAAAGATATTATCGTAATAAATCGTTAACGAGATTATCTCGTCTTAAGTTTTAAGTAATTATAGCTTATAAGTTTACTTAATATAATCTTTTAATTTCGTCTTTAGTTTAGAAAGGAATATTAAGGCTCGGTCCTCCTTATTCTACCTCGGAAAGTATTATTCGAGCGAATCGAAATATACGTCGAAGTCTTATAAGTTTTAATTCGGGTATTATTTAACGTTATTTAAGGTATCGGCTATATTTACCCTAAAGTTATCGGTATTCTAAATTAAGGAGAGGGTTTAGTCTTCGAAGTATTCTTATAAGTCTTCGGTAAACCCCGGGTCTTTTATTAGCTAAGCGTCGACGTAGCGGTCTTATTTCGCCTAATAAGGCGGATTTATATTATTTAATCCTTCGAGGACCTTCTTCGCCTTATCCTTATATTTATACGGAGCGCCTTTAAAGCTTTATTTTAAATCGCTAATTTACTCTTTTCTTTATTAAAAAATAAATCGGAGGGTAAAGATCGGAATATTCTTAATCTTAAGTTTATAACGATCCGACGACGATTCGGAGCTAAAACGTTAAGGCCTCGTAATAATAACGTATAATTATCCTTAAAGCTCTTAAATACGTTATTAGATCTTAACTAGCTCTTCGAATCGTTAAGCTTCTAATTAAAATCGCTTAAGTTCTATAATAGGTTCCGAGGTATTCTATATTATTTCCGCTTAAACTTACGAGGTATTTCGCGTTATTTCCGCTTAAACTTTCGCGATTAGCTTATCGATAAAGTCGTTAACCGGTAATATACTACTCTCGGGCTTAAAGGTCGTTTCGGGTTCTTTCTTTTTACGACTCGGGGCCGTTCCCGACTTCGAAGCGTTAACGGTAATATTTCGCGCTATTATACTTTTAAGTAACTCTAAAGAAGAAGAATTAGGAATTATAAAGGAGTCCTTATATAATACTAAGAGTTAGGTAAGGTACGAAGGGGATAAGTATTCGATTCGGTAATAATACGAATATCCTTATATAAAGACTAATTCTTAGAAAAGAGAAGAGGAAAGCCTTATATAATATACGATTATTTAACTCTTTAATCCCGTTAAGGAGGAGACCCTTATATAATATATACGTGTCCCCTTTGGAATCTTATCGTAATCCGTACTTCTTAAGGATTACTACGGGACCTTATTATAAAGGAGAACGTTAAAAAGAAGAACGTTAAAGAGAAGTATATTAGAAAAGAGAGCGTACATATATTAAGTTAATAGTAAGAAACTTATAAGACTTCGTAACTATTATAAGAGTTTATTCTACTTCTTTACTAAGAATACTTCGTTTATACGCCGCTTTTAAGTCCTTACGTCTTACCCGTTAAGCGTATTATAAAGACTAAGCGTAACTTTAGTTAATAACTCCTTAGTATCGTTAGTTATCGTCGATAAGCTTACGTAGTTATAGAAAAGATATACTTAAGAGTTAAATATAGTAAGTTAGAGCACATCGGCGTAAGATAGCGGTTAGTAAAATTAAAAGGAACGGTTAGCGGGAGTAAAAGTAGCGGTTAGCGGGATAAATAAAGTAAGTTATAAGAAGTCGTAGTTATAAAAGGCAAAGAAGATGCGGAGCTTACCTCGAGCTATAAAGGTACCTCTAGTAGTTATAAGTTCCTTCCTTCCGTTCCTTAATTCATTCCTTCCTTCTACGCCTTCCTTTTACGCCTTCCTTTCACGCCTTCCTTCTACGCCTTCCTTCCACGCCTTACTTCCACTCCTTATAGGTATTCCTTCCTTACACTTAGGTTCAACTACCACAATTATTACCACCGTATTTCTCAACCGACCTACGGTTTATATTTTCCATCCTCTATCTACTATACCTCCATCTATTATACCTCCATCTACTATACCTCCATCCACTATACCTCCATCCACCATACCTCTAGCTTTCTTATGCGATATTTCAAGCCCCAACGTTACCAAATCCTCAATCGAATCCTTCATAGTCCCGTTGTTAGTAGACTATTTCGTAATGGCTACTGAGCGCTATATCGCGAAAACCCAGTCATTAGAGCAAATGTCCATAGATGCTCCAGGCCGCCAAGAGTTCCAACACGTCTAGTTGTGGAAGACATCCGCGAAACGTTCTGAATCGGGTACGGCTACAGCTACGAATATAACGTACAACGTAGCGCTCGACGGTCCAGCGGTCCATGGTCTCCCTGCAGCACTTCCCACAACCGAGGAAAAGACTCCGTATAAGAAGGCCAAAGAGTACCTTGAAGTCGGTATCGTTATCGGCGACGATCCTGCAAAGTTCAAACCGCAAGGAACATCACGGAGCAAAAAGAGAATCGCGGACCAACACAGCCGGGGTGTCCTACCTCACGATCCCAATGCCATGAGGGTCTTCACCCCGATGCAAGACTTTATTCAGACGTCGGCAAGGTTCTTCCTTGACTGCCGCCCCCGTAATGGTCGATCGGAGTCCCGAACTATTCCGAAAGATAACATTTTCTTCCTATAGCGAGTTCTGGGAAGGTATCAACGAAACTACCCTCGCCGAAGAGGAAGGACCGGCTTTGGTGGCTGCATGTAGGCAGCATTGCGCAAGGACCAAGGTCAAGGAGAACGTCGTGAACGCCCCCACCACCACATCGGAGATCGAGAAACTCAAATCAGCTCACCCTTTAGCCGTTACACAGGCTGAGAGCCAGGCGGCAGATTTGGTAGCCCTGTGGCGCTTATTTAGAGCTGCATGCGCCAAGGACAGCAATTTTTCCAGGCCATGCTCAAAGGGCTCGAGAAGGCTGCCCCGGACGTAAAGTATGGAGTGCAAGCCAGTGACATGGCCATAGGCGAGTTCTACGAATCCGAAGGGGAGCTCAGCCTTGAGATGGCGACGCAGGTGATGGTCGAATTAAAGGTTACGTGTATAACGGCATCATGTCTTACCTATGCGCTAACCATATGTTTGTACATAGAAGAGCCTTCCTGAGACTCGAGATGTCGATACTGAACTCATTGTCGATATTCACCACCCCCTTCGAGAGAAAGTCCCAACGACAGGGAAAAGCCTCAGTGTCGCACTTCCATACAGCAGCCTGGGGTTCTTCCTTGAGGAATGCCACCATAGGATCGATTCCGACTATGTGGGCGACAAGCCTATGAGACGCGCGCCGATGATCATACTTCCTTCGGTCGACAATCATTAACGACACATGCTAGTTTTACGCTGTCCGAAGGTAATGGCACAGTTACTGGAGTTCCAGAGGTCCTTAACGTGACCCAGCAGTTCTGCCGGGCTATTAAGAGCGAGGTTGACTCTACGGCTGACATTGTTACTGGAGGAAAACGGAGCCTTGCTGAGACGTGAGTCCGTCGAGAGTCTGATGCCAAAGATCGGCAACGCAGTCGACCGGGACCATATTGTAAGTCTGGTCAAACAGGTAATGCGAATCATGAACACAGTACATATGCTACCCAAAAATAAGGCCAGCATGATGAACGCCCTTTGTTCATTTCTCGACGAAGCTATGGCCGTTCATGGCAATGGAGAGGACGTTGATGATGACGATAAAGCTATCGCGAACCAAACTGCCCTAGAGCGTCACGAACAAGTGAAGGACAAGACAAAGTTAAGCAACGAATTCGAAGCACTAAAGACATCCCTCCGTGACGCAGAGAGCAAGACTACCATGTTGGAGAGGCACTCGATGAGGCCATCGCTATCCAAGTCGTCCCAGCGAGTGACGAATACGTGAATTCTCACAGGGGAAGAAGGCGAAGTTTCCAGGTCCATGGGATACTTGATGATTAACCGAAAGAAGACGTCGAAAGGAGAACATGAAGAAAGAGAGTATTAAGAAGGAGATTCTTAGAAATATGAAAGCTTTAAAAGTTAGGGGCAAAGTAATCAAATCATATGTTCACTGTCTTAACTTCTTCCTTTTATATACCTCTTCTTTCCATCTCTTTATATTCTCCCCTTTAATATTTAGTATCTTTTCTTCTTAACGCTCTCCTCCTTAATATTTAAAATCCTCTCCTCTAAGCTCTTCTTTTAACACTCTCCTTTATACTCTCCTTCTTAACGCTCTCTTCCTTTACGCTCTCTTCCTTAAACGTTCTCCTCTTAAGTGTTCTCCTCTTTGCTCTCCTCTTTTATACTCTCCTCTTTTACGTCTAGAATCTTCTTCTCCACGCTCTCCTCCTTACGCTGATCTCTAATTGCTTCTCGATCTCAGGAAATAAGAAGCCGTCTCAGGTAAATAGCGACCGACCAGTCGTTCAATCTGCTCATCACCTACTTTGTCTGGTTACTGACAGTTCCGGATAGACTCTTAGTAACAGGTCGCTTAGCGTCTAGAGGTAGTGGGGCATGAATGTTGATATAAACCATGGAGAGCATAATGCTGCTCTATGTTCCCCTGTGTAACAGCTGGGCAACTCGATGAAACGGTTATGTCACTTCATGTCTTGCTTGCTATGCTAAGACATGTGTATTGTATTCGCTTGCAACTAACAGAGGTACAGGCTCACACCTCGTGAGCCCTGTCTTCCATAAGACATACCAGCCCTAACCTATCGCAGAACCCTAGTTTTTCCCGATTGGCCTCACGCGTGTTGTAACCATCAAAACCACAAATCACGACCAAGTCTAGCAAACAGCATGAGTCTTGCCATGCTTACCCTGGAGCGAGTGCTTCTCGGCCTGTAGAACAGTTAGCAGACGCTCTGCTCTTGATCGCTGTGTTACTCGAGCGTTGAGCTTACCTTGTACTTGGGGTGGTTCTTGGAGACCTTGCCACCACCTGCGACGTGATGCTTGTGCAACATCTCGGTCTGTTTCTTAATGCTGTCCTTGTCCATCTTCTGGAGCAGATCCATCGTCATCTTGATGTCATTGATCAAGTCGTCGCATCGGTTCCGGCTGAAGTCCTCCCGCACGACAACACGCATCATCTTCAGGTTCTGGGTGTTGGGTGCCATGGTGTAGGCGGGCACAACCCAGCCACGAATGCGGATGGCATGAGCAAGCTCGAACTCGTCGTAGTGGCGCTCCTCGCCGTCCTTGGCGGGTGGGAGACGGAAGGCGACGAGAGGCAGACCCTTGCCGGACTTCTCCGACATGATGATGAATCCGAGGGCCTGGAGCGCGTCGGAGAGGTAGTCGGCCGTACGGGTCAGGTTGGACATGATGGCGCGGTAACCGTGCTTGCCGAGACGGATCAGCTGGTAATACTGTCCTATGACCTGACTGGCGCCCTTGGAGAAGTTTAGCGTGAAAGAGGCCTGGTCGGCACCAAGGTAGTTGATGTTGAAGACGAGCTCCTGGGGGAGGTACTCGGCCGAGCGCCAGATGGCCCAGCCTACACCGGGGTAGACGAGGCCGTACTTGTGGCCGGAGGTGTTGATGGAGACGACCTTCTCCAGACGGAAATCCCACACCAGATCCGGGCAGACAAAGGGAGCGACAAAACCACCGCTGGCCGCATCGACGTGGATGGGCACATCGAGGTTCTTCTCGACCAACAGGTCGTTGACGGCCTTCACGTCCTCGTACTGACCGGTGTAGGTGGTTCCCAAGATGGCGCAGATACCGATGGTGTTCTCATCGATCAGGTCGACAGCCTCCTTGGGATCGATGACGTAGCGGTCAGCCGTGCAGTTGACGTACCTCTCCTCTACTTCGAAGTAACGGGCCGCCTTTTCCCAGCAGACCTGGACGGCCGAGTTCATGATGATGTTGGGGCGGTCAGTGGGCTTGTTCTCGGCCTGGCGCTTGTTCTTCCAGCGCCTCTTCATGGCCAGTACAGCCAGCATGATGGCCTCGGAACTGCCCACCGTCGATGTGCCGACAGCGCCAGCGCTGTGGTCGGCGCCAGATGGGGCGTGAAAGAGACGCCCTATCATGGACACGCAGCGGTTCTGGATCTCAGCTGATTGAGGGTACTCCTCGTAGTCAATGAAGTTCTTGGGAAACGCTTCGGTCATGAGCTTCTCCGCCTCCTCTTCCTGTGTGTGTCACAGTAAGTAACCATCCGAGTAGATAACGAAGTGCAGGAAGACTTCACCATGTATGTTGAGACGAAACTGGCGAGGTTCAGCATGGGGTTGCCGTCCAAGCTGAGGTCGTCCTTGATCATTCGGTAGGCCACCTCCTTTGGCATCTCGTTCTCTGGCATCTCCTGCTTCGGCAGATCTGCCGCAGCGAAGTGGGAGCCGTACACACTTGTGGTAAAAGCATCTGCATCATCGGGTGCGAGTTTGGCGTGGGTGTCTTTGACCTCCTGAGTGCGCTTGTCGCCAACATCCGACTTGTCTTGGATTGAGCTGAGATGCACCATTCTGACTGATGACAGCGAGTTTGGCTGTCTATTACGAGGGTGAATAGGTATTGGGAATGCTAAATGTTGAACGGAGCGGTGAGAAGGCGGGTATAATTGAGATGGGTACGAGGGGAGAAAAAGCTTGGAGGGGTTTGAAGGTGTTTTTATGACCCTACGAACTGTGGAGGGAATCATAGCTGGCCTTTTAACAAGGAACCAACAAGGTGATACAACTCTATGATTCGGTGGTAAATCACTTAGCCAACCGGGGGAAAACCTTTTAAAAAAAAAGCATTCACCATGTGCCTGCTTCATAGGTGGGGAGGAATTACAAGCCTGTTGTGGTGAAGCGGGTTGGGCAGTCGTGGTGTGTTTACATGTATATACCTGCTACGTACAAACATAACCTGGCTTTCGGATTCATGAACATCCTCCCATACCTACTCACTACCAAGGAGCAGCTTGTACTTCTCCCTAGATGAGGGGCTACGGGACGCAGTTGACGCGGCTTCATTGACGGCATTGCAGCAGATACAGAGGGGTCAAGTTCAGCTATACCCAATCAATCCGGTCAACGTCCCGCGGAGACCAGAATGCTCTGACGTCTCTTGCAATGAGGTTGACAGCAAAGCTTGGCAGGGCAGTTGGAGACAATTGGGGTATGGAGGGCGTTGAGCCAATCAATCTTGACTCAGGGTAGCATCAAAGGATAGCGTGGCTTATCCACGTTCCTCAACTCCTGAATGATAATGCGCTTCAGGTCACTTAGCTCAGTCCTTTATTTGTCCATGACATCATGAAGCCCGGAGCTTTCTGAGCCGTTAGGCATAACTTTCTGGCTGTTGAATGATTCAGTTTTATACAAGCATGACGGTATACAAGCCCCAAACTGACTAGATGCACACGACAGTACTTTGTGGCGCGCCGTCATTGCGGGTATTGCGGCAGGTGGCCGACGGCGCTCCAAGAGGCGGAGCGTGCATCGTTATGTAATTGCTTCAAGTCACCAGATGCACACCTTTAGGACATAAGCACACTATTAGCCAAATTGCCCAGCTGAGGTTGTGACGTGGGATACCACGTCACAAGGACTCCATACCACGGGCTGAAAACTAGAGCCCGCGACCTATCTCCATGTCGACTAGGTAGGTGCTCAAGATGGAGGCACCTACAACAACATAAACTAACGTCTTATGCTAGAGTATGGAGCGCGGAGACCGTAGAATAAGTATGGCCAAACTTCAATAGCCCTAGATCTTGCGAAAGCCGATTGGACACCCTATGGTCAGAGGCCATTCAGTGCCCTCTTGATTCCTCTATCCTCCTTTTTGTTCGACGCCGGGAATCTCGTTATTATAGTACATATAAAATCCAGTGCTCCATACTGTACAAGCCAGGTTCTGGGACGTTGACTGCTTATACAGCCGTCGCCTTGAACGCAGCGGCCTCTGTCTTCGCTTGAGCCATCAATGACTTCTCCCTCTTTGCTGCGTCGACGGTCTTCTTCATTCTGACACGGTCAACCTCGCCTCTCCGTCTTAACTCTTCCGCCTCCTGCATTTCTACCAGCTCTTCTGGCGTTGGGGTCACGGGGACGGCCCCGGTCTTTGACAAAAACTCCTTTAATATCGTTGTTGAATGCTGGTTGCGCATCTCAATGGTAACTGTTCGCTCGCCATCCGCCGGCAAAGGTGCTTTGCTCTCGTTCTTGGTAGAGGAGTGTAATGATGAGTTTTGATCTTCGACTATCGCACCATCGTCGCGAAAATATATGGTCATCGTGGGAGGAACGGAGTTATCGTTGTGTCGGTTCACGATCATCGGGGTAGCTGGATTCCAGTACTTTAACCTCGGAAGGTTCTCTCTCCAGAACTTCCTGCGAAGATGGTTAGCCATCGTTGGTAGTCCAAGGACCCTTCCTCTGCTGACCTTGGCCCCATGTGTCCATTCCCTAAATGGAACGCAAAATCCATGTGTATCCTCGTCACTTGCGGGGGCAAGATGGCGGCACCCGGTCCCTGGCGAAGCGATAAGAGCTATAGAACGCGTTAGAGGGTTCGCAAGTCCGTGAAAACGAGATCGATCGTATGTCTAGTGGCTGGGTCGATGTCCATTCACCTTCTGCAACCAATTGTTAGCTATGCTGTCGCCTTCCAACTGTCACCTGTTGTAGGTACTTACTGCTCTCAGCTTGTTCATACGATGTATAACGCCCGGCATGTTGTAGATTGGTCGGTATCCGTCAAAGCAGCCTTCTGGAGAATATATGTAAAAGAGTGTCACGTTTACTATCCGAAGTATGTCGTCCTACCTGCTGCACGCTCCAAGGGCCCCTAAATTTTTGGCGATGCGGCTCCTGGGCGGGAGCTAAAGTGAGCCCGGACCACGGCCAAGAGCTTATCTTATCCTCTATCTAATCACTACGGCATTAATTCTCGACCGTCCCATATTCACATGCAGGCAAAAACATTAGCGAGCAGAGCAAAGGTGGTTCAGCTTCCAACAGAACCACACTGGTCTTCAGTGTCTACGATACAAGCTATGCGACCTACCAGGACGCTTTCTACCAGATGGCTGAGAAGAGCCTTCAATGTGGAGACAAACCCAGTCTCAACAGAGCTTCCGCTATACCTCTGCCCAGGACTGCTGAGCGCAACTCGCCCAACGACGCAAAGAGCCTGTTTGCGCAAGGTGTCGAGCTTCCAGACACGCCGTCTCTATAGTAATTTGGACGACACAATTGAGCTCACGTCAACTATACCCCTCATACACCCCGTAAGACCACTACCTGTTGTCTGTTCAGGCTGTGGCGCCCTGTCGCAAACTGCGGAGCCAGACCAGGCGGGCTACTACGACCTAGAAAGAAAAGCTGTAAAGTCATATCTTGGACTTTTACCAGAGGAGAAGAAGCGCATACGAAATGAAGATCTCGTCATTCAAGAGGCCCTCAAGAACCTCGACCTCGACAAGCTTGGGAAAGCTGGAGAAGCTCTCAAGACGTTGGCGCCGGTAACAGCTGATACAGAAACAACTCTCGTTACAACCCCCGAAAGCGCACCGAGTGCTCCGTTATGCGACCGGTGTCACCATCTGATACATCACAATCGAGGAAATCCCATCTTCCATCCGACCATTGCCTCCATACGCGAAACGATCGAAGAGTCTCCTTATAAATACAATCATATATACCATGTCATCGACGCCGCCGACTTCCCCATGTCCTTGATTCCAGCCATCAATGATCTGCTTGATATCAATCTGCGATCTTTGAACAGAAGGTCGCGGTCGAGCAAGTTTGTGAAAGGCCGGAGGACGGAGTTGAGCTTCATCATCACTCGTGCTGACCTGCTGGCACCTACCAAAGCGCAGGTCGATCGGCTTATGCCACAGCTTACGGCACATCTCAGGACAGCTCTCGGCAGAAGAGGAAGAAACATTCGACTGGGCAACGTCTGGTGCGTTAGTGCTAAGAATGGTTGGTGGCACAAGGAGATCAAGGAGGAGATATGGAGGCAGGGTGGTGCTTCGTGGATGGTGGGAAAGGTAAATGTTGGCAAGAGTCGATTATTTGAGTCGATATTTCCAAAGGGACGAATGGACTGGAAGCCACCAAAGGATAATATATCGGTCGAGGTATTCCCGGACAGTTTCGAAGCGAAATTTGTGAAACCCCACGCCTCCAGATCGGCGGCGGACGACGAAGCGTCCCTCTTGCCGCCTGCGCAGAAGGAGACAAACTATCCAGCCATGCCACTTGTATCATCTTTGCCAGGAACAACGGCCTCCCCGATTCGAGTGCCCTTCGGAAACGGAAGGGGTGAGCTTATCGATTTGCCTGGGTTGGCGAGGAGTGATCTGGAAAATCACGTTTTGGAAGAACACCGCTCGTCGCTCGTCATGAAGCACCGTGTCATTCCAGAGCAGCTAGTTCTCAAGCCGGGTCAGTCGATCTTGCTCGGCGGTCTCATCCGCATCACACCAAAGACGCCCAACCTTGTCTTTTTGGGGTACTCATTCACACCGCTCGAAGCACATGTGACATCGAACGAGAAGGCGGCGGCCGTCCAAGAGCAAAGAGAAGATGCGCCCAAAGTTGATAGCATCGCGGCGCCTGGCACAGGCGAGAGAATCAAGAGCGCAGGTGAATTCATGTTGCGTTACGACATAACCAAACAGCGTGCAGGGCCTCTCACTAGGAAAAACGCGGTGAACCTGAGCGTTGACAGGCTTGCCTTTCGCATCATGGCCACTGACATCCTCATCGAGGGCGTTGGCTGGGTCGAGATTGTGGCGCAGGTACGTGTCAAAGACTTGGAGCCGGTGCAACAGGCGCCAAAGCCGACCACGACTGAGCCCAAGGTTTCGAAGGACAAGAAGGACGAGCCCGAAATCCTTCAGAGCTTGGACTTGCTCGCGGATGAACAGCCAGTGGAGGAGAAGGCGGAGGAGGAGGCTGAGCCAGCTCAGCCGAACTACCCAGTCGTCGAGGTCTTCAGCCCCGATGGCAAGTTTATTGCTCAGCGCCCGCCGATTAATGGCTGGGAGATGAACAAGCCAAAGAAACAGGATCTCAAGAAGCGGCCACGACCGAGCATGAAGGGTGCCGCTAAAAGGGAGAGGCACGCCCGGCAATCTCGCCGTGAGGAAGGGAATTAGATCTGGCAGCTGCCGATTCTGTCGAGCCAACATCACTGGAACATTTCGTCATGTATGATCATGTACACCATATAGCATCAGCGTCACATTCTAACCACTTGTCATCTCCTGCCTTCATCCACCACCGATTCAGGGGAATAGTTGACCAAGTCATGCGAACCGTGCAACCATGGGAGATGAGACCGACGAATGGAAAGTGACTAAAGGCGGACGTGCGATACAAGATGAGTGATAACGGCTGTGGCCTCATCCCTCAGCCACTCGGCAGTCTAGGAAGAGAAGCAGCTGACCGGGTCACGGTCCCCAGCAACGACGCTGACCACAAAAACGCTTACAAACAGCAACTGGGACGACACCGAACGGATAACCCTCGTTATGCTCACCAGTTGGCGTTTCGGACGTCTTCTCCCTCTAATGACAGCATGCTGGGACCGGCAGTCAGGCTGATTAGAAGCCGGTGTTGTTGTTTATTGACGTGTGTATGATTTCCTGGCGCTTTCCATCACGAGTTGACCGGTTTCGCGCTAAAGGAGACCATGTGTTAGTGATTCATAAGGTATCTTGTCCATTTGCTACCAGTATCAAGTACATTGTTCGATGAGCTTTGTATACTTTTCTCTAGTTATCTACCGCCGCGGTCTGGTCTGGAAAGTCACAGACACTAACTTACCACGGCTCTGTATACCTAGTACATGCGTTCGGGATATCTCAGACACCATCCGCACCGAAGGACACATCGGGTACACACGGATGAGAGAGTATCTTGGAAACCATGTCATCACACAAATGACGAAAATGGCTTCAAAATACCTGAGGACGTGTTCACAATGTCGTTCGAGCGATGTCCCACGCCACAAGCTCTACGGGTCCTTATAACCAATGACCGCACCACCTTGCCCATACACACCATCACTATGGACTTCCTACTCGGCCTCCCAGTGTCGACAGACAGGTAGGTACTTACCTTACCTTATAAACGGCCGACCTTCGCCCAACCATTTAGACGGCATCTACTAGTTGGGTGTTTCTACCACTTATGACCAAACACATAGACATTGCCCTGGGATCCGGACGGAAGGAGCGCGAACGCTCCTTCTTTGTTATGCAGCAGACATGGATGTATCACATACAGAGTACTCCAATTTTGCGACTACCGCTCACCATACAAGCCAAAATGACGTCGCTCCGACACGATATGCAGAGCACTAATCAGTATGGCGATATTGTCCTATCCTACATTGCTCCTACCACACCCTCCTATGATGATATAAGTCGGTGGCGCTTATCAGCGGTATTTCGGCCACAATGCTTTATCCAAATTTTATGCAAATTGACACTAACGGTGGTATGGGTAGCCATCATAGACTGGGACGCCCAGCATACGGAAGCCTTTAGTATGCTAACACACCTAGAGTGAAAGGAATATAGGTAGTTATACATCAATTCAAGAACGCTGACTAGTAGTATTTACGGACCTACCTCAAGTCTATCCTTTATAGTCGAAGCTAATATTAGCTCCTTCGTCCACCATACTCTTTAACGCTCTCCTCCTTAACGCTCTCCTCCTTAACGCTCTCCTCCTTAACGCTCTCCTCCTTAACGTGCTCAGCTATTGACCCGAGTTGGTACTTCCTTTCCTTTTTCTATCAATACTTCCGAATGTCAACGGGCTTGGTGGCCTACGGCCTAAGGCTTAGCGTCTTCAACTTACTGATTTAGGCGCGTTGACGTTCGGGGTCTGCGAACGTCAACTCCAAGCTCACCCAGCTTGTTGCCTTCCTATTAAGGCCTGCCGTAGATAATAGATGAAATAGAAGTTGTGAAGCCGTTTTTAACCCTTATAGTTCCATTTCCAATTCGTGCTTCAGATCAAATTCTGCTAATATCTCGTACAAAATCATCTCGAACATCGATACACCCATACGTCTATCACCATGTCTCGACACGGCCTGAACATCCCTTTGATCACATCTCCGAGCGGCCTATTGGAGTCGCAAACCAGAATCGCCGACAACCTTATTGGACAATTGGCTCTGATGAACCATACGAACGAGAGGGCCGGCGACGACGAGGAGGGCAAGCAGAACCGAAGCGACTTCTGGTTCGTGGTGTTTAGTGGCTGGGACACCTCTATGCTACCAACAATGCCATAGCCCATTGCGAACAGAACGAATACATGGAGTTACGGAGTTGGAACATTGAGTAGAGATTGGCCCCCCAGCAGGATCTCCAACACGTACTGGAACTAGCAGACGACAGACAATGCAGGCATTGGGTGCCATTGGTTCGCCAGTCTCGCCAATTCGTTGAACCCTACGCCCACCCCCAAGCTGTGAATCCAGCTATCCCCGAGCAGCGTAGGGCTGGCAGGGCTGTCTTCATTAAGCCCACTCTGAACCGGGATATCACGCTCGCCCAGTTCATATATGTGGACTCTAAGGGCCAGTTTGTCGGTACGCAGGATATCAGATGGACTGATGGCAAGACGGAGGAGAAGGTCCGGGCTGAAGCGATGGAGGCCTGGGACCGGTTGGAGTGTACACGTGTCGGTTATTACAACCGATCCTTGGCTGCCTGTTGGGCGCGTCAGCGTTTTCTTCGGTCACTGCTTCGTGCAGCTGGACTTGACGACGATGTCCTCGATATGTTTCCTCCAGAGGACTTCGGCCTGATGCAAGAGATGTACACCGCCAAGGATGCCCTCAAGAAGACTTACACCAGCATCCAGACGTCGTACAATCTTATGGCTGATACACCCATCTTCGGTCTGGAGTCAATGTACACAGTTTAACTTGGGTTATACTATGGCTACTGGCACAGTCTTTGGCACTGCTTGATACAGCAAAGTCCGTCTCAACATTATCTTCTTTTCTTCTTCGGCGTCGCCCAGATGGACAAGGCCGGCGGGAGTTCCTCCTTCAGTCCTAGGCAGAGGCTCTCAACCCGGTCCCGCCGGCGTTGGTACTCCAAGAGGACCAGGTCGGCCTGTCTCCGGGCTGTTTCCACCAAACGTCGAGTAGCTTCGATCTGGTCGTCTTCGGTTCCAACCGCCGACTCCAGGCTTGGCTGAGGTGGCGCCGCCCCGTTCTTCTCAGCGAACCCTCCGTGAGACCTCACCCACTGCACCAATTCTTGACCAAAGGCTTCCTTGGTGGGTCCACGTTTCCCTTTTCTTCCACTCTGTGGCAGCTTTTACAACGGCGTGTATCGCCAGGACCGAAGAACGGTACAGGCGTCCCAGGAACCTACTTGCAACAGTTGGTACAGAGGCGTTCATCACCGAAGCCGTAAGAGACAAGACGCGACCCCGTACTTGTTAGCGTCCCCTCCGGAGTACCGCAACGTTGACATCCATTATCGTTAACGTGCTTCCTATTTCCGAAAACAAGGATAACAGACTCGTGTTGGACCGTGGCCCCTGGATAGAAGCAGTTTTCCGGTAGTGGTAGATAACGTACCAGACTCAACACCGCATATCTACACGGCTCCTTGTCCGTCTCTTTACGATGCCGCTTCGAGTAACAAGACTCACATAAATGTTCATCGCCAGCGCCATAAAAAGCCATAGGGTTGCCAGTAGTAGGTCGAAGCGCACCCTCTTCAAGTCTGCAACTCTTACAACCGTCCTCGGTCCTCATCGCAAGACCCGGTGACTCCTTTCCAAAGCTATTGCGATACGCAAGACAGGTCTTGCAACGGCGCTCAACCCTAATAAAATAGAACTCGCGCGGAGTACCGATAGTAGTAAAGGAACCTTCTGCGACACCACAATCATAACAACCACGGTTGCTAGTAGACCAACACTCGGGCGGTGGCCACATCTTGTTCCGTCTCTAATACCGACGACATGGTGCACATCGTCAGCGAGATCTGAATTCGTAAGTTATGCTCAAGGCAGACGCAGTCCGTACGACGGCCTACCTCGCCATGGATCCCGAGTACAGAACGTGGAATTGCAAGGCTAAGGTGACTGTTCTGGATGAGGCCGGAGCTATGCTTGATGGCGGATGCTGTGTCCTTGTGGAATCCTGGTAGCAGCCCCTGCTTATGGCCGGAGACGAGCGTCAACTCCTGCCCGCCATCATGAACAAGTCCGATGTTATTACCAGATTTCGGAAAACAAGGATGGGTTCGTTGTTCAGGGGTTACTACCTGCTCTGACTGGAAGAGATAATCTATTGCCTTACGAGAGTCGGACCTGCTACAGCTGGAGTCTGACAGAGAGCCCTTCGAAGCTAAAGCGGCCATCCATCGGGATGACAATGAGAAGGATCAACATCCTACATGACGGAACGGTGGCGGTTGGTACTTCTGCTTTTTTAAAAAAAATAAAAAAATTTCAAGGTAACGACCAAAGAAGAAGGAGCGAATATGAGCATTGTTACCTGGCCAGAGAACGTCAAGGAGGTGCAGACCTGGCAGGAACAAACTACCTTCTGGTCCCCACACCAGTGATACCACCTGGTATGTCAACTAGAGATTAGTATCTAGGTCCCTTACCTTGACAGTCGACAGTCTCTTGCATAAAAAGACGTAGCAGATCAGTCCAGAAATAGATGAAGTCAACGATGACTTTGTCCCGATTTGGACCAAACCTGGACTGCGATACTGGACCTGGTCGCAGCGATGGGTGCTGGCACCCCTTCACACGTAGAGAAGGCTCTGGATGCCTGTCCGAGCATAGGATCTGGACCTTCAGCTACCTTATGCAATTAGCTGAGCATACATGTGCCAATCCTGCTCTTGATTACCGACGGCTTGGGACGTTCTCGTATGGCACGCTTGGTTCGTGTGAGTGTTTAGCACCCCTTGCAGAGGTCTAGGCTTGGCTGAGAACTTTCTGATAGAACTATTGGCGGGCGGCTTCGAACCCAGGGACACACGTCTATGCCCCTGGATGTACGAAATACGACCTTGAAAATGATCTACATGGACATGGATACCACACCTTTGCCCCCATGATAGCACAATATGTTTGTCGTATCATATTTCGAGCCAACATAGGTGTCATTACTCATGCCTTTTAGAGCTGGTGGACGGTTGTATCATCCTGGTGGCTTACCGTGAGGGTCGACCCGAGCCTTTTGGGGAGACGAAACGCTGTTGCAACCATGTCTACTTCAATATACAGGACCTAGCTTCGCTAACTTCTTACAAGACCATCGAGTACACTAATGAACACACATGTAGCCCAAGACATTTCTGGTCGGTTTGCAGTGGGAATTCCCACCCCTCACCTGGTTCTTACGACGAGAACGAGTGTGACTGCTCGACATTTGATGCTGCATGTCTATGCAAGACCCAGCAGTTTTGCCCTAATCACACATTGCAAATGAGACAGCTCGCCGGTGCATGAATAGCTCTGAGCTAGCTCATTCCAGCCATCAGACCGATAGTCACGAACTAGCATGCCTTCCCCAGGTTTACCCCAGGTTTCCCAAGCTGTGTTTGGTTTAGTTTGCTATTATCCATACCTTAAACACCCAACCTACCGGCGATAGATCTGGACTCCAAGGCGACTAAAGCATGCCAAGGACACAACACACCGGGGTGGTCAAGACATCGTTGGTCGCGGCAACCCCATCTCAAAGTTGGGGTAATAGGTGCCAAGACCAGTACCAAGTTCGGCAGCGATGGTAGTCTAAGAGGCGGGTTTCGGCATTTCAGATGCTATATGTTATCCGGCTATTTGACTGGAGTCTACATGGCAATAAAGATCACCTCAGGGTAACATTCGAACGCGGAGCGAGGGGCCTGGCCAGACTCAGCCGGAGTATATCATCAGACACTCGCGTTGTTGTCGAGACTTCTAAGAACTTCAGTGACCAGTAACCACACAGCTTCTTCAGGAGGCAGCTTTGCAACATGGCGATCGACCAGACGACGATGCGCGCCAACTGGCGTTGCTTTTTGGCATGCGGCATCATGCTGGTGACTCCGTTTCAGTACGGCATCGACTTCGGCTTGATAGGAGGTTTGCAAGCCATGCCAGGCTTCTTGAAGGTGAGGAAGGCTCTTTCCCAGTACAGCAAGATCGTACCTACCGGTAGTCAGCTATACTCACAAGCATGCGTGGAACAGGTGTACGGTTACGAGGCTCCCAACACGGCCATCGGCTGGAATATCACACCTGTGCGCCAGCAACTCATCTCGTCGCTCATGACTCTGGGGGCATTTGTCAGTTCAGGCATGTGGTCCTCACCGTCCTTGGAAGCCGTCTGTGCGCTTGTGCTGACGGAGTGATGTTGCGAACAGGCACCGCCGGTTTTGTTGCTGCAAAGTTCGGAAGGAAGATGTGTCTCTGGGCGGCGTGCCTTCTCTGCGTCGTCTCCAACGTCATTATGATGACTACCACCAGCATCGGGGCTCTCTATGCCGGTCGTCTGCTGAACGGTCTGGCGAACGGATACTTCATGACCTTCTCGCAGCTCTATATCCAGGAGAGCAGCCCGGCCAAATGGCGCGGCTTGTTCTTGGCCATGTTCCAGTTCTGCACCTCCTTTGGGACGCTGATCGGCACCATCGTAGACTGGGCTACCGCTAAAAGACCAGACAAATCGTCTTACCTTATCCCGCTTGCCATGATTTATATCATCCCGGCCTTCCTGGTGGTGGCCATGATCTTCATCCCCGAGTCTCCTCGCTGGCTCATCAGTCGTGGAAAATACGATGCCGGAGTCAAGTCCCTCGCCTGGTTGCGACCCGACGGCGCCAATGTCAATATCGAAGCTGAAGAGATCCGCGGTGCCATCGAGAGAGAGCAGGAGATCGGTGGTAACGTGACCTTTCTTGACATGTTCAAGAACCCCGTCGATCGGAGAAGGACAATATTATCAATCTGTGCTGTTCTGTTACAGGCTGCCTCAGGTTCCATGTTCATTATTGGTAAGTCATTGTTTGCTTAGTATGGTGTTGGACGAACTCTGACCCTGTGTCTTCCAGCGTACAAGGCCTACTTCTTCGGTATGGCCAAGGTAGCCAGTCCTTTCGCCATGAGCTGTGTTCTCAGTGCCGTTGGCTTATTTGCACTCATCATCAATGCTTGCGTTGTGGTCAAATTCGGACGTCGCAGGCTTCTCACCATGAACGGCCTTGTCATCTGCGGCATCCTGCAACTGATCATCGCCGTCGTTTATCAGACCCAAGGCTCTACCATCAAGGCAGGTAAGGTGCTGGTTGCGCTGTCGTGTCTGTACATGATGAGCTATAATGTAAGTATAAATCCCAAGACAAAACTCGTCGTTACACGAGACAACTTGCTCACAAATCCCAGGCCCTCATTGCTTCTTACGCCTGGCTAGCCGGTGGAGAGATACCCTCGCAGCGACTACGGTCCTATACCTTCGGCGCCGCAGCCAGCGTGGGATTTGTTGGCGCTTGGCTTACCACCTTTACCGCTCCGTACTTCATCAACCCTTCCGCCCTCAACTGGGGACCTCGGTACGGCTATATCTGGTTCGGTTCCTGTCTCGTGGCTGCTGCGTGGGTCTGGTTTTACCTACCGGAGACCAAGGGACGGAAGCTGGAGGAAATCGACGAGATGTTCGAGGCTAAGCTTCCCGCTCGCAAATTCCGGCATTATGTCTGTACTAGCACTATCGTGTCGGAGGAGAAGCCTTCCGCTGCCGGGGACGAGGAAAGTGATAACGAGAAGGTGAGTCCCCTACGATTTTCTGACCTGAATGTTGCGAGACATTTCACTGACAGGTGACTACTAGGCTGTTGCTGCGAATGTGGAGGTGTCCAACCCGGAGGCCGCACCCGTGGGAGATGTTCCGGGGCACAGGTGATCATAGAGCTAGAGCACGGCGCTGAAATAGGCCAACTGTGCAAGATGGGGTGTTGTTCATGTTATTTGTAAACTCTTTATTCCTGGTGGTATAATTCAAGATCTGAACACTCCAAACGTCGAAAGAATTCACGCTATTGGTTGGAAGCCATTGTTCATCCTCGGTAATCTCCATCTACTTCTTCATCGTCTTTCTCGGTTTCTCCTCTACAGCATTGCGCTTGCGTTTGAGGCTGCCGTGTCCGGCGTCTCTCGCCAGCCGATGATCGACTTCTTCATCATCTTCCCATCCCTTATCCTTCACCTCTTTTTGTTCTATCTCCTCTTCGCCTTCATATTATTCCACCTTGAGAACATCTTTTCCCGTCTCCTCTAGTACTTCTACTATCACTTCTACTTTGTTGTTCCGCGGCTCTCTTTTGCTCCGTGATGTTCCCTGCGGTTTGAACTTTGTAGGATCATCGCCGATAACGATACCGACTTCAAGGTAAGGAAGGTACTCTTTGGCCTTCTCATGCGGAGTCTTTTCCTCAGTTGTAGGGAGTGTTGGAGGGGGTCCATGGACCGCTGGGCCGTCGACCGCCACGTTGTATGCTATATTCGTAGCTGTTGCTAGCATAGAGGTGTCCCCAGCCGCTGAACACCACGAACCAGAACTTGCTTCGGTTCGCTTTGTCCGTCATTTCATTGGTGTGGTTCATCAACGCCAGTTGGTCGATCAGGTCGTCTGTAAGCTTGGTTTGCGACTCGTCCAGACTAGCAGCAGATGCGATCAGAGGGATCTGGAACTGATGTCGCGTCATTGTATCCAGCGCTGAGGGTATAGCGATACGGAATAGCGGTTGAGGGAGGTACAAGAATCGGGCTCGCCCTAGAGCAGAGACCCAAGAAGAGGAGGTGGAGGGAGGTGTAAGAAAAGGGCTTGGCCTAGAGCAAAGACTTAAAAATATTACGGTTGAACTAGCCTCGCCGTCGAGCAAAATAAATGTGTTATAGAATATGAAGTTCCAAAGCATATAGTTGTTACTAAGCTGAGTATAGAGTCTGGTAGGAGGTTTCACGGATACTAGGATAGTAACGCGTTGGAGTTCGGTATTATAAGGAAATCACGGCTTAATAACTTTTATTATATCCGTTGTCTACCGTAGGCTTCAGAAAAGAAGGAACAAGTTGGGTATGCTTAGAGTTGACGTTCGTAGACCCCTGAACGTCAACGGGCCTAAATTAGCCAGATAAAGACGGTAAGCCTCGGCCCTGAGGCCACCAAACCGGTTGACATTAGGAAGCATCAATAGAATAAGGAAAGGAAGTAGCAACTCGGGTTAATAGCTGAGCACAGACTCCTGGGTTGAAGTGTATGACCACGGTTCGACCCTGGTAAGTCCATGGTAGGGTCGTGGACTCGTGGTAGGCATCAATAATGACAAGACCTCCTCTGCGGCATATCATTGTCGGTGCCACCTGCTTAAGCTAGCAGCATAGAGAGACGCAGCAGATGGTGTCAGAACCATGATTAGGCAGGGCATCGCATCGTGAACGGCGCGGCTTCGACACAGCGTAGAGCATCATTTACCATGATGTTGCCAACTTCAAGTACGCCCACCAGCCAGCTCTGGTGCTCACGCTATTGCGTCCAGAGTCGAGATATGGGTCCGAACCGCAAGGTCCAGGGCACTACCTGGTCTTTGATGATGAAGCTGTTCCAGACATATCGGCGAATCCTCCAGGTCGGAGGTGCAGGGCCTGTCGCCGCTCCAGTAGCCGTTGGCAGCAGCAGCGTGGCCGGTGATCCTGTCGTGCACACAGTTTATTTGTGGTGACGTTTTGTGTCCAAGAATTTAGTTCTAGTAGCTATAATGGCCTCGTCATGTTGTTCGAACCCCTGCAATAGGAAGAGAAATATCGACATAACCTCCATCTGAATATGCCGCGCTGATGCCCGATACACACGTCCACATGTAGTTGAGGTGTGGTTTAGTAGAATGAATGGTGATGAATTGGGACAAGCTTTCTAGAACATGGTGGGGCTCTCAACCATGATGTATCGTGGCATCCCCACTATGCAACCCGGACTTCCTACTTTACTAGGACCATTTTGAATCTTGATGTATCTCAACTCAGTTCAGAGCGGATAGAGATCTAAGCACTTCAAGATGGCATTTCCAAACCATTATACCCATCGAAAAGTGGCAGAGACTAGCGCCCGAACCTGTGAAATTTGCTTCAAGCCCAGTACCAGTGTGCTCATCACACCAGACAACAAGGTCAGCTCCACACGTGATACATCATTACTTCTGAGCCACCGCTAACCTCAACGCAGGATTTCTTCTACGTCTGTCCCGGTCACTTACAGGACCGGCAATTTTGTACGCCCATAATTGACCAGGCAGCGGTTGAAGCCAAGAAGAAGGCTGCTCTTGAGGAGGAGGTCGCCAGAGTGAAGAAGGAGTACGAGGAGAAGCAACGCAAGAAGAAGGAAAAGGAGGCGGCGGAAAAGAAGAGCGACAAAGAGAAGGACAAGCACACGGACAAGGACTCGAAGGCAAACGATGAGAAAACGGAGGCTGAGAAAACGGAGGCTGAGAAATCTGGTAAGCCGACGGAGTCAAAGTCGCCAGAACCAGAAGAGGAACCCCGGGAGTTTGAGCTGAAGAGGCAAGTCGTATCAAAGGCTCTCAAAGCATACATCACGGCGCGTTCATTCTCACAAACTCTGCAGGATGTTCTACCAAGAACGCATCAACAAGAAGAGAAACGCAGAAATCGCAAAGCGCAACAGGGAGAGGATGCGAGATCCCAACTTTTTCCCCTCCGTCCCCAAGGGACCGCCCTGATGGAGGGAGTATTTAAGTCAACAAGGGGATATGCTTCGCTGGATGCTTCAATGTCAAATAGCTATTGAGCGATAGCCAGTACAAGGTTGGTAAGCTTTTACCTCGCCCACCTCTGCTACACAACGACTAAACCTGACTGGTATCTAACAAGCATTGCTTTAGACGGTAGTCTTGGAATAAGAATTGTCACAATAGTGAGAACTGCCGGCATTCTAGGTATGATATCAGTTACAAAAGTTGCAGCTCTGTCAGCGATCCGGCTGCTGTTGGATGTAACACCTTCTCTAGCTTCACGGCATCAAATCAAAAGTGGCAGTGGGCAGGCAGATGATGTTCTCACTCGGGCAACTCCCGGTTGATTGCGCTTACAGCATATCATCTCGAAACCAAGACGCCCAAACTCTCTTGCAGTAATCCCAAGTCGGTCCGAAGATGCCATACGATCCAACCCACAAGCTGACTGCGTCGACTACCCAGCAACAACTGGATGTCAGCTATAAGGTTCTCACGCCAATTCACCACAGTCCCCTGCTCCCGTCGTAACTCGACCAGTTATCAGTCGCGGGGTGAATTGGGTCAGGATTCAGCATATGTCACGCCTTCAGCATGACAGCGCCATGCAAGCGGACTGCTAGTGCTTACTCCTGCTTACCGGTACGGACGACCATGGGCCTGATTTTCGCAATCCTCTTGTACCTCTACATTCTGCAGCAAAAGGGCCTCTAGAAATTCCTTGGTGGTGTGGGAATCTGGTTGTGGACTGGTCAATCCCCCTTCACTTGGGTAGTAGCACATGGCATGCACGTCGACTGCGCAGATGACGACCTAGGCAAATATGTTGTCGGTAGTAGCATGTCTATGGATTTGCTGACAGGACATGTTCGTACCCAACTCTACATCCATATCGGGTGATCAAATGGCGATACCTCGCACCGATATATTGCCGGTCTTCCGCGGGCTAGTAAGGGCTGCCAGCAATATAGGCGCGGGCGGTCATGCGTCGGCCGAATGTTTTCCTCTTCAGGTTTGGGTCAAGCTTCGGTTGCGGATTGCTAGGCTCACTGCGGCGTGGGATCAGAGAGGCACAGCAGAATGTAGTTCAGGTCGATCCTCCAATCGGTACTGCTGGTGTTATTGCTCAAGCTGATCGGGGAGACGAGGTGTAGTCGCAGCAGCGAACAGTACACTCTCATTGTCTAGCACAACTCTACGGGAGCTTAGTCGCAATCGTGGAGAAGAACGAGAACTTTGGCATAGAACCAGGGTAATCAACTCTATATAACGGGAATCATCTATAAGTTCACAACCTCTAAACATGGCACCGGAGTTCTTCTCGGCCCCTTACAGATCCCGCGCTACCTCAGCAAAGCTCTTCTCTCCTGGAGGTGACGGTGCAGATGACTCCGAAGGCGAGCTACCTCTGGCCCTTCCCAAGCTCATACCGACCTCAACAGCGACCTGAATTTTCCTCTTGCTGTGGTTGAGGATATCCTGGTCAAAGTCAATCCTGCCCTTGGGGAAGGCGACAATGATCGACGATCCTCCGAACTGGAAGATGCCCAACTCGTCGCCCTTCTTGATCTCCTGGCCTGGTTGGCGATATTGCTCGTGGATCCTGTTAAAGCATGTCAGTAACCGACCCAGTTTGTCGTACAGCCACCAGAGACGGGCTGGAACTTACACAACACTGCCGACATCCGTGGCCCCAATGGCCACGAACAAGACATCCCCGAGTGCCTCCGTCTCAATAACCACAAACTGCCTCTTGTTCTTCGTCAAGACATCCACATCGCTCCGTAACGCCACGGGATCCACCTGATAGTACGTGCCGGGGATGCTCCTGAACAGCTTGATCTTCCCCGTCACGGGACTGTGATACCGATGGTAATCCTGCGGACTCAGCCGGAAACTAGCCACGGCAGCATTGGCATACTCCTTCCCCAGCTCGGTGTCCATCACCAGATTCGTCAGGCTGAAGTCCCGTCCCTTGATCCACAGCCTCCTGCTCTCCTCCACCGACTCGTACGCCACGACTCTCGAGTCCGCGACACACACCGCCTTGGAGGCATCGTCGGGCGAGTCGATCGGCCGGGAACCAGGGGCGTGTCTGCGGGTGAAGAAGTCCTCAAAGTTCCGGTACTTGGTGTAGTCCGAGGGTTCGTACTGGGACATGTCGATCTCGTAGTCCTTGATGAACTTGCCGATCTGCTTCTTGGACTCCGGCGTGCCCTCCTTCTTGCCCTGGTCCAGGGTGTCGTTGTGGATGTAGGTGCGCATGGCCTGGGTGGTGTCGATCCATTCTGTCAGGGGGTTGAAGAGGAGGGTGAGTTTGATCTTCTTCAGGAGCGGTTCCTTCTCGCGCTCATACTTGCCCGTCTTGCGGACGTAGGAGAGCCAGCCCCATTGGCAACGCTGGAGGTGACGAGTTAGTTTTTTGGCACTTGGGAGCCATGTAAGTCGTAAGCTTCGAGGACAAACTTACTGGGTGTATCCAAGACAGCAGGTAGTCATAGAACCAATGCAGTAGTCCTTCCACGCGTTTTCGAAGACCCATTTCTGTCTTGTTTCTGGTTTTGAATACCTAGTCAAAATCACACATGATGGACTCCGACACGTGAGAGCCTTCATTATCTTATATACCCTGGGGAGATGCCATGTTGTCGAGCTGATGACATAATACAGCTTCCAAGGAGGTTCTCGCGATAGTGTCAGTATGACGCAAGAATGGAAGATCAACTGCAAGTTCCTTGAAACAATTTTTGAACAAAGATACGTGCGTTCGTAGCTGAAGGAATGACTTGGTAGCATTTGGGCTTTTGCGTGACTGCTAGGTGGTGCAGTAGCTCAGACAGGAGTTATACGGGAACATTCCTAGTCAGTCCTGGTCTCGGTTGTTGAGAAGAAGAAAACAGTCGTTCTGTTTGTTATGACAGTTAAGGGTGAAGTGATGCATGCGATGCATTACTACAACAGCCATCAAAATCACCATGCAGGAACTGAATATGTGCGCAATTTGACTTGCATTGAGCGTCTCTTCATTGGGTAAGATCTGTATAACAGGACATTGTACCTCCCGCCATAACCAGAACCCTGTGCGTGATGCCGTCTCAGCTTTCGAAGCTGTAGACAATCCATACAGATCCTACCTCACCGGCTCCGACCCTATTACTCTAAATAGTATGCATCACCAAAAAAAACAAGAGAGAGAATGGAGGACGTATCCAGTCGTCAGTCCATCATGCATAATATCCCATATCTAATCCTTCGCGATGCTGATGCGGTAAAAGCACAAAGGAACAAAAACTCCATGATGAAACTCAGGCCATGGTGACCTCCACACATGTTGCAGTCGTTCAGTAATCGTTTAACTCGTATCGTCCAGACATTGGCAAACTAACCATCTGAACATCGCCGCCCAATAGCAGTGCTAGGTTCCTACCCTGCCAGAGTGGTGCAGAGTACATGCGCATTTGTGGCCTTTTTGGATAGGCTACACGAGCTGCATTGGAGGGGCTAGTGCCACTTTTGGATATGTGTTAGTGCGGACAGCCCTGTCTCACGCTTGAGGGCAAGGGCAACGAGACCTACTCCGGCCGTTGCCCAGTTCCTCATTCTCGTGGCTGATTCCATCACTGTCTGGAAGCCTTTGGCTCGTGTCCGTGGTGATGGTGATGGTCGTGCTGGTTGCCACCATCGTGATAATGGCGTTCCGTCCTTGGTCGCTCCCTGGCGCGGCCTCTGGTCTGTTCTTCTTGGTGATGGCTCTGTCTCTCCATCTCTTCTCGCCTTTCTTCTTCATGCCATGTGCAAAGCGGCTTTCCTCCAAACATCAGATCGTCGTCTTCTATGGTCGTCACCGCCATCCATGAGCGGTTACTCAAGGCTACCTCAACCGTGGTTTCGGTATAGCCCGATATTAGGAAGTAGGACTGTGACATGGAGGCGTCGCGGTCCGAGGGACTCTGTGCGGATGACATCTTGTTGAATCGACGGAATGGTTCGGCGTGCTCGGTATATGCAAAACGGTAAAAGAATGCGATTTCGTCGCGTTATTGTGAGCTATGCGAGGACAAGAGACAAAATGGAAGATGGATAAAACGAGGATGTCGGGTGTCAAGGCACCTAGACAGGCATATAGCAAGGCACGAAGCCAAGGCTTGAGGCTCGATGCTGCAGATTGTTGGGAGCTGTCAATATGCGGCTGGTCCTGCAGCTCAGCTTTTCTGGAAGTAGATGGTGGCTTCCAAGGCTCGGGCTCGCTTGGCCCGAAAACGCGTTACTCGTGGTAGTGGCGCGGGGTGCAGCTTGATGCGGGGCTGGGCGGTAAACGAGATGGAAATGGCAAGCGCCGATTGGTGTGCCCTATGCCAAAGCGAGGCGTGATGGGGGTGGAGTGACTCTTCCAAGTTCCCGTGCCTGCCGCACTTAGGCGTTCACATGCGCTTTTCCTGAACCTGCGATATCGCGTTCGGTGAGCCGAACTGGACGAGATTGAAAGCCTTTAGAGACGAGTGCAGCTATTCGGAGATGGATCGAGGATTGTGTTGATATATCTGTGAATGTTTGCATACTTCCATATGTATGTCTGGTGAACTCATGAACATTCAAGAACGCCAGCTTGGCGCGTTTGGTGATCAATCAGGCTGATATCAGGTGATCAAATTCTCCTTCACGTATCGAGGAAAAGGATGCAGTTCGTATCAGATATCGTAAAAAGTCAGGAGAGGGAAGGCTGGACCTCAAACAAGGACACCAAACTTCCTGATTAAATACCGTAGGCTTCGAGTGGCCAACTGCGATGTCGAGAGTATGACTGGACCGGAGCGTAAACCGGCGTGACTTCTGGGTAGGCTGACTTTATGACGGTATCTGGACGTTTTGGGGTTTTCTTGGTTTCGACAGCACTCAAAACCCGCCACGGGTCAAGGCTTGCTGACGCTGTTGAGGCGGTCCTAGGTCTGTGGGAAGCCTGTAAGGACCTGAAATTCAGGGTTCACAGTGCTAATAGGGGAAGTCTTGGCCGTCGATCACCCGTAAGAAGACCTCCGTGCCAGTAATAAGAGGGCGTGTCTTCGCTCAAACAACCATTTTTTCCATGCTAGATGACGCAATGGACATTCAGAATTGGCCCAATTCTCCTTATTTAGAAAAGAACTTTCCGGACGGACGGCGAACTGCTCTCTCGGCTCCGGCGCCTTACGGATGGATTCGGAAAACTCGATATATTCCCGTCCCAAAGCAGCGACTGCGAAATCAGGATACGTTGACACTGTTCGACATCTGATATTAGTACATTCACGCAAGGAGTTGCTGCTTAACACCATGTGATCTGCTTATAGTTAGCAATCCTTACACGAAAGGCGCAGCAGCTATCGTGGAAGCGTCCATACATTGGGTACCGTAGATGGCTCATCGCTAGACGTTCGAAGTGCACGTTTTGGTAGCTTATGTCGCCATCTCAACAAAATGGTAGCGGTGAGGAAATCGTGGCCCATGCAATCTTATCATAGCTGTGTCTTTATGAGAAGCGTTGGTCTTGTGCTTGCTCACTCCTCGCTCACCAATACTCCTCTCCTCTCAGTCAAGACCCGGTCGGTGCCGTCAGCTGACAGCTCACGTAATTCAACTCTGGACTCATTGCCGTGTAACAGCGAAGTTTGACACGAGACGACACAACGATGGCCTCGTGACAAGGGCTCTCTGCAAACCATCACCCGTGACTAAAAGGCATTATCATGTGCAGCATTCGATTGACCGCTCAGAAGTGTATGAAGCTAGGGAAGACATCTCCGGCAGCTAAACCAGGCATATAGGCTATGCAGGGGTGACCAGCAGTTCGATGTTTGTATTCGAGTGACGAGTCCACATGTTGCTGATGATATTCACTTGGTCAGCATCTTGTTGGACATGTCGAAGGCTCTCCTGACGGCAAGCAGCTCGGGGGTATGGAACGAGATGGTACAATAGTGGTTCGCCCTGTTGACCCATTGTAAAACCCGAAGGTGAATCCCTTGGTCACTCTGCCATTGCCTATACAGAAGAAATGGATTCGACTTGTTAGACTTGGGACATCCTTAATACACCAGAGCGTTTCTGCGCATGAAGGCGTCGAGATGTAGGGCAGCTCTCTGGTTACCTGTGTGAGAATGAACTTCGGATAAGGTTGCGGTTCTGTGGCCATTTGGGCACAGGCTGACAATAGCAGGGCTACTATACATCATACACTCTTTCCGCAGTGTGTTTAGAATATCCATACGTGCTTGTCTTCAGTCTCTACGTATCGATGCCGGCAATGTTCCCCAGCCAGGAAGCGTGTAGTTGCCATTACCCATCAGGACTAGGGGTAAAGCCATTCTCATATGGTCAATTGCTTATTCAGTGGCCGAGAACCTGCACACCAGTGGTACTGAGCTTGTTCTGGTTGTGGGTCATACATAGTAAGCTTGATTTCATCCTGATTGGGAGTCACCAGGCAATCCAGGACATCAATGACAGCCGTGTCTAGTTCCTGAATGAGATACCGTAGTATACATGCTGCACGCTCAGGAGGCTCCAGTCTGAGCCTTACTGTGTAGTTAGCTGAGTCCACATCAGCAAGTGTCTTATAGCAACGAATCCACGGATCTTGGCTGGTGTTGGCGTGCTGATGTTAGTGGCAGAGGCTTCCTCTCACGCGTACCGCCGCGTCGGAGATTGGCAAACTCCATACCGGGCGAGCCGCTGCTGACATATGAGAAGAAGAGCAAGTGCACTTGAGGATAAACAGATAAACCTCACCGCCTTACGGGGAAAAAGGCGCATGTCCATCACCGCTGGCAGTTCCAAAGAGGAAATCCGGATGAAGCCGAGGTCGTGGATCATGTATCAGTACAAGTTCAAGCTGTGGATGATACGTAGTGACGAGCTTACTTGCTGACCCCCGGATTCCACTCATAAAGGGCTGGAGATGACGAGTCACGGAGATTACTCCTTGCTACATGACCCAGTCGTCGCAAGACCAGCTGGGAACCCCTGACTATCAGCAATCGAGAAGTGGACAGGAAAGACCTATCAGATCCAGGAACCAACCTAATGAGGCTTGGTTGGTGCTCTCCCCAGCCGGAAGCGATAGTATGGTCCACCGGCTTTCACACCGAGCGAAGTGGACCGCTTCATGTTCCAAGCGCTGTCTCGAGTCAGGCACTAGCGGCCCATCAAGATGCATTTCGTAAAAGCGCCGATGATAATCACCGAAGCTGCCGGGATACCGGTAGTTGTCAGTCGTCATGGTCACAGCCTACGGATACGCAAGTACGCTTTGTAATGCCAGCCTGGTGAGGATCTGCGGCGGTCGGTAACTGTCCGGAGGAAGGGAAGGCGGTGAGGGGTGAGTGAGAGCAGAAGAAAGGAGACGTCCGAATAAAGTTGAAGCCAGTAGGGGGGACACCGTTGCCTTGGCGAGCGGAATAGGGGCCGCATGTATTCTCCACGGTGACGATACGGAGCACCAGCCATCCCAGATCACTGTTCCAGTCCTCCAAACTTCATGGTTGGTTACACTCCGGCCAAAGGCAGTCGACGATTTCTAGTCGTAGACAATTTGCGTTCTCAACGCCGTCTTGTTGTCTGTACATTAGCCTTGAAGCGTTTGTCCTAGTGGCTAGCCTCGAACAGAGATCGTCTGTTGCATGTCTAAGCCGATCTCGTCTCGTAGCAAATGCCCAGTTTGAACTTTGGTTTTGTCACTGTGATGGGTTGCAGGTGAACCCATGGGATAAGGATGACCGTATAGTGATACGCCTATGCCTATTTCGACGCGCTAAAGACCTGTTGAGTCAAACATGGCTCGCGTGAGGTAGTACGGTCACCGAGCAATTGGGTGCTGACGTGACGCAACGTTGAGAAAAGGGATCGAGGTACGTGTAACCCCAGCTATAATGCAGATCTCCGAGACACGAGGGAGGGAGCCAACAAAAAACAAGAAGGATGAGCCGGCACCGGTGGCCGGATGATACTTCTAGAAGGCGTTTTGGTTGCTTCTACCCTCCTTCTGGTTGTGGAAGGTCGTCGTCACGCCGAGGCCATGCCGAGACACGCATCGTTATATACCACAGACGATATAGGATATACGGGATGCAAGCTCCAGGGGCATCCCTCATGCGTGACTCGAGACGCGCGCTTTCCTGGGCTATTGTTGCAAATGGTCGTGCTTGTGGAGCGAACGTTCTGGCTGGCTATGTGAAACCCGATGTGGCCGCAACTCTGGTCGATGTAACGTAAGCGTGCATGATCTTCACCGCAGCCATCTGCGACGGTAACATGTACGACATGTAAAGCATGCTGTAGCCGGTGATTATGTCGGCAATAAGAAAACCGGATTCTTGAGTTGCACCGCGGCTCGTGAGCACGTACGCATCCACGAGGCGACTAGGCCTGCGTCACTGTGCGACTGTCTTCGTCGACTGAGCCGCTGTGAAACTGTCCTCATGGACCATTGGGTATGCCGTCTCGGAAATGGGCTGGGCGGCGGTCCCTCAAGAAGCATTCGCCTTCTGAGCTGCTGACCACCCATGTATACAAACAAGGATTGACAAGATGAGCGTACAAAGGCTGCAGGCATCGGAGCGTACGATACTGTATATGTCACGGCAAAGCCGATGTCTGACTTCAACGGTGTTGTCCCACGGTCGGCGTGTCACGTATGCTTCAAAGTTCAAATGATCAACCTCGAGTTGTAGTCAAAGGCGTGGGCGACGGATCGAGTTAAACAGCGAAACACGAATGTACGCAAGTAGTTGAGCGCTCTACTCCGTCCGGCCACCGTATCGAATGGGCGGACCGCTTGACGCTGGACACAACACTATCTCGTCCGTATAGTGACGTTCAGATTGCTTGCATTCAACACAGAGATGCATCGGTTGACTGCCGGATGGGATTAATGGATGTCAGCCGTCTCGAAACTGGCTATTATGCTTTCCAGAAAACCCTGATTCAAGTACATGAGACAGGTCACATGTACACTGCTTCGACGCACTGCGCACTCTTACTTCGTGCGCTATCGGACTTCTGGGCAGCCACCAAGATTGACAGAATTTGGAATGTCCGTCTGGTTCCCGCGTGAAGCTCACAACGGATATTGTAGCCACATACAGTTTGTTGATGACGAGTACGATGAATGTGTACTGGGTACCTTACGTTGCCGCTCCGGAAACCGAGTCAATCCTGGTGGTTTGTTCGAGTCTGCCATAACAAACGAGTGTGGCTAGTGGCGAGTATGCTTGTGAGATCGTCCGTGGGAGGCGAGTGCTGTGGCTGTGCAGCTTGCCGTCTTGGCAGAGGTACGCTTGTGATTGCCAGATGTGTGGTCATCCAGCCTGGAGGACCCAACAGAGCGGCACTGCGCTCGTAGGGGTGAGATTAAGGAACGTAACAACGGTAGTTGTGGTCGGCACGCCCTCGTGCTGCCGTGGCCTCA